>JAPXFY010000029.1:31536820-31586820 GCA_030674185.1 Monoplex corrugatus
TGCACACACACGTGCGTGCATGGTTAAGTACCTGCCTACTCTTAAGGACTGTCAAACTGACTTTTTTAATTTAAGTCTTTAAACAAAAACGTTGTTTCATTACATTTTATTACATTCTACGAATACAATTTTGTTTTATTTTACGAATACATAAGACACGACACTTGAGGTCTTCGTCTAATCCAGTCTACATGAGCTCGTTTGTCAAGTAAGTAATTGTCTCTCTGGGGTCTTACCGTTCACATCAAACTTTTATTGATTATTATTATCATCATTACTATCATTATTTTTCTATTTATTTATTTATCTATTTTTTGCTATTGCTTTTCAAATGTTCTTTCAAGTCACCACGAAAACGGAAAGGAGGTTAATTCAAACCTACCTGTAGTGTGTGTATGTGTGTGTGTGTGTGTGTGTGTGTGTGTGTGTGTGTGTGTGTGTGTGTGTGTGTGTGTGTGTGTGGTGTGTTTATGTGGTGTGGTATGGTTGTGTGTGTGTGTGTGTGTGTGTGTGTGTGTGTGTGTGTGTGTGTGTGTGTGTGTGTGTGTGTGTGTGTGTGTGTGTGTGTGTGTGTGTGTGTGTGTACGCTCGCCATGGGCACGTGTGCACGTGCTGGTGTCATCTGTTACTTTTTTTAATCCTGAAAGTTCCAGCCTGAATGTTTGTTTTTTAACTTTCATTAGGTTGCGGAAAGAGCAGGGTGAAAAAGAGAATGGTGATCATGACTTCATTTTTCTTTTTTCTTCTTCTTCTTCCGTCTTAACTCTCTAAGTACCAGTCTCCTCTTCAAAATGACGCCATTTGACTTTCCTTATTGTTGGAATCTTGTCTACAGACAGCAATTCTCTCCCCTCTTAATGGTCCCTGTCTGGCACCGTTAGATCCGTCTTTCAGTTTTATCATCATTCTTTTATTTAAACCTGTACCTTTTCTTTTGTGTTCTCAAAGAGAAGTTCGTTTTATAGCACAAAAACACGTACAATCATTTGAGTATCATACGAGACAGCTGAATTTCAACAACATCATCAACAACAACAACAATAAAAAGAAAAGAAAAGAAAATGAAATAAAATGAAACAAAACAAAATAGAATAAAAGAAAAGAAAAGAAATCATGAAATGAAATAAAATAAATGACAAGAAATAAAATAAAACAAAACAAAAAATAAAACAACAAAATAAAATTAAAAAAATTAACAAAATTTTATAAATAAAATGAAATGAAATAAAATAAAAAATAAACTTTTGAAAAAAAAATCACGTTTTAGTCGTAACTTTTAAAACGTTTTTTTTTTTTTGTTCGTTTTCAAAAGCAAAGTATTAAAGAAACATACAACAACACACACACACACACACACACACACACACACAACACACACACACACACACACACACACACACACACACACACACACACACACAAACACAAAACAAAAACAACCCGTCCATATACAAACATTAAACAATACACACAAAAAGAACAGCAGCAACTAGTCTCAGAAAAATCATAAAGCTTGATGTGATCCTAGTTTATTCATTTCTGTTTTCTTCGTTCTCTATTTCTTTGATTTTATCGTATGTCATATTTCTGTTTGTGCAGGAGAAACGGAGAGGGGCGTTACAAACACTGCATTATGCATATGACATGGGGAGGGAAGGAGGGAGAGGGTGAAGGAGAGAGGAGAGAGGGAGACAGTGAGAGGGAAGGGGGGTCGGTGTGACCCCAATGAACATACACAAGAAGCAGAAAGTCTAGCCTTCGCAGTCGTAGTAACAATCATAGACACTGCAGCTGTAGCAGCAGCAGCAGTAGAACAAGCAGTTGTAGTGATAACAGTCAATGGGCTCACCAGGACGACTGGGACCACACACAGTCGCGTTTCATCCACTTCACAGATGCGACACTGAGGGTGTTGCTTAAATCTTCTGACCAGCACTGCAGGTGTTTGTCTCTCTCGGGCCTGGCTGACACCAGGATGCATCATGACAGTAAGCGTAGAATATAGCTCTGTCACGCAGTCTCAATTCTAGATGGAACTCCACAGTGTCATCATTATCACCCTCATCACACTGTAAAAACTCTGGTCATTAACCATTTGACTCGCACCCTATATGGCCTATCCACCAACTCAAAAAGCTTAACTTTTTGATTCCCTCACACTATCCACCAGCTTCGTGCACGAAGCTGGTGGATAGGGTGAGGGAATCAAAGAGTTAGAGTGGAATGGAAATTTAGAGAAGGGGAGTGAGGCAGAAGAAAAAGCCGAGCACAAAGGAAATCTCCCTGAGTGAGACGCTCCTTAGAAACAACAACAACAAAAAAAGAGTACTGACAGTCGTCCTCGTCCCATCAACATCAACAGTAGTAAAAGTACTTTCCACAGCAACACAAGATCCTCACAGTCACCACCATACACAACTAGACCTCCAGATTCACACCACCAACACAGGGCAATTAGACCAACACAGCATCTCCAGCCTAATCAGACCCTCAGTCTCCAATAGCACAGGGCAATTAGACCCTCGCATCATCGCCAGCCCAATCAGACCCTCACAGTCACCATCAGCACAGGACAACTAGACCCTCACCACCAGCACAGCTAGGCCCTCTCGAATCACCAGCACATAAAAATCAGACCCTATAAGTCACCACTAGCACAGGACAACTACACCCTCACCACCAGAACAACTAGACCCTCTCGAATCACCAGCAGAGAAAAATCAGACCCTCACAGTCACAACTAGCACAGGATAGCTGGACCCTCACCACCAGCACAACTAGACGCTCTCGCATCACCAGCACAGAACGCAATTCAGTCACAGTCACCACAAGTGCAAGACAACTAGACCCCTCCACAATCGATACCAACAACCTCTACCCATCAATAATACTATGACATCAATTAATCAATTCCATGACATCAATCAGCTCATCAGGCAGGCAGGCAAGTACCGGCATCCCTGTTCTCCCCAATCCCCCACCCCCCACGAACGCAAGCAATCAATCTGTCCCTTGACCTTCCCCTTACAACTCATCATCCCTCTGCTACAATGCCTCCGCTCACGCACACAAACACATTGTCTTGTGTGTGTGCGCTCACGCGCGCGCGCGCGCACGCACACACACTCAACTGGAGTGGGGCACACGGGGGTGGGGAGGAGGGAGAGATAGGGAAGGGACGAAGGGAGAGAGACGGGGGGTGGAGTTCAATTGGTACTTTCCAATGGGATACGGTACTACATTCACATCTAATAAATTATTAGCAATAATCCCTTAATTCAGAGAGGGGGAGGGGGAGAGAGAGGGGGAGGGAGGGGGAGAGATAGAGAGAGTGTGTGTCACATGTTTATTTTGACAATATGAGGAAGAGGCACGTGATATTCAATTGTGTTTTCATGTGTTTGTTTCTCTCTCTCTCTCTCTCTCTCTCTCTCTCTCTCTCTCACTCACCACACTCTCTCTCTCTCCACACACACACACACTGCACTCGGGGTGAGGTTAAAATGGTGCTTTCAATGGAAATAATGAGACATGGAACTACAAACATCTCTAATATTAGTACTTTTCTCTGATATTCACGAGCAGACAGAGAGAGAGAGAGAGAGAGAGAGAGAGAGAGAGAGAGAGAGAGAGAGAGAGAGAGAGAGAGAGAGTCACATGTTTATTTTAACAATATGAGGAAGAGGCACGTGATATTCGATTGTGTTATCATGAGTTTTACACTCACATACACAAATGCGCGCGCGCGCGCGCAAGTATGCACACACATTGCACTCGGGGTGGGGTTCATATGGTACTTTCAATGGAAGTAATGGGATATGGAACTACAAACATCTCTAATATTAGTAATTATCTCTCACATTCAAGAGCAGAGAGAGGGGGGGGGGACAGAGAGAAAGGGGGAGAGAGGGAGAGACAGACAGACAGACAGAGAAGAGACAGAGGGGTGTGCGCGCGCGTCTGAATGAGAGAGAGAGAGAGAGAGAGAGAGAGAGAGAGAGAGAGAGAGAGAAATCACATGCTAATGTTAACAATAAGAGGAACAGGCACGTGGTATTCAATTGTGTTCTCATGTCTCTCTCTTTCTTTCTCTCTCTCTCTCACACACACATACACACAGACAGACAGACAGACAGACAGACAGACAGACAGACAGACAGACACACACACACACACACACACACGTTGCACCCGGGGTGGGGTTCAAATGGTGCTTTCAATGGAAATAATGAATATGAAACTACAAACACGTCTCTAATATTAGTAATAATCTCTCACATTCACGAGCAGGCAGATGTCAAATGTTTTCTTTTAACAATAACATAAAGGGGAACATGAACCTCAACTGCAGCCGCACGTCTCTTTACACAGACACACATAGACACACTCTCTCTCACTCACTCACTCACTCACTCTCTCTCTCTAGCTACACATGTTTCCCCACTTGAAATCAAACTTCAAAAGAAAAACACCAAATCTCTCCTCTCATACTCCCATACATCATCACCACCAATCGCCAACTTATAACATCGGGTACCACTACCACCATCAACCACCAACTACCACCACTACCACCAACGGCAGCGGCACGACTGACTACGGAGACTATTCAATCAGCCAAATCACCACAGACAGACGAGGGGGTGACTCTATCGGCCCATCGCCCGATATGAGAGAAGCCGAAACATAAAAAGTCACTCTGTCATAGTGAGAGAAGAAAACTATCCTCTCATTGATCTCCTGTGAACTGGCGTACAGGGAGAGAGTGAGGGCGGGAGGGAGGGAAGGGAGAGAGAGAAGAGGAGACAGTCTCCAATGAATTGGCATATGGGGATGGTGGTGAAGGGGAAGGGAGGAGGTTGGGGGAGGGAGAAAAAGAGAGTGAGTGAGAAAGAGAGAGGGAAGGATGGAGAGAGGAGAGAGAGAGAGAGAAGAGAGAGAGAGAGAGAGAGAGAGAGAGAGAGAGAGAGAGAGAGAGATTTGTAAAATGGCACAATAGGATAATACGCTTGGAGAAATGGAGAAAGGAGAGAGAGGGAGGTGGGGGATCTGTGAACTGGCATATAGAAAGAATACTTCGGGGTGGGGGGGGTGGGGAGAAGAGCTGTGTGTGTGTGGTGTGTGTGTGTGTGTGTGTGTGTGTGTGTGTGTGTGTGTGTGTGTGTGTGTGTGTGTGTGTGTGTGTGTGTGTGTGTGTGTGTGTGTGTTGGGTGGGTGGGGGGGAAGGCGAGCTAAGGTCGGTTTTAGATCTGATGGCTCAAGTTAAATGCCGTCCGTAACCAAAGAATTGTCCCATTCACCATGGCCCGTGTCAATGTACTAATACCAATTATTCTGGTGGTGTCGGATAGGTGTTCATAGTGGTTTCTGCTTACTTGTAATGCTGAAAACTGGTCTCTCCCCCCCCCCCCACCCCCCTCAACCTTCACTGTAGAGATGATGGTGGGGTGGGGTGAGGTGGTAGGGAGGGAGAACCTAAAAATCCGATAGTTCAAGGCAACCGCAACCCACATTTATTTCGGGGGGGGGGGGGGGGGAGTCCCATTCACTGCCCATATAAATGTATTAGGACCACTAGTTTGTCACGTTATAGTGGTTTCTGCTTTGTGCAGGACCTAAAAGAAACTACATCTTTCATTTCACTGTCATAATAACAATAATAACAAAATAACAATAATACTGACATTTACATGGCGCCAAATCTTGATTTACAAAAAAAAAAAAAAAAAAAAAAAAAAAAAAAAGCAAACAAACCAAAATGCATACTCCCATCTGCCAGTCACTAAATCATACCGACGATCAAAACTCCAGGGCACAAAGCACAAACAAACCGGTGGGGGGGGGGGGGGGGCACGAGGGGAGTGGGACAAAACAGTAGGTACGTGGGGGGGGGGGGGGGGGGAGGCGATCACTGCTGAATTTGAAAAAAAAAAAAAGTATATCTTCAAGTTAGACTGGAAGGAAGACCACAGAAAAGTGACTGTCTGTGACTGTGAATAGAGAGACAGCCACAGTGAAAAGGCTGTATTTCTAAAAGCATCAGTTCAACTACTAAACCACAACATAAAAAGTTGGTCCATTCGATCCCCATCTTATTTTAATTTTTTTTTCTATCTATATATTTTGTTCTAAGATGGATTCATCACAATCAGGACTAGTCCATATGCCAGCTATTACTTGGCCGATTCCTTTAAGCCTGCAAAAAAACCTATACGCTGGCAAGGTCTTGGAATGGGGAGAGGGAGGATCAGGACTTATGAAACGTTGTTGTTGTTTTTTTACTCCTGCACCCTATCCACTAACTACAAAAACTTAACCCTTTGGCTCCTTCACCCTATCCACCAGCTTCCTGCAGGAAACTGGTGGATAGGGTACGGGAATCAAATGGTTTTGAGGTGGTGGTGGTTGTTTTTTTGTTGTTGTTTTTTGCTAGCATGGCCTGACAATGCAGGATGCTGGTGGACAGAGTGCAGGAGTCAAAGGGTTCTTAAACTACTTCAGCAGAATGACCGAATCATTCGGATGGGCAGCGAAAAGGCCTTTTTTTTTTTTTTTTAAATATTTTTATTGTTTTTATGTTGCGTCTTCATGATCCAATACTGACCGTTCTGGTGTTGTCAGCTTAATTAACCCTTTGACTCCCACACCCTATCCATCAGCATGCTGCATTGCCAACCATCTAGCAAAGCAAAACTTAACCCTTTGAATCCCTTACCCTATCTACCAGATTCCTGCAGTAAAGGGTTAAGTTTTTGCAGCTGGTGGATAAGGTGCAGGAGTCAAAGGGTTAAGTGAATGGTGATTTCAGACTGATGATGTTTGATAAAGAAATTTTTCACGTAGGCGGCAGTTTCGTTCTTTTGATAAGAGCCATAGGACTCCAGATCTGATGTCCGGACTTCAATCCCCGCCTATCACGTTAAAAACTGACCAGATCGCTGCCCACCTTCATGTTTCCATCATTCTGATGTTGTCAGCTTAATGTTTCATAGGTCCTGCCACCCACCCAACCCTCCCCCATTTCAAGTCCTTGTCATCACACAGGGTTTTGTGCTGTTTCAAGGGACACGCCCATCCTAAATTGTGCCATAGCATTCCTAAACACCTCCACACACAGTTAAACGTTCACAGATATCGCTTTGCGTCTACGACTGCCAACACTTCATGTCCAGTTTGTACAAATGTGCAGGAAAACGAGATACATTTTCTATTTGAATGCCCTCTGTACAACCAGGTCAGACAATCTTATTCTTTAGATGTCACTGAAGGCGATAACTTAGAAGATTTTTTATATTAGAAAAATGACGGATGACTGCGAGAACCATAGTGAACCTGGCGAGGTTTTTGGTCGCTGACTTTCAAATAAGAGAAAAAAGTATTTTGAACGTACGTACTTGAAACAACAGTTGTTTTCTACATCAGTACTTTTGAATATCCCATGTATATACATTGAAGTGTGTTAATTAATTAATTAATGTTGTATAGAAATGTGTCTTAAGATTTCGCCCATGAAAGGGGCTGTTGGCCTAAATTCATTAAAATTCCGAGTTTCCGAGTGCTGTTTCAAGCAGTCTGCTAAATTACTGCTGGCAGATCTTGGTGAAGCGCATATCATCATCATCATCATCGTCATCATCATCAAGTGCCCTGCCACATGGCGTTGGCGATCATGGCCCTCCATATGCATCTATCCCTTGTTGCCGCAAGCACATCTTCCACCCTTTCTGTCCTCAACCACCCTGCAAGTCCGTCCAATATTTCATCCCTGGGTCTACCTGGTGTTCTCTTTTCCTGCATATGGCATTAATACTATATAATAGTTCCTTTCCCTTCGACAAATCCACACTGTTCTTCTGCTATTTCTCTTTTGATTCTATTCCTTGTCCTCATCATGATTAATCTTAATTGGATTTTTGTTACATGACTCATCAAGCTGATTGTGCGATGGAGTTCGCATTCTATAGCCTCTGTCTTCTTTGGAAGTGCAATGAAAATTGATTTTGACGTATCTTTGGGGAATTTTCCAAAGTCATAAATTTCATTTACGAGGACTGATGTTTTTTTCAGTACCAAATTCCTCCAGGGCTTCAATCATCTCTGAAATAGAAGCGCATACGGAAATGCTAAAATGTCATGAAAATCTTCTTTAACCACCATCACCCTTGCTTCCTCCCCCTCACATCCTCTTTCCCCCATCTCCATTCCCTCCCTACTCAAGACCTCACCCTCACACAGCTCTGCACAGCCTTTCTTGTTGCATGTCAACGCAGCAGGTGTGTGTTCAGCCGACATGCAATAGCTTCGGTGGGGTGAATTTCTGGTGAGCAAATTCGACACCTTAAGTCCTAAAACCCGTTCAGCGCAGCTGTTTCCATGAACAAAACAGATGTTCGTGTGGATACATGCCGGGGACAGAGAGTGGGACGTCGGGAGAAGAGGGGGAGGGGAGGGGAGAGGGAGGGAGGGAGGAGAGAGAGAGAGGTTAAATGTGGTTTTTTTGTCTAAAGCCCAGCCGACTGCATAGAGCCATATCAAGAGAGAGAGAGAGAGAGAGAGAGAAAGAGAGAGAGAAAGAGAGAGAGAGAGAGAGAGAGTTTTTGTTTAAAGCCCAGCCAAATGCATAGGGCCATATCAGGAGGGGAGGGAGGGAGAGAGAGAGAGAGAGAGAGAGAGAGAGAGAGAGAGAGAGAGAGAAGACAGACAACAGACAGACAGACAGCAGACAGACAGACAGAGAGTTGATATAGAGTTGATACGCGATCAGTTGGCCCCGTCGACAGAGATCAGCTTGACCATCGTTCATCCCACATTTTCTCCCCACCCCCCATTTTCTTTCGTCGTTCCCTTTTTTTTTCCCCCTATGTTCCCTCCCTTTCTTCTCCAGCCCTGACAGCAGGCCCAGCAATGCAGATGATGCAGAGTGGCATGCCGTAAGATCATCCACATGTCTTTTGGTGGGAAAAGAGACAAACCGAAGACACATGTTCTGACGGCAATGGCCTCTCTCTCTTCGCCGTTAGTTCACGATCTAGTGCCCCCCCCCCCCCACCCCATCTCCCTCGCCCACTCCCCCCACCCCAACACACTACTGGCAATGAAGGTCTCTCGCCAATCACCACAACCACTCGTCGAACTCTCCCCCAATCCCCTCCTCCATCATAGATGCCGTTTTTCAGCCTGTTGGGTGTATTCTTTTGATAGAGCCGTGGACTCAAGAACTGCTATCTCGAGTTCAATCCCAGCCTGCCACATTATCCCTGTTGACTCACGCACCCTATCCACCAACTGCAAAAACTTAATCCTTTGACTCCCTCACCCTCTTAGCCGCCTTCCTGAACTTCAGCCTTTAACTCCCTCTCCCTATCCACCAGCTTCCTGCTAGCATGGTTGACAGTGTAGGATGCTTGTGGACAGGGTACCGGAGTCAAAGGGTTAAAATCTGGCCTGTTCGCTCACTGCCCGTCGTACCACCCCACACTTCAAGGCGTTGTCAGTAACTAGGGTTGTGCGCTGGGGCCGAGTCTTGACACGTAACTGCGAGCACATCTGGACAGAGCGTATATAAGGCGCTGTCTGAGCAATCTAAACTCAGCGGGCCCCAGTACCTCAGTTGATTTGAGCGTCGGATTCACATGCTAATGGTTGTGGGTTCGAATCCCAGGGTGTGCTACACGAAAACTGGCCTTCTCACTGTCCCATATTAACATCATTGTTGTTCTGGTGGTGTCAGTATAGGATTACATAAGTCCCCCTTCCCCCACGTCCCTGGGAGGGTTATCCCCGTCGGCCATATCACCAGAGGTGGGTGTCGACGTAAAACCTGAACCAAATCAATCAATCTAAACTCTCAATCAGACGATATCCAAAGCCCTTTCTTACTATTTAAAGAATCGATGATTTCCAGAACCCTTTCTTCATCTTCCGTTATAATGTCTACAGAATCTTTTTACCCATGACTGCAACACATTCTCTAACTTCTCTTCATCGTCGTCCAGTTCTAGCTACCAAAAGGTCCTTTTCGTTTTTGTTTTTTGTTTTTTAACCGCCAAAGTAATAATAGCAACATTATGACAGCTATAGCGACATGCTGATATGTCCAAGCAACAGACAAATACGGACTTTCATAACTCTGACTACCGCATCCTATCAACCAATAGGAAAAAAAAAAAACCACCTTTAACTCTATAACCCTATCCACCAGCGTCCTGCGGATAGGGCGAGAGAAACAAAGGGTTACGTTTTCACTTCGCTGCCAAGATTGACAATGCAGGATGCTGGTGGACAGTATGTGGGAGTCAAAGGATTTTAAATTAAGCCTTTCCTTGTCAAGAAATCCATATTTAGTCACCTGGTCTTTTCATAAAGGTATTTGCATTGAAAATGTCCATCTGCCTAGCCTAAAGGACAAAATATTCCATTTTGTCTAAAGATCACTCCTACCCTACAATATATTTTGACAACAGGGCGAAAAAACCGTACAAGCCAGACTGTTCTACTGTTCATAACCATTTATATCAGAACCAGTTCTTTTGATAGAGCCGTAGACTCACACGATTTGGTATCTTCAACAACCATTTATATCAGAACCAGTTCTTTTGATAGAGCCGTAGACTCACACGATTTGGTATCTTCAACAACCATTTATATCAGAACCAGTTCTTTTGACAGAGCCGTTGACTCACACGATTTGGAATCTTCAACTTGTTCAATCCCAGCCCGCAACATTAAAACTGGCCTGTTCGCTGCCCATCCTCATCTTTCCATCATTCTGGTAATAATAATGTCAGCTTGGCGTTTCGTAGTCCCTTCTTCCACCCACCCCTTCCCTGTTACAAGATCATGCCAGAGAGAGAAAAAAGTTTTCCCCTGTCTCTGAGAGAAAGAGTAAGAGGTGGTGGGGTGGTATGACGAAATGCTTGTTGTCTAACGTGTGACTGTCTGCCAGCCAATTTTTGCCAGATTTGGATGGCGCACACATGGAATTATCCAAGTGCAATGACGCCCTTCTCGATGAACTACAAAAAACTCCCAAATTAAAGTAAAATAGAATAAAATAAAACGATAAAATACATAACAAAACGACCTTCAAACTCCTCACCTGACATCATCTTTAACATCTCTGCTAACATAACTGCGTGATTCTCTCCCCCCCCCCCCCACCACACAATCACTGGACAACTAATCAATACACTCTCGATCATCATCATCCCCCCCCCCCCCCCCAGAAAAAAATCTCTCTCAGACACACGGATAGACAGACAGACACACTCTCACTCTCCCTCTCTCACACAATTACCACAGGAATTAAAAAAAAAAAAAAAAAAAAGACAACATTCCACCCCCTGCCCCTCAAAAAGGACAGGCCCATGACTAGGGCAGAGCCAAGCAGACCTGGCGTTCACTGTCTGGGCCAAGACTCCCCTGGTCTGAGGGTACGGGTGTCTGCATGCCAGAAATGCAAAGACTCCGAACTCCGGGTGCAAGATGTAAAACACACACACACACACACACACACACACACACACACACACACACACACACACACACACACACACACACTTCACACACACCAAAACAAACACATATACTTCACACATGCACACACACAGACAGACATACACACACACACCAAAACAAACACACAATTCACACATACACGCACAGACAGACAGACAGATATACACACACACACACACACCAAAACAAACACACACTTCACACATACATGCACAGACAGACAGACATACACACACACACACACACACACCAAATCAAACACACACTTCATACATGCACGCACGCAGACTGACAGACATACAGACATACACATCAAAACAAACACAAATACACACTTCATACATGCACGCACAGACAGACAGACAGACGCACAGAGACAGACAGACAGACAGACACACACACACACACACACACTTGCAACATACCGGCACTTTGGAATCTGTTCAAAAGGCGTTCATCATCTGTTCAAAAGGCATTCACCATCACCATCATTGTCTTCGTACTCGGAACAGTTCCATATGTGCTCCGTCCAATTCTGCCCAACAACAAAAGCCAAAAATGTTTCAAGCCTGTTACAAAATCCCTGGCATGTGTGTGTACATGACGTTTTGTCTGTAGTGGAAAAATAACTTGGTATTTGCACCAGAGGAATTTACAGGTCAGCCGGTTATGTCTATCTTAACCCTTTGACTCCTGCATCCTATCCACTAGCATCCTGCATTATCAACCATGCTAGCAAAGCAAAAACTTAACACTTTGATTCCTTCACCCTTTCCACCAGCTTCCTGCAGGAAGCTGGTGGAAAGGGTGAGGGAATCAAAGGGTTAAGTTTATGCACTTGGTAGACAGGATACGAGAGTCAAAGTGTTAAAGTCTCCCCAACCCCCCACCGAAAATGGAAAATGGCAATCTGCAAGAAGCCGTTTGAATGTCTGTTAAGGAAAGGGTTCGTCGCACTCGGACAAATCCATATGTGCTCAACCCATGTCTGCCAGATGTTAACTGACACACTCACTGACCCTAAAAAAAAAAAAAAAAAAAAAAAAAAAAAACTAATAATAAAATAAAACTACGCGCTTGCCACGTCTTCAAATGGGGAGTGAGAGTAGGGAAGGGGACATATGAAACGATAACCCGACACTACCAGAACTATGGAAACGTTAAGACGGGCAACCAACTGGCCATCCTCCCCCTCCGCCCCCTAACGCTACCGGCTGGGATTGAACTCGAGACATCAAATCTCGTGTCCACGGCTCTAGCCAAAGAACCAGCCAGCCAGCCAGTCAGCGACCCCAAGAGGTCGGCAAGACACAGTATTCTATAGACACAAGGTCGTGACTGGTCACAGACCTAGACATGCATGAGTCAGACACGACTCCATCATGCTACAACCAGCTGTCTGCCTGTCTAACTGTCTGTCTGTCTGTCTGTCTATCTCTCTCTCTCTCTCTCAGACACACACACACCTCGGTGGATTCTGTTTCTCCTCTCCCCTTTCGCTCTATTAACAGCGGGAACTTTCTAAAAACATGTCCTATCCCTCTCTCTCTCTCTCTCTCTCTCAAGCACAGTTCAATACGCTTATCTGCTTTACTCAAAAACAAAGATCTCTTTTTTCAAAACACAATACAAATGTAAATAACAGGAGCTGTAGAAACGAGGAGTTGGATACGTGATAATTTCTACCGGAATCAACTCCTAGAACCAATGCCGACAATGTATCTTCAACCAAGAAGTTAGGTAAGACATCTTGGAGTATTCCATAGAACTGAAAGTCGTCAGCAGACAGTCACTCCTCAGACAAACATTTCGTCATACCACCACAACCTCTATTTCCTCCTCTATGAGGTAGGGGAAAAACCGACTCTTCTCTCTCTCATACTCACAGACACAGACAGAGGCAGACAGACACACACACACACACTCGCGCGTGCAACACACACCCTCCGTCTTTCACTAAGACCGGTGCAATGCTACCAAATACTACTATTCTTGAGTACTAAAGTATTCTAAATTTCTGGAAGAAGGAAACAAATCGGAAGTCTCACCCTTCTCCCTCCAATGATAGAGTGGATGTTTAAAAACAAAAACCACCACTAATGTACGCTCTCTCACCCCCTGTCTCCTTTCTGTGTGTGTGTGTGTGTGTGTGTGTGTGTGTGTGTGTGTGTGTGTGTGTGTGTGTGTGTGTGTGTGTGTGTGTGTGTGTATGTGTGTGTGTGTGTGTGTGTGTGTGTGTGTGTGTGTGTGTGTGTGTGTGTGTGTTGTTCTTGTTGTTGTGGAGGTGTTGGTGTTGTAGTTCTGTCTTTCAAAAAGTGGAGATTCCCTCACTCTACGCTCCCCCCCCCCCCCCCCCCCCCCGTCCCTCGCGACCACAAAATGCTGACGCAGCAAGTCCCAGTCTCCACCTCGGGCGAAGGCTTCTAGTTCTAGGATCGAGTAGTGACAAGACTGGAGGTCGTCTGTGGTGGTCAAACACACACAGGCACACAGGGAAGACGCTCCTTTTCTTCTGGCCAAAGCACGCATAAGAGCTAGCGTGCGAGCGACCGCGAACGCACTCACACAGACGGACAGACAAGAGTATTAGAAAAATCAATCAACACTTCGTTTTCCCACCCATCTCTCTCTCTCTCTCTCTCACACACACACACACACACAAACACACACACCTTTTAAAAGTTCCAAAGGTAATCCTCTGCCCCCCACCCCACCCCACAACGCCTCCACCTGTTCTGATAAGAAACGATTTTTTCACACGCCTGCATAAGCACAAGCACACACCCCCCCACCCCCCCACATCACAAACTCACGAACTGTTCTATAGCTCTGTTTTTCTCTTGATTTTTCACCAAAATATGATACACTGCCTTTTCAACTTCAAAAGTAAATCCACCCTAAACACTAATTTACTCTATTTTATTTCATTTCAATTTGGTTGTCTTATTCTTATTCTTGCATACAGCCGAACCGACTGCGTAGACCCATGTCAGGGCGAAAAGCTGTTTCAATACACACACAATACTTCAACAGGAAAAAAAAGTCACATGTCAATGCATAATTGGTTGTCTAAAACTGTAAAAGCACATTACATTATGTGAATAGCCACTTAAAGTTATGTCACTGATTTGTTGATACGTTTCCTTTTCGGCGCTTTTATATTTTTAGTTCTAGAAAGACATGTAAACCAGCAAAAGTCAGTTTGAAAAGTTGATTTTAACTAATACCGTCCCTCTCTCTCCCCCCCCCCTCTCTCTCTCTCTCTCTCACACACACAAAGATTTCATGAATCCTTCCTCCCACATCTCTCCTCTCTCTCCTCTCTGTCTGTCTGTCTGTCTCTCTCTCTCTCTTTCTCTCACACACACACACACACACACACTCCCACATCCATCTCTCTCCCCGTCCTCTACCCCCTCTCCACACACACACACACAAAACACTCACCCTCCCACCGACCCACACACACACACAGAGTTAATGAACGAAGAATAATAACGTCTTTCCTCCCACATCTCTCTCCCCCTCCCTCCCCCTCCCTTCACTCAATCACACACACACTCACACAGCTAATGAGCAAACAATAGTAACATCTTTCATGATAGAGAGAGAGAGAGAGAGAGAGAGAGAGAGAGAGAGAGAGAGAGTTTACCAAAGAGATGACACGCCTCAACTTCAAAGACCCAAAACACTCTGTTTACTTCACCACGCAACCGAAGAGAACCATGTCAGGGCAAAGCGTTCATACACACACAATACTGCAACAGAAAAAAAGTCACATGCATCTATTGGTTGTCTAAACTGTAAAACCCATTACATTAGTGAATACCACTAAAGTTATGTCACTGATTTATCACGTTGCCTTTCGGCCTTTTATTTTAGGTCTAGAAGAGACATGTGAAACCAGCAACAGCATTTGAAAGTGATTAACTAATACCGTCCTCCCCTCCCCCCCCACTTCTCTCTTCACCACAAAGATTCATGTATCTTCTCCACAATCGTCTCTGACTACTCTCTCCTCTCTGTCTGTCTGTCGTCTCACACATCACATCCCACTCTCTATCTCCAATTCTCTCACATTAAGAATAAAAAATCTCTCCCACATCCATCTCTCTCCCGTCTAACCCCCTCCACACACTACACGACACATCATCACTACACACAACACATCACATCACCACTACACAAACAAACAAACACAACAACAAAAAACACAAAACATCCCCTCCCACACGGCCCACACACAGAGTTTAATGAAAAAGAAAAATAACGTTTTTCTCCACACACCCCCCCCCCTCACCCCTCCCTATCACTCATACGACACACCCTCGCACAGCATGACACACAAATCAACATCTTTCATGAGAGAGAGAGAGAGAAGAGACGAGAGAGCTAGCACCTACGACAGACCACCTCTGTCACACAACCAAAGAAAAAGGCAAGCCAGCATCAACTGCACCAAAGTACTGACTGTCAACACCCAGAAGGACAGGACAACAGTCAGTTCACATGACCTTGTCGCCTCCGATTGGGGAGAGAAGAAGACAAAGAGAGACAGACAGACACAGAGACTTAGACTGCATCATAAAATTATTTAAATATCAATTACGTATGATGGTAACTCGGTTGTATTCACGTACATTTCTAATCCATATGAACATTAAACACATTTGGAAAATATTTGTGTTGAACATTGTTTACACTCCTTCATAATAAGTGCTGGTTCCATTTGAATAAAACATCCTCTCTGTCTGTCTATATGTCTCTCTCTATCCCCCCCCCTCTCTGTCTCTCTCCCTCTCTGTCTGTCTGTCTCTCTGTTTCTGTCTGTCTGTCTGCCTGCCTCTCTCTCTCCCAATTACTTCAAAACTGTATGATTACTACAGCAATTTCCATAAACATAAAAGGATCTAGCTGGCGATACACCGACACCCACACATACACCCAACATACCACACGCCTGGCCCCTTCACGATCGATCACACTCGATGCATAGACAGGACAAGAGCAAAGGGATGAGAGGGCAGACTAGATCAGCGATGGGGGGGGGGGGGGGGGGGGGGGGGGGGGGGGGGGAGAGACAGACAGACGAAACAGAGAGACAGACAGACAGAGAGGGAGAGAGACAGGAGGGAGAGACAGAGAGGGGAAGAGAGAGAGACATATATACACACAGGAGAGGGAAAGAAGGAGGGGGAGAGAGGGGACAGAAAGAGAGAGACAGAGACAGAGTGAGAGACAGAGAGACAGACAGAAAAGATGGGGAGAGGGAATGAGGGAGGGGACAGAGATAGAGAGAGACAGAAAGACAGACCGCGCGCGCGCGCGCGAGAGAGAGAGAGAGAGGGAGAGAGAGAGAGGAGAGACAGTCAGACAGACAGACACAGAGAGACAGAGAGAGAGCAAAGACAGGCCTTGGTCATCAGCAAACCACTCATCAACACTGTAGGTAGGTGACCCCATCTCCCGCCCCCACCATCCATCCTCCTCCCCCCCCCCCCCCTCCCCGGACTCAACCCAAGTCGGCAAGGATGAACGACGAAGACTCCTTCTCTCTCTTCTCTCACCCTCTCCAACCCACAAGCTAGCCAGCTAGGTAAGTTGTAGGGTAGGTTGCTTACCCGTCTGTCTCAGCCCCTGAGCTCTTACCTACAACCTTCCCACCAGGCCCCCAAGCCAAGTTAGGAGGCACGAACAACACACACACACACACACACACACACACACACACACACACACACACACACACACCACACTCACTCTCTCTCTCTTCTGTCTGTCTCTCTCCAATGTTTATGTTAACTTTTCAATGCAAAATGTGCGTTTCATGGTTTAGATATAGAATTCCCTTTAATGAGAAGCTTGGGCCTGCACTGAATGAATCTCTCTCTCTCTCTCTCTCTCTCTCTCTCTCTCTCTCTCTCTCTCTCTCTCTCTCTCTCGCATCTAGTTAAATGACAATGTTATCACTTCTGTGTGAAATATATTACTTTTATGTTTTAGATATAATCCAGCAATTCACCTCAATAAACGGCCTAGGCATATACTAAATAAATCACACTCTCTCCCTCTCGTGAGAGCTCGCTAGCTTGATAGGTGGGCAAATAGCAAACCTACTTGTATGTCTACAACCAGCTGCCACCACACTAACCAGATAGTACTAGTAGTAGACACACACCTCCTGTGTGTGTGTGTGTGTGTGTGTGTGTGTGTGTGTGTGTGTGTGTGTGTGTGTGTGTGTGTGTGTGTGTGTGTGTGTGTGTGTGCGCGCGCGCGCGCGTGCGTGCGTGCGCCCGTCTCTCTCTCCGAGCTAACTACTCTAACAGATACGTAGATACCAGAATTATGTGTGTGGCTACAAGAATCCCCGTAGTCTTACACACACACACACACACACACACACACACACACACACACACACACACACCACACACACACACACACACACACACACACACACACACTCTCTCTCTCTCTCTCTCTCACTGTCTCTCTCTCTCACACAGACACACACTCACTCACTGTCTCTCACACACACAGACACACACACTCTCTCTCACCCATACACACTCACATACACACACTCTTTCTCTAACATTCCTCTCTCTCCCTCCCTCTCAACACACACACCAATATGGCCGACAGGCGGCTGGACGCAAGTGACCGGTCACTGGGCAGGCAGACAGGCAAGGCAAGGCAGACAGATCTCCGATCTGTCAAGACAATGCCCCTCCCATCTCCCCCTCCCAGGTCAGTTCACCAGCCTACCCTCTACTGTAAGTAACCACGTTTCAAAGCCTGTATCAAAGGAAAGACCACACGGAAGTATAAGGAGAAATAAGTGCTGGAGCCCTTCTATAATATCATTCAGCCCTTTGAGTCCCGCACCCTATCCACCAGCTGCAAAAACCTAACCCTTTGTCTCCCTCACCCTCTCCACCAGCTTCCTGCAGGAAGGAGTCAACTGAAGGAGGGTTAAGTTTTTGCTCTGCGAGCATGGTTGACAATGCAGGATGCTGGTGGACAGGGTGCGAGAATCAAGAGGGTTATGCTGGATATCAAAGGAAATAGGATGGCGAAAAACTGCTGACCACTCAACACACACACACACACACACACACACACACACACACACACACACACACACACACACACATTCTCTCTCTCTCTCTCCCTCTCTCTATCTCTACCGCTTTTATCGACATCGCTGTCCTCCATCCCTCCCTCCACCTCTCCTTTGCATCAACATCGCTAGCCGACTGGACAACGCTGACGGGTCACTTTGCAAACGCCGACAGGTCTCCGGTTTCTAAAGACAGCTTCTCTCAGACATCTCTCTCCCTCTCGTCAGTCTACCGCCATTGCCTATAAATTATACCACTAGATACTTCAGATTACATCAAAAGTACGAGAAAATAGACGACAACAACGACGACGACGGAGAAGAAGAACTAGAGAACAAGGGGGAAAAAATGAAAAAGGAGAAGGAGGAGGAAGAAGACGAAGAAGAAGAAGAAATACAACAGCAACGAACAACAACAACAACAGAAAATACAACAACGACGAACAAACAAACAAACAAAGAAGAAGAAGACAGAGAAGAAAGAGACGACGATGACGAAGAAGAAGAAGAAAAAGAAAAAGGAAAAGAAAAAGAAGAGATGATGATGATGAGATGATGGCGACGACGACGATGATGACGATGACGACGACGACGATGATGATGATGATGAAGATGACGACGAAGGAGGAAATAAGGAGGGAAAGAAAAAGAGGGATGATTTTTGTCCGACACATGGGAAATTGTTCCGCACGAAAAACAGCTTGCTCTTCCCGAAGAAACAGCATCGCCAGGTACGGCGCCACCCATCCTCCGCCCCCCCCCCCCCCTCCTCTCTCTGTCTGTCTGTCGGTATCTCTCTGATAGAGATTAGTCTGTCTTGTGTCCTGAGCCCTCCAGATGTCAAGTCTGTCAGCGATGAGGAGTTAGTGTACATGTAAATTTGAATCAATCAATCAATCAATCAATCTCTCTCTCTCTCTCTTTCTCTCTCTCTCTCTAAGCGTGTATTTTCTCCCTTCACATATGACAATGGATTTTTCGTCAGAAAGATGCCAGAGACAACAGTTGCCCGTGGGAGTGTCTGTCACGTGTCCTAATTAGCTGGGTCGTGTAAGGTGAACACGCTTACTGGTCACATACCACAGACCAGCACCCAGACCACTGCTCAAGGCCACAGAGAGAGAAGGAGGGAGGGAGGGAGAGACACAGACAGAGAGACAGAAAGAGAGAGACTAGAGACAGACACAAAGAAAGACAAACAGCCAGCGAGAGAGAGAGAGACACACACACAGAGATACAAAGAGGAGGGAGAGAGGGGGGGGGGGGGAGACACACAGACAGAGACAGACAGACAGACAAAGCGAGAGAGAGAGTGAGAGAGAGACTGCCTACAAAACGAAACAACGAACATGTGATCAAAGAGAACGACTACTGACCATTCGGCAGACACCGCCAGATCTGTAATTTGCAAACGCGTTCCCTTCAGTTTACAGTCACTGTGTATGACATTTCCACACTGCACAACAAACCCTCCCAGAAACTACACTGAAAATAAAGGAGGAGAAAGAGGAGGAAAATTTAAAGTGTGAGGACGATACATTCCCTACCCCCCCCCCCCCCCCCCCCAACGTAGCGTCCAAACACTCCGGACGCTACAGCACTACCCACACGAAGTAAATGCGGACTCGGAGAAGAAGAAAAAGAAAAGAAGTATGTAACAAGGAGCTTAGCTGATGTGCCTACACCGATTGCTCCACACACATCGCACGGCAGACAAAACACACAGAAGCAGAAACACGATACATCCAAATTACAACAAATATCTCTCGCAACAGTGTCCAACTACCCCCCCCCCCCCCCCCACTGTGACACTAACAGGCTGCATAGGGGAAAGGGGGAGAAAGAGAGAGAAAGAGAGAGAGAGAGAGAGAGAGTGTGTGTGTGTGTGTGTGTGTGTGTGTGTGTGTGTGTGTGTGTGTGTGTGTGTGTGTGTGTGTGTGTGTGTGTTCAAACTTCAAAATACTTTATTACTCAAAAGATAATAGCATTGAGGACCATTGGACCGGTCTTACAGCTAGTCCTGAGAGACAGAGACAGAGAGAGAGAGAGAGAGAGAGAGAGAGAGAGTGTGAGTGAGTGAGTGAGTGAGTGTGTGTGTGTGTGTGTGTGTGTGTGTGTGTGTGTGTGTGTGTGTGTGTGTGTGTGTGTGTGTGTTCAAACTTCAGAATACTTTATTAATCAAAGATAGTAGCATTCGGGACCATTGGACCGGTCTTACAGCTAGTCCTCTGAGAGAGAGAGAGAGAGAGAGAGAGAGAGAGAGAGAGAGAGAGAGAGAGAGGAGGAGGAGGAGGAAGCAGAAGTCAAAAGAATGTATGAGCTTTCTTTTCTAAAGAGGACGAAGTAGGTATTGTTATTATTATTACTGTTTAAGGCCCAGCCGACAGAATACAGCCATATCAGGGCTATTACCATTTCAAAACATACACATCACTTCAACAGGGAAAACAAACAAGCAAACAAACAAACAAAGGAAAAGAAAATTAAGTACACATATCGATACATTCGCGCACGTAATCAAGGATATGCCCGGGCACTGACCACTGTCCAATTTATCACATAGGACATTTAACAAAACAAACGTGAATACATATTTGAACATAACTAAGGACACTAGAACATCTGTAAAAACGGGCCTAAGTCAAAGAGTAACTTGCTTCTACACATCACATTTCCCTGGAGCCAAAAATACACTTAATACGTGTACCCAATTATCAATCCTAACCGAAAGTATATGACTTTACAGAACACATACCGGCGAATGGACTTGGAAGGCAGAAACTGATATGAAGAAATGACATAAAGCAAAGGAACAAGGCACAAACAAAGAGAGTGAAAGAAAAGAGGTAATTTCCTGAAGGTGGGGATGCTGTTTATACTGACAGATCCTCCGGCATTCCCATGGGAGTACGGAGTAGGCAGGAAAAACAAACATGATGATTATGATGATGATGATGAAAGAAGAAGACATGCAGGTAGAACAAAAGAAGCATATATATATATATATATATATAGAGAGAGAGAGAGAGAGAGAGGGGGGGGGGGGGGAGGGAGGGAGGAGAGAGGGGGAGGGAGACAGATACAGAGACAAGAGAGAGAGAGAGAGAGGGTGGGTGGGGCTGAAAGCTTTCAGTCGAGCTGTGTAGCCAACACCAGCAAAAGAAAAGACACGAGTAAAATGAACACCTCGTCAAGCTGACTGTAGCTATCCCCAACAGCGACACCGACAAAGACTGGGAAGAAAGCAAAGCACAAATCTCTCTCTCTCTCTCTCTCTCTCTCTCACACACACACACACACACACACACACACACACACACACACACACACACACACACACACACACACACACACACACTCACTCACTCACTCACAGAGGCGCGCATCGAGACAGAGACAGGCGTCACATCCTGACAAACACAGTAGAACATACTGACAAACACATGGGAACATACGGCAAACACACTGGAAATCAAACAGACAAGCACAGTGCACACAATAACTGAGACGAATCTCACAACAGGTACGACAAGTGGGGATGGGAGTAGGCCCCTACGCAAATAAAGAACACGTACTAAAAACACATCAGCACGACACTGAAGATAAAACCAAACCTTTACCGGCACACTCACTCACTCTCTCTCTCTCTCCTCTCTCTCTCTCTCTCTCACACACCACACACACACACCAACACACACCACACACAGACAGAGACAGAGAGAGGGGGGGCGGGGGAATAAATAAATCGCAAACATACCTTACCCGGCAGAAAACAAAGTGTCAGTCGTCGGTAGTCAGTCGCTCGCTCCACCGGGAGGAAAAAACAAAAAACAAAAAAATCCACACACAAAAAAACCGCCCTCGACGTGAACAAACACAAACTAGACACAACACAACTGTTAAAAAATAAAGAAAAAGAAAAAGAAAAGAAAAAGAAAAACACAGAACACAGCAGACACAACACACACACCAGTACTACTACCACCACCACCGTAATAATAATTTATATAAGCGGAGTGAGAGAGACGGACCATGTTTCCTAGCCGTCTCGCTTGTCCTCAACTGACCCGAACCACCAACCGCTACCGCTACTAACAACCACCACCACCACCATCACCACCACCACCACCTCCGTCCACAGAGCTAAACGGCGCAGACAAGCGCCTCTGGCCTATAGACTTGGTTTCAGCTCAGCGGGTTGGTGGTTGGCTATTCACTCGGCTGGGCGGCGTAGGCTGATTGTAGCTCTATGACCTATACACAACAACACGCACACGAGCGCGCGTGCATACACATACACGCGCATGATATATATAAATATAAATACACACATACATACAGATTACACACACACACACACACACACACAATCAGACGTATATACACACAAAGACAGACAACGATACTATACGAGACTTGAGCGAACGAGACACGCAGGCTGTCTGGAGGTGGGTGAGGGAGGAGGAAGAGAATGCCGGTAGGTGTAAGAGAGAGAGAGAGAGAGAGAGAGAGAGAGAGAGAGAGAGAGAGAGGAGAGTGAGAGAGAGAGACAGAGACAGAGGATGTGTGGATGGTTAAACAGAAGGAAAAAGGTGAAGACAGGAAAGAATAAGTAGTAAAAGAAGAACGAAACACGGCCTGGAGAGGAAACAGGGGAAAAAAAAGAAGGAAAAACCAGTGTGCGTGTGCGTATACGACAGAGAATGCAGGGGGGGGGGGGGAGGGAAGGGGGAGAGAGAGCGAGCGAGAGAGAGAGAGGAGAGGAGAGAGACAGACAGAGAGGGAGGGAGAGAGAGAGAGAGAGAAAGAGAGAGAGAGAGGAGAGAGAGAGAGAGAGAGAGAGAGAGAACACGTGTACGTAGTGCGTTTGTGCTTGCGCGCTTGCGTATGCGGGTGCTTGCTGTCAGTATATGTGTGTGTGCGGCAAACTTGTCTGTGTGTGTGTGTGTGTGTGTGTGTGTGTGTGTGTGTGTGTGTGTGTGTGTGTGTGTGTGTGTGTGTGTGTGTGTGTGTGTGGTGCGTGGCGTGCGTGCGTGCGTGCGTGTGTGCGTGTGTGTGTGTATGTGTGTAAATGTGTGTGTGAAATATGTGTGGCGTGTGTGTGTACACGTATATGCACGTGGTGCAAAATGCTTTGTTGTGGGTCGATGATGGTGGCTACCGTTTGCTGTATTGGCGATCTCGAAGCCACTGTGTGTGTGTGTGTGTGTGTGTGTGTGTGTGTGTGTGTGTGTGTGTGTGTGTGTGTGTGTGTGTGTGTGTGTGTGTGTGTGGTGTGGACACAGGTCACATCGCTGACCGCTTCGACCCCGATCCCCACACCTCCCAACCCCTCGATCTCGGCTCGCTCGCTCTCAGCCACAGGCATCTAAAAAATGCAAGCAGATCACCCCCCCCCCCCCCCCGCCCTCCCCCCCCCCATCCTACGTGCCCACACTGCCAGATCTAAAATGTTTATATTACCCACCATCCATCCATCTATTCATTCATTTATACTCTCTCTCTCTCTCTCTCTCTCTCTCTCCACACACACAACACACACACAGAGGCGTCTAAAACGGAACCTGACCACACACACGTACTCTCTCTCTGTCTCTGTGTTCTGTCTGTCAGTATCTCTGTCTCTCTGTCTGCCTCTCTCTGTCTCTGTCTGTCTGTCTCTCTATCTCTGTCTGTCTGTCTCTCTCTCTCTCTCCTTCAACTTTCAAGAGGCGGGCGTCTAAAATGCCGACAGACCAAGCGATCCGATCTCTCTCAGTCTCGCTACCTCACCCACAAGAGACTATGCAGGGAGGATCCCACACGGATGGACGAACGGACAAACCAACAGACAGGCATCTTCCTCATCAGCCACAATGGTGATTGACCTCTCTTGAAGCACATAAGATAGCACACACCCACACACAGACTAGAGACAGACAGACAGACAGAGGGAGGGAGGGAGGGAGGGGGAGAGAGAGAGAGAGAGAGAGAGAGACACAGACAGACAGACAGACAGACAGACAGAGGGAGAGCCAGCTTGACACTGGAATTTGTTCGGAGTTTGTTCAAGAGAGATTCAAAGCATCAGGGACACTTTCATACGCGCTCCACCCAAACCTGCCAGTTATTTTTCAGCAGACTTCGTGAGCCAGCGCAAAACCATACGCACTGACAAGGTAATGAAATTTGAAATGAAATGGAAATAAATAACAGAATCAAATAACTACCAGAAGCAATAGAATCTAATTACTTAAGTATTCGGAACAAAAGTACCTTCAATATTAGGGACCATAGTAAACTTTATTTTTAATCAATAGTGACTTCAGTATTAGGAACCACAGTAAACTTTTTTTAAAATTCAAAAAAGGAGTAAAATATAAATGAATACAAAAAAAACTTAGAACTCAGCAATTTTAATACAGGACCACCAGCCTGTATACAAGGGATTTCACGTGCTACTTGCACGCATAAATCATTTGTGGCACAAAAACACAGCGCATAAGAATCGAAACAGAAAAGCAAGCACACATAAATCATTTGTGGCACATCAACATAGGACGTAAGAGAATCGAAACGGAAAAGTAAGCTTTTACCAATGTTATCGTCGAAGACCCTGAAAGTTTTGTTTAGTTTAAACGAATACAAGATCAAGGCAGAGAAACACTTTCTTCCAGACAGCTGCCCTTCTGCAAGCTTTGACCTCTGCAGGCCAATAGACAAAGTGATCTCTCTCGTCGCTCGACTTCAGGAAACATACAGACAGGGACGTCTCATCTGGACTGACAGACAGACCTCTTACTCTCCTCTCATAAACGACAAACAGCTCTTGCAGTGCAGCGCATACAGCTCTCTCTCTCTCTCTCTCTCTCTCTCTCTCTCTCTCTCTCTCTCTCTCTCTCTCTCTCTCTCTCTCTCTCAGCGCAGCGCATACAGGGCTCTCTCTCTATCTCTCCTCTCTCTTTCTTTCTTCATTTAATAACCTTTCATATTCTATATGGTTTTTTTTTTTTTATTTTTCCTTATGCTCATATTTTGTGTGTGGAGTAGCAAGGACTAGCTGTAAGACAGGTTCAATGGGATCTAATTGTACTATCATGGAGTAATAAAGTATTCTGAAGCCTCAAGTCTAACGCCTGAAAACACACACACATTCTCTCTCTCTCTCTCTCTCTCATCCCCTTTCCCCCTCCTCCAGTTACACAGACATCTCTCTTTCACAGACGTCGGCCTTGCTGACAGACATCTCTTCAGGAAGAGACACCCCTCTCTAGACACAGACATACACAGGATAATCGGACAGAAAAATCCCCCCCCCCCCCCCCCCCCATAGACAGACAAATCTGTATGGCGGGAAGTCAGAGAGACCGACAATCTCTCGAAAGCAGACAAACAGCTTAGCGCCGACACCGATCTAGACCTGACAAACCTCTCGCACTCCACTCACTCACTCAGACCTTAGGCCCGTTTCTTTCACACTATGTAGGCGAGGTTGTCAGGAGACACGCTAGATCGGTGCCTTTTTCTGTACCACCTCGTGGCAACAATGGCGAGGTACTCACCAGAAAAGGCTAGGTATATATACTGAGAGGATCTCGTGACCAAAGGGCGGGCCCCAGTAGCTCAGTTGGTTTGAGCGTCGGATTCACATGCTAATGGTTATGGGTTCGAATCCCGGGGTGCGCTACATTAAAACTGGCCCTCTCACTGTCCCATCTTAACATCATTGTTGTTCTGGTGGTGTCAGTATAGAATTAGGTGAGTCCCACTTTCCCCACTTCCCTGGGATGGTTATCCCCGTCGGCCATATCACCTGAGGTGGGTGTCGACGTTAAAACTTAACCAAATCAATCAATCAATCAGTGAGCAAGGGCTGTACGGGGCTCAGGCCCTCGGGCGAGTGGGGCCACAATGTTTCACAGCTTCTTTAGCAATATTCTTATACGCCAGTCCTCATGTTGTCTGATCTGTCCATGATTTACAGCTGCGAAGTCTGGACTCTGAGACAAACTGATTGCAGAAGAACTGAGGCAGCAGAGACGTGGTTTTATCGGAGACTGGTGTTGAATGGACAGATAGAAGAACTAATGAAAGTGTCCTGGAGGGGTGATGCCACCAGAAAACTACTAGCAGACATCAAGAAGAGAAGACTAAAATGCATTGACCATGTGTCATCGGCAGAAGCATGGACCTCATGCCAGCCGTTTTTCAGGGAGATACCGTGTCGGAAATGAAGAAAGGCAGACAGACCTCCAATCTCGTACATCGAGAGCATAACCAACATCACTGGCCTGGATGTTCAAGAAATTGTCCATAAAAGTCAAGGCAGAGCGGCCTGGAGGGAGATGGTGGTGTCAAAGAGTGCAGCGGCCAATACTGAACCCGGTGACGCCGACAGGTGAGTCATATTTTCCGAAAGTGGTAGGGCTTTAAACTCTACAGAAGGCAAAGGCAAAGGCCAGCAAGGTAAACACGGCGGTTGCTGAAATCTACGTCTCGCCTCGCGTCTGTTCCATTGCATACTAATTTTTCGCCCTCGCCACTAGGCCCGCGTACTCGCCAACGAAAAACGGCCCTATATCATCAACATGCCGCACAGGTCTACAGCTGATAAATCTCTCCAGACCTGCATCATCAATGTGACAAATCTCCGCCTGACAAAGCTGTCGCACTCACAAGTATACATCATCAGAATGACACAGCTCTGCCATACCCTCTCGCACTCACAGTCAGACCTGCACCATAAGAATGATAGTCACACAGATCTACATCTGACAAATTTTTCACGTTCAAAGTCAGACCTGACTCATTAGGATATCATTTACAAAGGCACCTCCCGTGGACAGCCACGCATCAACTTCTGCTCACAGACACAACAGACAGATCCTAGCATACACACAGACAGACAGACTGACACTCAGACAAGACGGATCTTTTCAGGCAAGAAGAACACAAACAGATTGCTGGCAAGCAGACAACATTATCAATGTCAGAAGGACGGGACAGCCAGTAACGACACACTTCTACCCATGATCCCTGCAGACAGACTAGACCTGTACAATCAAAACATCACGGGGGTGTCACTGACACGTTTTTCGCTTAACAGACTAACGTGACAAGATAAGACAGACCTTTAGTAGTAACCCGTTGACAGAACCTCTCATCGCATACAAACAGAACCCCACCGCAGCCCAAACACGCAGTAGCAGAAGCAAAGCGCTGATTTCTCAAAACTGCCCCGACAAATCTTTCGAAAGCACAAAATGAGACCGATACATCACAACCTCTTGTCGCTGACAAACTTGACATCTCGAGGGCTCAGGACACAGACATACTAATCTCTCTCAGGCTCTGACACTAAGGCATTAAATTCCTTGGGAGAGCACACACACACCACACACACACACACACACACACACACACACACACACACACACACACACACACACACACACACACACACACACACACACACACACACACACCAATTTGCTTCGCTGGCAAAGGCTGACATCTCAACGACTCTCTCTCTCTCTCTTAGACACCGAGGCAGACATCCCATGAAAGCAGAAATACATCTCTTTCATCGCTGACAAATTGGCATCTCCGTGACTGACACAAACCTTCACCTCTCACAAACAGACAAGACATTTTGCACAGTACAGACAGATTGTCACTAATCTCTCAGTGCCAACAGACCGGCATCATGACGACTCAAACCTCACCAGTCTCTCTTACATATACTATTTAACCCTTTGACTCCCGCACCCTATCCACCAAATGCAAAAACTTAACCCTTTGACTCCCTCACCCTATCCACCAAATGCAAAAACTTAACCCTTCGACTCCCTCACCCTATCCATCAGCTAACGGATAGGGTGAGGAAGTCAAGAGTCAAGTTTTTGCTTTGCTAACTTGGTTTACAATAGAGGATGCTGGTGGACAGGGTGCGGGAGTCCCATCAGCCCAGATGGTCATTGTCTTGCTCATAAGACAAGGACTATGGGTTCAAACCTAAGACGGTCACAGTTTCTTAGAGGCCCATTAGCTCAGTTGTAACTTGTCAGAAATGTGCTTTCTAAGGAGAATGTTAAGAGTTCCACGGACAGCTAAGAAAACAAATCAGACAGTCTTCAAAGAGGCAAACACAAAAAGAACATTAATGAAGAACACACTGGGAAAAGACAAGCAAACATTCTTTCACATTTTATGAGGCAAGAGAAATTAGAGCACCTAGGACAGCTGGAGGGAAAGAGAGCACCATGTAGACCCAGACAGCTGGAGGAAAAATGAGCACCATGTAGACCCAGGACAGCTGGAGGGAAAAAGAGCACCATGTAGACCCAGAGAGAAAATATTGAATGGACTTGCAGAGTGAATGAGGCTAGGGAGGGCCGTGATCGCCAACGCCATGCGGCATGGCACGTGATGATGATGAACTTGTCAGAGCGCTGACCTCACATTTAGGGGCTTGTGGGAGCGCTTGTTCATTTCAGGGGTTGTGGACTTGTTGGTTCTTTTCAGGGGTTGTGGGCTTAATAGTTCTTTTCAGGGGTTATGGGCTTGTTGGTTCTTTTCAGGGGTTGTGGGCTTGTTGGTTCTTTTCAGGGTTACGGGCTTGTTGGTTCTTTTCAGGGTTGTGGCTTGTTGGTTCTTTTCAGGGATTGTGGGCTTGTTGGTTCTTTTCAGGGGTTACGGCTTGTTGGTTCTTTTCAGGGGTGTGGGCTTGTTGGTTCTTTTCAGGGGTATGGGCTTAATGGTTCTTTTCAGGAGTTACGGGCTTGTTGGTTCTTTTCAGGTTACGGGCTTGTTGGTTCTTTTCAGGTTGTGGGCTTGTTGGTTCTTTTCAGGGGTTGTGGGCTTGATAGTTCTTTTCAGGGGTTATGGGCTTAATGGTTCTTTTCGGGGGTTGTGGCCTTGTTGGTTCTTTTCAGGGTTGTGGGCTTAATAGTTCTTTTCAGGAGTTATGGGCTTAATGGTTCTTTCAGGGTTGTGGGCTTAATAGTTCTTTTCAAGGGTTATGGGCTTAATGGTTCTTTTCGGGGGTATGGCTTGTTGGTTCTTTCAGGGGTTATGGGCTTAATAGTTCTTTTCAGGGTTGTGGACTTGGTTCTTTTCAGGGGTTACGGGCTTGTGGTTCTTTCAGGGGTTTGTGTGGGCTTGTTGGTTCTTTTCAGGGGTTGTGGGCTTGATAGTTCTTTTCAGGGTTATGGGCTTAATGGTCTTTTCGGGGGTTGTGGGCTTGTTGGTTCTTTTCGGGGGTTGTGGGCTTGTTGGTTCTTTTCGGGGGTTGTGGGCTTGTTGTTCTTTTCAGGGTTATGGGCTTGTTGCTTCTTTCACACAGCCATGGATTCAAGGTCTGATTTCTCTAGTTCAAATTTCAGCCTGAAACATAAAGTGGCTAGTTCACAGCGCAGCTTGCCAGTGCATGGGGTTTTCCCTGATGTTATGAATCCCTCTTGAATAAACGCCAAACTGGAACTGATGGATATATGGGACGATTTAGGAGTAACCAGCCTCTTTCAAAAGGCTATGATCATAGTTCTCGAAAGTAGAATACACTATTTTTTATTTAAATCGATGATGAAAACTGATATTTCGACATTTCTGAAACGGATATACTAATATTGATAACTCTCTCTCTATCTATCTATCTCTGTGTATGTGTGTGGTGTGGGGGGGGGGGGGGGGGGGGGGGGAGTATTCAAATTCACATGTACACTAACTCCTTATCGCTGACAAACTTGACATTTGAACGGATCAGGACACAAGACAGACTAATCTCTATCAGAGAGATACCGACTGACGGTGGCATTACGCTTTCTGAACACAAATAACTCTCCCTCCTCCCTCCCTCCCTCCCCCCCCCCCACTCCTCTCGTCACTGACAAAGACTGGTATCGTATCTTCATGACGTTGACAGACATACTATAATTTTGTTCGCCACCTTCATTCCCGTTGTGATAATACACCATTCTGGCACCATTCTTGAATTATATCGCCACACTAAAAATCACTTTCATAACGTGAGGCAGACATCTCAAGGATCCAGACACAGATATACAAATCTCTCCCAATGATGCGACCACAAACACACACAACACACACACACACACACACACACACACACACACACACACACACACCACACACACACACACACACACACACTCCCACAAAATTGACACCTTAATCTCTTCTAAGAACTGATATCTCCAAAGCTCTGACACATACAATCTCCACCACCATCTCTATCTCCATCATCACCACTCCCACAAAATCTGAGACAGACATCTCTCGAAAGCACACAGACCCGGTACAGGCAGACAACTGAGGCAAAACAAAATAACAACAACAAACTCTTCTCCGTTCAGTAGAAGACACAGGCAAGACGAGCTTCTCAAAGGCAGACAGACCGACAGACACAGAAACAGACACGTCGCGGACACAAATTGACTTCAGACCGACAACCTGTCACAGTCATACAATGAGGCAACGGGAAAAAGAGGAATGGGGATGAATGGAAAGTCCGAAGACAGCATTACCGATCTCAGCACTAAGGCAGATAAGACAGACCTCTTGAAGACATACAGACAATGCCAGACAGACAAGACACTGGTATATCAAAGCCTCCTTGCAGGCAGACAAATTACCAAAATATCAACCCTCTACACAAACAACCCGAGAAGAATCATGCCCAAAAACCTCAGACGAATCACACGAAATCTACTGGCCCAACTCCATCTCCAACTAACAACTACGCCTCCCGATTCAACTTGAACACCATCACGAAAAGACGACGGCGATACGAGTGGACGCATCATCCGCTGATTGATTGATTTGGTTCAGTTTTTACGTCGACACCCACCTCAGGTGATATGGCCGACGGGGATAACCATCCCAGGGAAGTGGGGGAAGGGGGACTTATCTAATCCTATATTGACACCACCAGAACAACAATGATGTAAAGATGGTACAGTGAGAAGGCCAGGTTTAATGCAGCGCACCCCGGGATTCGAACCCACAACCATTAGCATGTGAATCCGACGCTCAAACCAACTGAGCTACTGGGGTCCGTGTGCATCATCCGTTAAGAGAGCAGTACAAACACCATTTGGAGCGCCCTCCACTGGCCACCAGAAAGAAACGCAAGAGAGGCAGACCAAGGTATACCAGTTGACGAACAGTGGAAGGGCAGAACTGAAACGCCCAGGCTGGGGTATATACCATACGGAGACTGGCTTTGGACAGACAAGAGTGGGAGATCTCCGTTGCTGCAAGAAATGCCAATGGCAGAATGGACTGCAGGTAGACGGACAGAATTACCGCCCTTTCTTAGCATCCCAATGAAAATGTCCTTGAAGACAGACGACTGATGAAAACAACATCATGCCTGGCAGACATGACAAAATAGACGTTAACCCTCTGACTCCCGCAGCCTGTCCCCCACCATCTTGCATTGCTAACCATACAAGCAAAGCAAAAACTTAACCCTTTGACTCCCTCACCATATCCACCAGCTTCATACAGGAAGCTGGTGATAGGGCAAAGGTGTCAAAGGGTTAAGTTTCTGCAATCGACCAGTCGCCGTGGTGTAGTAGTTAACGCAATCGACTACCGACTGGAAGGTTGTGGGTTCGAATCCCCATCAGTACATTCAAAATTCAATGTGAGATTTTTCGACTCTAACCGGCTCCTACCCAGAGTTGGGCGTGCTATGGGCTCATTGGGAAGACTGCAACCACACAGTCGAGTCTAATCCACTTCGCGGATGCGTCTTTGAGGGTGTTGCTCAAATCTTCTGACCAACACTGCAGGTATTTGTATCTCTCAGGCATGGTTGACGCCAGGATATGTTATGATAGTAAGCGTAGAGTACAACCCTGTCACGCTGTCTCAATCCTAGATGGAACTCCACAGCATCATGATTATCATCCACATCGACACCATCATCATCGCATAATAAAAATTGTTTCAGCTTCTGGGGCCATGAAAGTGGCGTAGAAAATGGGACGAGAAAAAAAAAAAGGTGAGCACAAAGTAACCTCCCTGAGTGCGATCCTCAAAAAAAAAAAAAAAAAAAAAAAAGTTTCTGCAATCAGTGGATAGGGTGCAGGAGTCAAAGGGTCAGCCGGCTGATGGAAACAACACAGATGTGTCAAAGATGCAGAGACAAAACAAGAAACATTAACGCTTTCTCCTCCCCGCAAAGTTTACAGTTCATTCAAGAGGGATTCATCACACTCGGACAATTCGATATGCGCTCCATCCAATCTGCCATCCATTATCTGGCAGACTCCCTTAGCCTGCGCAAGACCCTATGGAAGGTAACTGGTGGGGTGGGGGTGGGAGGCTGATCCCATGAAACACAAAGCTGATACCACTGAAATGACTGGAGCGTGAATCTGCTCAGTGAGCGCGTCAGATTTTCTGCCGGGCGTTGGCAGAGATATCAAACCCCGAGTAGATTTTAGTTGTTATTGTTATTTCTGTTTAACGCTCAGCCAACTGCACAATGCCATATCACGGCTATAACCGTTCTAAACGTGCACAATACTTCAACAAGGAAACAAGATCAAAAAGACTTGATTAAGCACACACATCTGAGGCTTTCTCCTGGTGAAGACCATTTTCGTCCAGTTTATCAACAGGATATTTAAAACAAAAACAAAAAAAGAAAACAAAAAAATATTACAAATTTCAAGACTACTATGGACACTCAAATACACACAACATTTCCCTTGAGCCAAAAATGCACTTAACACTTGTACCCAATTATCAATCCTAAGAGAAAGTATGTAAGACTTTATCGAACACCATAGAGGTGAATGGACTAGCAAGGCAGAAAATGATACAAAGAAACAACAGAGAACAGAGAAACAAGGCAGAAACAAAGAGGGTGACAGAAAAGCGTAGAATTTCTAGAAGGTAGAGATACCATTTACACTGAAAAAGCCCCCGGCATCCCCACGGGGGGAACAAACCTTGAGTCCACGGCTCTCTGACAAGAACCAGCCTGCCACAGACAATCGCTTGAAAAGACGAGATGTCTCGTGGACACAGGGACAGACAACATTAACACACTCGGCTTACCGTAGACAACAAGTACTCACAAGACAGATCTCTTTTAAGTTCCGACACGCGCGCACACACACACACACACACACACGTTTAACTCTTTCACTCCTGAGGAAGCTGGTGGACAGGGTGACACAGTGAAGGGTTAATACGAAGACACAGCGAAGGGTTAATACGAAGACACAGCTCTCAACCTCTCACACCACCCAGACATAACAGCCAAGTCGGCGGAGACAGACACGGACACACACATCTCTCTCGGCATTAAGAAGGAAATGGAACTATTGTGTTCACAGACACTCTGACGCGGATAGCACGTAGACATACAGACAGACAAACAGACAGACATTCTGATGTCAATACAGACTTCTCGGCATTATCACACAAATCGGCATTATCATACACAATCCTGCTACCCAGACAGCACACAGATACATGATAATGATATTGTAATGATACTTAGTCTTCAAACGGTAAAAGGTATTAGCTAAAGGCCACAGCGCATAGATCATAATGATACTGTACTTTCCACAAGTGGAAGCTTTTAGCTTTAAAAAGAAAAAATTCAGTGCCCCCCTTTTTCCCCCCTCTCAAATTCGCTGTTATTTGTCTGATGACTGTTGTCATGTTCCTATAAGCCGGCCGCTGATGTGACTTACAGGATCTTAAACGTGCGCGTTAGACATTCAGCGTGCGTATACACACGAAGGGGATTCAGGCACTGGGAGGTCTACACACACACACACACACACACACACACACACACACACACACACACACACACACACACACACACACACACACACACACACACACACACACACACACCACATACACCACACCACACCAACACACCACACCACCACACCACAACACACACACACACCACACCAAACCACCATCACACACACACACATACACACGACGGGGATTTAGACACTGGCAGGTCTACATATATACACACCCACACCACCCACACCACACCACACACACACACACACCACACCACACATACACACGCGCGCGCGCGCTGTCCTGGAAGATCGGAAAGATTTCCCTGTCCAACAAGTGGAAATGTGTAAGCGGACAAGTTGAAGTGTCTAGGCCGACTGCACTCAGAGGTGATGGGGAAAATCTCCACATTATCAACTTGGCAGAAGCGTCCGGGCACAATGAACCAAGGACCTACTGACATGCACTTCTGAGCATTACAATACACAGTTCTGCTATACAGACAGCACAGACACTCTGACAGACAACACACACACACACACACAGACATTCGGACTGACAAAACTCTCAGCATTACAAGACGAACGGCGCTTTGCTATCCAAGCCAGCATATACACTGAAATACTCTTTAGCATTACGATAAAGAGTTTTGGTATTCAGAAAGCGCGCGCAACAAAACAAACACACACACACACACACACACACACACACACACACACACACACACACACACACACACACACACACACACACACACACACACACACACACACACACCTTAATGTTTCCATTTTTCTGCGTGGTACCAGTTTAACGTTTCATAGGTCCCTTCATCCCCCTTCCCAATTCCAAGACCTTGCCAGCGCATTGGGGTTTTTCGCAGGCTGTAGAAATGTGTCAGATAGCTACTGCCAGATTTGGGTAGAGCGCATACAGGAATTGTCCCAGCACGGTGAATCCTTCTTGAACAAACTCCAAACCAACTCAAAACATGATGCAAAACGGATTTGTGGTATAACGAGGCACTGACCTCTCACACTCAAAGACACAGACAGAGGGACTTGGTTGGCCATTACCACGGGAAAACAGGGACAGCTGTCATATCCCCTAAAATGACCTCTCCGGCTCCGACGCAGACAACCAAGTCAACACACACAAACACTATATATATAAAATATATATATATATATATATATATAAAAACACAGACAGACAGACAGACAGACAGACAGACAGAGACAGACAGACAGACATACGTATACACAGACACGTATACACACAAAGACATACACACACGTAAACACAGACACACACGTAAACACAGACACACACTTTCCCCCTCTCCTCTCTCCATCCCCCCACCCCCCCCTGTATATATATTTACGCAGGCATGGAGATTTGTCCACAAAACTAACCTCACTCAGACGTTCCCTGATACGATGAACACACAGACAGACAGACAGACTTCACGGTACTAATTAACACGACTGAAGACAGTGCTCCACTTTCCTCAGGATTAACCTCTCATGCTCCGAGGCAGCTTAGTGAAGGTACTGAGACAGCGAGAGAGAGATAGAGACAGACAGAGAGCGAGACAGAGAGAGAGAGAGAGAGAGAGAGAAACAGACAGAGAGAGACTCAGAGAGACAGACAGACAGAGATAGCGAGATAGACAGCGAAGAAGAGAGTGAACGAGCGAGCGAGACAGAGAGAGAGACAGAGAGCGAGACAGACAACAAGAACGAACGAGAGAGTGAGAGAGAGAGGGGAGACAGAGAGGGAGAAAGAGAGAGAGGGGGGAGAGAGAGGGGGAGAGAGAGACAGATTGTGTATCAGTGATAAGCAGTGCACCAAAAAACTGGTGAGAAAACATAACTGTGCAAGAAAGAGGGGGGGGGGGGGGAGTAGGGGCGCCGGGTGCTGGACGTGGGGAACAGCTTGTGCAACAGTGATAAGAGGTGCACAGAAACTGGCGGAAAGGAGTGAAGGAGAGAGGTGGAGAAAGAGAGAGGGAGGGAGGTAGGGAGGGACAGAGGGGGGGGAGGGAGGGAGGGAGGGGGGGAGAGAGAGAGAGAGAGAGAGAGAGAGAGAGAGAGAGAGGAGAGAGAGAACACGAATAATTGTATTCATTTCGAACCACAACCCCTTATTACGGGAGTGGGTGGGTGTGAAGGCAGATGCAGATGCGCATGAAATAACCACACACGTGAGAAAGAGTGAGAGAGAGAGAGAGAGAGAGAGAGAGAGAGAGAGGACAGACAGACAGACAGACAGACAGACAGACAGAAACAGAGGCTGACTCAGATCGACCACTGACCCGATTTTCGCACTAAAACATTTGGACAGACAAACAGAACTCTCAGCATGGATGAGCAAAACAGAGAGACACAGACAGAGCTCGTGATCTTTCCAGTTTTCGGTTAACAGTGAGGGGAAGAGAGTGGGGGTTGAGGGGGGGGGGGGGGAATTCGCGCTTCCAAAAAAATGAACCTCTCATGTCCAGGAACATCTCTGTTCGACACAGTCACTGAAACCGACAAGACTTTCCGCGCTCCCACAATCATCATCATCATCATCATCATCATCATCTCAACCTATCCTCCTGCAGGAAGCCGGAGGACAGGTTGCGAGAATCAAAGGGTTAAGTTTTTGCTTTGCAGGCATGGTTGGCAAAGCTGGATGCTGGTGGACAGGGTGCGGGAGTCAAAGGGTTACCTGACCTCTGCATGTACACATGCAGTGGCAGGGATAGAGAGGGTTAAAGCTACCAGAAGAACCAACTCCAGATCAAGACGGACCATTCTCAGACAGACTGAGTAGACAGCCAAGCAGGCAGAGAAGCCGACAGACAAAACAAACAGAGAGGCCTATATTCAAAACTGAGAAAGCTAGCACAAATACTGGCATTCGGACTGCCGACCAAGAAGACAAACAAACAGAAAAACAGACACACACACACATACAGACAGGCCCAAACCTTAAAGTGATTAAGGAGGCAATTCAAAAATTCTCACGCTCTGAAGCAGCCAACTCAGCAATTACCAATACCCAGACAGAAGACAAGAAAGAATACCCAAGGCAGAGACAGAGACACAGCTGACCTTCCACGTTCAGACGCTGACAAGACAAGCGTACCCAGACAAACAGACAGGCACACAGAGACTAGACCGACAAAATCAGGATTTATACATCTATTTCATACACTCACAAGCTGCCAACTCAGGAACTACCGATACCCAGACAAAAGAGAGACAGAAGACAAAAAAGAATACCCAAGAGAGACACTGCTGACCTTCGACGCTCAGACGCTGACAAAACAAGTGTACCCAGACAAACTGACAGGCACACAGAGACTAGATCTAGACCGACAAAATCAGGATTAACATCTATTTCACAGGCTCAGAATCTGCCAACTCTGCAACTATTGATACCCAGACAAACAGACAGAAGACAAGAAAGAATACCCAAGAGAGATACTGCTGACCTTTGACACTCAGGCGCTGACAAGACAAGCCCGCCGTACCCGTACAAACGGACAGGCACACACACAGACTAGACTGACAAAACCAGGATTAACACATCTATTTCTCACGCTCACAAGCTGCCAACTTAGCAACTACCGATACCCAGACAGAAGACGAGAAAGAATACCCAAGACAGAGACAAAGGGACAGCTGACCTTCGACGCTCAGACGCTGACAAGACAAGCTCGCCTGCTGTACCCAGACAAACGGACAGGCACACAGAGAGACTAGACTGACAAAATCAGGATTAATTAACACATCTATTTCACAAGCTCAGAACCTGCCAACTCAGCAAGTACTGATACCCAGACAAGAGAAAGACAAGACGAGAAAGAATACCCAAGACAGAGACACTGCTGACCTTCGACACTCATACGCTGACAAGACAAGCCCGCTGTACCGACAGACAGACAGACAGACAGGCACACAAAGAGACTAGACCGACAAAATCAGGATTAACGCATCTCTTTCACACGCCAGAAGCCACCAACTCAGCAACTACTGATACCCAGACAGAGAGACAGAAGACAAAGAATGAATACCCAAGAGAGACAGAGACACAGCTAACCTTCGACGCTCAGACGTTGACAAGACAAGTGTACCGAGACAAACGGACAGACACACAGAGAGACTAGACCGACAAAATCAGGATTAACACATCTATTTCTCACGCTCAGACGCTGCCATCTCAGCGCAGACATCGACACCGACATACAGACAAGACAGTTAAATGCACAATACAGATAGACGAAGGCAAGGCTGACCTCTCTCCTGAAGAAGCTGCCAAGACAGTCTAGGTGCCGACACCCAGGCAGGCAGATGGACACACACACACACACACACACACACACACACACACACACACACACACACACACACACACACACACACACAGACAGACAAATACCTTAACAGAAATGACCTCTCTCACGCTCAAACGCTGCCAAATCAGCACAGACTCAGACATCAATGGACAGCACAGCCAGACAGACGGACAAATCAGGATTAACACACAGTTCATCTCTTACGCTCAGACGCTGTCAACACAGAGCAGAAACCGACACCCAGACAGAAGAGAGAGAAATACACACCAGAAACACACGCAAATAGAAAAACAAAACAACAACAACAAAACAACCAAGCAAGAAAACAAAACACGCAGGTGAATGGACCAGCAAAGCAGAAAACGATGGGAAGAAATGACAGAAAGCAAAGGACGAAAGGAAGAAACAGGAGTGACAGAAAAGAGGACATTTCTAGCTCTGAATTTGCAGAAGGTGGGGACACTATTTATACTGAAAGAGCCCCCAGCATCCCCCACAGAGGAAAGCAAGGACGAAAAAAAGAAACAAAAAGAGTGGCAAAGAAGAGGACACTTCGAGGACAGTATTTCCAGAAGGTGTGGATACTATTTACACTGAAAGAGCTTCCAGCATCCCCACAGGGGCAAGACAACCCAGGTACCGACACCCAGACAGACAGACAAGACAGACAGACAAGACAGACGGACAGACAAACAGACAGACAAGACGATACAAGAGAGACCAACAGGGATTAAGGCGGAGACAACTGACCTCACACGCTCAGACGCTGCCATCTCTGTTCGACACAGGCGAGGACCCCACATCAGACAGGCAGACAAAACTGTCATCTCACGCTCAAACGCTGCCAAAGACAGCACAGATGCCGACACTCAGGCAAACAGACTGGTCAGACATAAACAGTTCCCTTGTGTCGCCGATCCCACGTCAATGCGACGTGCTAAAGTTTACACCTTCTATGTTCAAACGTTTTATTTCTGAACAACTATCCAATTGCCTTGATTTTCTTTCTTTCTGCCCCCCCCCCCCCCCCCTCCTTATTTTATTACTACTAGTAATTTATTGTAATGGTTCAAGTTTCTTTCCCTCATAATCAGTTCACCATCCTATTGTTGTGGGAAAATCATTTTGATAGGGGAGAGGAGAGAGAGAGAGAGAGAGAGAGAGAGAGAGAGAGACAGAGAGACAGAGAGAGAGAACGTGCATGTGTGTGCGCGCACGTGCATGCATGCGTGTATTGTTCCTACTGTTATTACTAAAGAAAAAAGAAGAAGAAAAAGAAGAAGACAATGATGATGACGACAATGACGACGTAAAAATACCGTGCGATCTATGGGAATTCTAAATTTGAATTAATACCTATATCGATAATAAAACAACTAAAAGAAAAATCAAATGCAGCCGAATCAGCACAAACACTCACACCAACAGACGGACAATGAGATAAAGACCTACTAGGACAAACAGGCAGACAGACAGACAGACAGAAAAAGACCTACCCAGAACGGAACAGGCAGACACCGCTGACGCCCGCTGCAGTGATGAAGAGGTACAACCCATGCATCCCAATCCGACCGTGTGTGTTCAAATCCAGCTCAAGAAGAGAGAGAGAGAGAAAAAAAGTCCAAGGCCATTATGTCCATCAAGCTGTGAACGAGGGAGTGCAGGATCTGACTGAATTCACGATGATAGAAGAAGACAAAGCACTGAGGACAGGGAGGGAGGAAGAGACGAGAGATGAGCACTGCCCTCACGATGATACCGGCCCGAAGGAAAGTTGAGGTCTCTACCACCTCCCTCCCCTACGGCACCAGCCACGGGACCACCTTCACAACTGATAAGGACAGCACAGATGCTGACACCCCAGACACAGACACAGACACAGACACAGACAGACCTTGACACCTTGCGTACGCTCCAGACTAATATGGATTCTTCTAAAACGCTCAACCTTTATTTGTCTTTCTCTATATGGTTTCCGTGTGCAAACCTTATGAATAATGTATGTGGGTTTTAATGTATGCATGTGCACGCACGCACGCACACACACACACACACACACAAGCACGCACGCACACACACACAACACAACACACACAGGTGACTCCCCATATCTAATACTTGGTGGATATTTTTTACATTAAAACTATGCATACGACAGAATACGACAATAATATGAGCTCAGCTGATACACCAGTCAGGATAAAAGTTACTGACTAATATAAAAGTGGGGGAAAGAGCCTTGAGAGAGAGGGGGGAGGGGGGGCAGACAGAAGGGAAGAAGGAGAGGAGCAGGGGACAGTAAGAGAGGGAGAAAAAGGAGACATCATAGAGAGACGGAAGACCAGAAACAGCAGAGGTGGTGGTGGTGGTGGTGTGGTGGTGGTAGTAATGAAACTTGGTTTTCCAACGGTAGAAGTCTTCAGCAAAAATCCATTTTTCAAACCTGCCATTGCTCGAATGCTGGGTGTCTTCCCAGTTTCCGTACGCCAACCCCACTGACATAACTTAAAAGATATTTCATGCGCATAAAATTTGATATTCTGCAAGCGTACACACAGACACACACACACAGACACACACACACAGTTTAGGCAATGGCGGGTTCGCACACATGTCGACCTCTGAGAGAGAGAGAAGGGGGGGGGGGGGGAGGGTCTGCCACTCTTTACCCACAAGGTGGATTCGTCTGGGTGGGGGATCGAACCCAGGACTTCTGGCACTGGAAGACCAGCGTTTACCCGCTTGACTACCGCCCCCGTCGGCGGGCGGACCCAGGGGGGGGGGGGGGGGAAAGAGTTGGGGAGTGGGCTAGGGCAGGGGGAGTGGGCCGGGGGAGTGTCGCGAGGGGCATAGGAAAGGGCTGCGGCGATGATGTGATGGAGATAATTTGTTCACCCAGAAAAAGTGGTGAGAAGACAACTACTGCATTATCTCCCCCTCCCCCATCCAATTTTTTTTTTTTAAAAATCACATTATCTTCTCAGACTGACACCACTGACCCCATTTCTAAGTTAAGAAGAAGCCGGTGTACACGCCAACACCCCCCACCCCTCTTTCCAAAATCCCCCTCCTTCTTTAGAAAAAAAAGAATCTGTCCTACCGCACGGAATGGGAAAGATGTCTGCCTTTGATTAATGAAGCAAACCATCTGATTTCCTGGCACTCTGTCTTTTGGTGGGGGAGAGGGGGGGGGAGGGAAGAGAAAGACAGACAGAGAGAGAGACACACACAGAGAGAGAGGAGGGATTAGGGACGGAGACAGACAGAGAGAGAGAGGACACACACACACACAGAGATCAGAGAGAGATTAGAGATGGCAAGGGAGAAAGAGAGAGGAGGGATTAGGGACGGGGAGGGGGAGAGGGGAAAGGGAGAGACAGACGGGATGGGGAACGGGAGAGGGAGAGAGATGGAGGGATTAGAGACGGGGTGGGGAGAGGGAGGGAGGGGAGGGAGAGAGAGATGGAGAGATTACAGACGGGGTGGGGAGAGGAAGGGAGGGAGGGAGGAGAGAGAGATTAGAGAGGGAGAGATAGACAGACAGAGAGACAGAGACAGAGAGAGACTGTCAAGCCACAGCCACAATACCAATCTCCCTTTTTCCGACAATACAGAGGATATCGCTATTTGCATGATTTGAGACTGTCCATCTTGACGGACAATTATCATTATTATTGTTGTTGCTGTCATTATTATTATTTATAACATCATCATCATTTATTATCATCATTTCTATTGTTACGAATTTTATAAGTATTTATATAAGGTGCGAAATGTTGATGCACAAAATAAATCAAAGCGCACACTCTAATCAGTCAGTCAAAAACTGTCATTCCCTCACCTCAAGAGTTACGCTCCTTGCATCTACAGTCATGGTGGACACCTGCAGAAAAGTCACAAAAGTGTGGTCAGATATATATATATATATAGTGTGTGTGTGTGTGTGTGTGGTGTGTGTGTGTGTGTGTGTGTGTGTGTGTGTGTGTGTGTGTGTGTGTGTGTGTGTGTGTGTGTGTGTGTGTGTGTGTGTGTGAGTAGAGAGAGAGAGGGGGGAAGGGAGGAATCGAGAAACTTGGGTTCTGTATAAATGCGCTCTCTCTCTCTCTCTCTCTCTCTCTCTCTCTCTCTCTCTCTCTCTCTCTCTCTCTCTCTTTCCCCCCCCCCCCCCCCCCCCCCCCCCCTCTGTAAACACCGAAAACAAATCTGTCTTATTCGAGCCCAAAAGATGGCCATACTCATCAGCAGATGCAGCCTGACCATGTCGACCGCGCACAAACAAAAGAGGAAGAATCCAAACTCTAGTCTTAAATGATAGTACACTTACATCAAAACTCCATAGAATCCGACCATGCCGTGATTCTGAACGAGAAATTCGACTCGTTTCATTCACATTTATATCTTCTTCCTTCTTCTTCTTCTTCTTCTTTTCCATCAACTCCATGAAAAGTCTCTGGAAGACCACGCCAAAGAACTCTTCATCGGATTCTTCCAGCTCTGTCGTTTACATGTCAAAGCTTGGGTCGTGATACATGTGGGGCATCATGCTCAAGAACTCTTGGGGCGATTCTTCCAGCTCTGTCGTTTATGTGTCAAAGCCTGGGTCGTGATATATATGGGGCACCGTTCTAAAAGAACACTTCGGACGATTCTTCCAGCTCTGTCATTTATGTGTCAAAGCCTGGGTCGTTATATATGTATATGGGGCACCACACTGAAGAACTGTTCAGACGATTCTTCCAACTCTGTCGTTTATCTGTCAAAGCCTGGGTCGTGAATCTCTTTCAGACACACATTCTCAAGGCAATATCACTCCTCCTTCCGAACCTCCCTTTCAGAGAGAGAGAGGAGAGAGAGAGAGAGAGAGAGAGGAGAGAGAGAGAGAGAGAGAGAGAGAGAGAGAGGAAGAGGACAGACAGAGAGAGAGAGACAGACAGACAGACAGACAGACAGACAGTTGGGTGCAAACAGTACGTGTTAATGCACAGTATGGAAATGGCAAAACAAGCTGATGCAGTATGGAGGCAGGTGGGAGGGGAGAGGTGATGAGAAAGATTACTGGCAAGGTCCACCCTCATTCCTCTTTTCCCCCAACTGTCAAATGGAAAAGATGTCTACCTCCGATTAATCAAACAGGCGTCTGATTCATAGAGAGACTGCGCGCGCACGTGCGTGCGTGTGTGTGTCAGTGCGTGCGCGCCGCGCGCGTGAGTGTGTGTGTGCACGCACACGCATGAGTAAGCCTGCCTCGGATTTATCAGATATCTAATTCCGGCTGTGCGTGCGTGCGTGTGTGTGTGTGTGTGCCCGCGCGTGTGTGTGTGTGTAAGTGTGTGTGTGCGTGCGTGCGTGTGTGTGTGTGCGTGTGCACGCACGTGCATGAGTAAAGCCTGCCTCGGATTTATGAAACAGATGTCTGATTCCGGCTGTGCGTGCGTGCGTGTGTGTGCGCGTGTGTGTGTGTGGTGTGAGAGAGAGAGTGAGAGGAGAGAGAGAGAGAGAGGTGTGTGTGTGTGTGTGTGTGTGTGTGGTGTGTGTGTGTGTGGGCGCGCGCGCGCGCGCCTGCCACTCATTAATTAAATATGCCTCTGATACAAGTGTGTGTGCGCGCGCGCGTGTGTGTCCACGCCTCTGTGTGTGTGTGTGTGTGTGTGTGTGTGTGTGTGTGTGTGTGTGTGTGTGTGTGTGTGTGTGTGTGTGTTGTGTGTGTGTGTGTGTGTGGTGTGTGTGTGGAGATGATGTGGTGTGGTGTGGTGTGGTGTGGTGCAGGCGCTGTGTATGCGCGGAATTCCGGAAGCGGGAGATTAAGGAGGGAGGGGAGGGGAGGGAGGGAGAGAGAGAGAGAGAGACAGACAGACAGACAGAGACAGACAGAGAGAGAAAGAGACAGAAGCAGACAGAGACAGACACGATACAAAGAGAGTAGACAGAGAGGGAAGAAGCAGCAAGCGATGCACAATGAAGGAAGTGTACACACAAACTAGCTGCCAGTATCAATCAGTGGTGGTCACCTTGGTGACACCGACAAAGTAGAAAAAAAAAGAAAAAAGAAAGAAAGAAAAAAAGCTGGGAGGGGAGGGGGGGGGAGACGGCGGACGTGGCCAGATCAGCCAGCCCACCACACTACTACTATACACAGACACAACATCTCCATCACCTTGACCACTGTCCTTCACTAGTAACGAAATTAATCTCCAACACCAGCGCCCAGCCAAAGCCAGATCAATCTCACGTAACGAGCTTTCAAAAAAACAAAAAAAAACAAAAAAAATCTACCTGAGCCAAATATATTTTCCATTCATCTCACCAGTAGCGCAGCTTTAAGCTGCTGAGCGTAGAAAATGAGTCGGTTTTTTAAAGTTGTTTTTTTATTTGTGAGTAGTTGTGGATCGCGGAATGACAGTCATGAAGCTCCCAGCGAGACCTTTATTATTATTATTATTATTATTAGTGTAGTGTAGTAGTAGTAGTAGTAATAGTAGTAGTAGTAGTAGTAGTAGTAGTAGTAGATTTATTATCATTGGTGGTGGTGGTTGTGGTCCTCAACAAGAACATTAGTAAAGATAAGGTACAGACGAGCAACATTTATAGGACATTTTATGAGGAAAAAGAAATTACAGCACCTAGTCACACCAAGAGCACCAGGTACAATCAGGGAGAAAATATTGGACGGATTTGCAGGGTGGCTCGAGGACAGAGATGGTGGGAGATGTACTTGTGGAGGGCCATGATCGCCAACACCATGCGGCAGGGCACATGATGATCCGCAACAGCATCATTATTTTTCTCGTAACATGTGCGGGGGCTGGTTGTTCTTTCGATACATCCGTGGACTCAAGATCTGGAACCTCAAGTTCAACCCAGCCCGCAACATTGACAAACCTTCGCCCGTACGCTGCCTTTTTTTTTTTTTTTTTTTTTTAAATAAGGATCATTGCACTCGGGGAGTTTGCCTTTGTGCTCACCTTTTTTTTTTCGTCCCATTTTCTACACCACTTTAATGGCCACAGAAGCTGGAACAGTTTTTATTATGCGATGATGATGATGTCGATGTGGATGATAATCATGATGCTATGGAGTTCCATCTAGGATTGAGACTGCGTGACAGGGTTGTACTCTACGCTTACTATCATAATATATCCTGGCGTCAACCATGCCTGAGAGATACAGACACCTGCGGTGTTGGTCAGAAGATTTAAGCAACACCTCAATGACGCATCCGTGAGTTGGATGAGACTGGACTGTGTGGTTGCAGTCTTCCCAATGAGCCTATAGCACGCCCAACTCTGGGTAGGAGCCGGTTAGAGCCGAAAAATCCCACAATGATTTTTTGAGGGCACTGATGGGGATTCGAACCCACAACCTTCCAGTCGGTAGTCCGTTGCGTTAACCACTACACCACGGCGACTGGTTCCGCTGCCTGTCTTAATGTTTCTGTCATTTCCGTCATACTGGTGGTGTGGTGTCCACTTAGTGTTTCACAGGGGTCTCTCTCTCCCCTTTGCCCATTTCAAGACTTTGCCAGCGCATAAGGTTTCTGCGGAGGCTCAGCACGCACATCTGCCAGAAAATTGCTGGCAGATTTGGGTGGAGCATATATGGAATTATCCGACTGCGACGAACCCCTCTTGAACTAACCCTGAACTCACGGACAATGTCAGAAGAGTTGACCGGTCTCATCTTTCTTCAGGACGGTGTGGACAAAGTTCTGACGGTTCCATGTGGCAATAACCACAGACGTCATGTGTCAGAAGGAACAGATGCTAAATGATCCCAGTGAATATTACTAGCACATGGCAGAGGACACACAATCACAATATCGACGTGGTGACATGATCAATCTTTGCAGTCTGTATAAGCATTGTACAACCTTACGGAAGTGCACAAATCGCCGTGGCGTAGCGGTTAACGGAACGGACTACTGACTGGAAGATTGTGGGTCTGATTCCCCGTCGATCCCTTCAAAGAGCAACGTGGGATTTTTCGGCTGCAACTGACTCCTACTCAGAGCTGAGCGTGCTATGGACTCATTGGGAAGATGGGACTCATCATCATCATCATCATCATCATTATCATCATCATCATCATCTCAGGTGCCCTGCCGCATGGCGTTGGCGATCATGGACTTCCATCTGTCTCTATCTCTCGTTGCTTCTAGAAGATGGGACTACACAGTCGAATCTCATCCACATCACAGATACGCCACAGCGGGTGTTGCTCAAATTTTCTGACCCATACTACAGTGTGTGTGTTGTGTTGTGTTGTGTTGTGTTGTGTTGTGTTGTGTTGTGTTGTGTTGTGTTGTGTGCGCGCGCGCGCACGTTCTTGTGCTTAAGGAAGGGGAAGAGGTAAGGTTCGCTCTTTTAAAAGAAAATTTGCCACAGGGATTCAAACAGATCATCAAAAGCAGACAACTCCTGGTCCATTCATTCTTGAAAGCTTTGTCCATGACGCCACGTGAAGAGAAATAAAGTGAAGGGGGGAAAAGTGGAAGGAAAAAAACAACAACAGAGGAGTAAAAGGAAGGAAAAGAATTGGAGACAGAGGAAGGAAGAGAAAGAGAAGAAACGAAGCAGCAGCAGCCTTTTACATGCAACACTGCAAGACGTGGTGTCAATGCCTTCATCCAAGAAGACACCACAGCACTTCAATCAGATTATAAAGACGTCAGTTTACCTCCACTAATTACGAACACTCACAAGTATGTGTATCATTATCAGAGAGAGAGAGAGAGAGAGAGAGAGAGAGAGAGAGAGAGAGAGAGACAGACAGACAGACAGACAGAGACAGAGAAACAGAGCGTAATAGATCTGTGGAAAATTCACAGATAGTAAGAATGCGGGTGGGGAAGGGGCAGTGGGATAGAGAGAGAGAGAGAGAGAGAAGAGAGAGAGAGAGAAAGGAGAGCGGGGGAGACAGAGAGAGAGGGGGGAGGTTTCGAATCGTTGAAACTCGATGCTGTAAATTTACACCACATATTCCACTGTTTATGTGAATACTAAGACATCCATCCTTCTCGAAACCTCTCTATATTTTTTGTTTGTTCTTTCAAACAGAAAGCAAAAACTTTTTTTTAATGGGTAATTTCTACACAGCAATTTTTTCAATACACCAGAAAACGTACACCATAAATGAAAATATTTCTTCAAACTTTTCACACGTCAAACCTGTTTTTCTTCATTTTAAGTTAAAACACATACACACACGCACGCGCGCATGCACACACACACACATAAAAACATTTCTCCATAATTTTCACACATGTCAAACCTATTTTTCTTCATATTTTAAGCTTTAAAACATTTTTAAAAAAAGGTTTTCGTCTGAATACCTCCATTCCCTTCTTTCTCAAACACTGTGTTAAAAGCGTAAGATTTAGATCTACGTAAAGACATCAAGATGCCAACTTCTGGAGTGAATATTTAATGTGTGGGTTTTATACCCCAAGCCTCTTGCGACACACCAGACAAGAAGACATACACACGTAACACAAAAGACTAAAATGAGACAGACAGACACACACACAAGCAAACAAGATTTGAGACCCCAAAGTCACGACACGCGTGTTGTGCTGGTGGATGGTGAAACCTGACGCTCCTGTCGTCGTCGTGTGGATGGCGGGGTGACAAGACTACACACAATCCTTACCTCAACTGTTACACACAGAGGGACGGACCGACGGACGGACAGACACACGCACAGAGAGAGAGAGAGGGAGAAACAGACAGACAGGCAGGCAGACAAAGGGGAGACAGACACCGACGGAGAGAGAAACCGTCGGAGAGAAAGACAGTCGGAGGGAGGGGAGGAGAGAGAGAGAGAGAGAGAGAGAGAGAGAGAGAGAGAGAGAGAGAGAGAGAGAGAGAGAGAGAGAGAGAGACAGGACAGACAGACAACAGAGAGACAAAACAGGCAGCGAGAGAGAGAGAGAGAGAGAGAGAGACAGACAGAGACAGAGACAGAGAGACTGATAGACAGAGAGTGAGAGAGAGAGGGAGAGAAACGGATGGAGGGAGGGAGAGGAAAAGGGAGTGATGGATGGAGGGAGGGAGGGAGAGAGAGAGAGAGAGAGAGACCGAGGGGATACAATGATAGAACAGATGGAGACTATTGAATAGACCCAGACATGTTGTGTCGGGATGTAAAAGCCGACAGATTGTGACAGGTTTCAGGACATGGTAGACTAAACACGATATTTAAACTTCACATCCCACCCACCTCCATCCCCACATACACACAAAAAAAATAAAAAACACACACACATGCAAAGCCCGTGATAACCTAATTGCTCTCTCTGTCTCTCTCTCTCCTGCCTCCCCTCCCTCCCTCCGTTCGTAATAGTGAACAAAAGAAACAAAGCTAGCATGCCCGTGTGCGTGCGCGCCGCCGACCATGCGTGCACGCGCGTGAAGACAATACTTACGGACACACAACACACACACACACACACACACACAATAAGCCAGACAGATGACGAGGTAACCCAAAGCTCAATATGCTTCAGTAGCAAGTGTCAAGGGGAAGACTAAACCTCTGTACGCTTATCTCAACAGCACACACCACACACACACACAACACACACACACACACACACACACACACACACACACACTCACTGACAAACACACACACACACACACACACAACACGCACAAACACACTCACTGACAAACACACACACACACACACACACACACACACACACACACACACACACACACACAATGTCAAATAGACAAACAAATCAAACAAGGTCAGACTCACATGGAGACAGATGGCCAAAGTAGGTCGGACGGACAGGACAGACAGACAGACAGACAAAAAATGACGACGAGACGACCCCAGACATGTGTTGTTCTGGCGGGGGTAACCTGACACCCATTTCGTGACGTGGATGGTGGTGTCAAGACTAAACACTACGCTTACCTCATCTATCTGTCTGTCTGTCTGTCTCATACACACACACACTCTCTCTCTCTCTCCAACAAACACACACACACACATGCAGGCACGCGCGCGCACACACACTCACTCTCTCTCTCCCCCTCCCCCCCCCCCCCCCATCTCTTAACCTCCCCAGTCATATTCCGTGACTATTTCTGTGACTTTAAATATACTGTACTGCAATGTACTGCGCTGTATTTGGGCGCAAATGTCTGTGTTTCAGATCTATGACCCAGAAAAGACAATACGAACATGAATGTCTTTTTTTCCCTTCTTCTTCTT
>JAPXFY010000029.1:31591820-31619320 GCA_030674185.1 Monoplex corrugatus
GAGGCCTCTACGGGAAGCGAACCCTGGAACCTCGAGTTTAGTTATCGGCAGGCAAATGTCTGAACCATACTGTCACTCTTCCCCCACATTTTGGCTGGCGAGCACGCGTCTCGCTTAGTCCGTATGGGCACAATATCCCAAACCTACACAACTTTATTATGTATTACATATCGTGGGTGTACGGCGCTATTCTCAACTCAACACACATTTCTGGTGGTGTCAGCGTTTCATAAGTCCCCCTCCCCATTTCAAGACTTTGCCACTGCATGGGATTTTGCAATGGCTCAGGCAGTCTCATCGATAACTGCCGGCAGACCTGGGCGGATCGAAGGCCATGAACAAACGCCACAAACTTCAAACTGTACAGAACAGAGTGGGGGACATCGACAGGTCACCACAGGCCCGCAGAGTCAAGTCATCTAATCTCTCTGTTCGTGTCTCTGGATGATGTTACCCCGCCACTTAACGTGAGACGGTGTGTGGTGTGTGTGTGTGTGTGTGTGTGTGTGTGTGTGTGTTGTGTGTGTGTGTGTGTGTGTGTGTGGTGCTGCTGTGTGTGTGTGTGTGTGTGTTGTGTGTGTGTGTGTGTGTGTGTGTGTGTGGTGTGCTTGTGTGTGTGTGTGTGTGTGTGTGTGTGTGTGTGTGTGTGTGTGTGTGTGTGTGTGTGTGTGTTGTGTGTGTGTGTGTGTGTGTGTGTGTGTGTGTGTGTGTGTGTGCGTGTGCGTGTGCGTGCGTGCGTGTGCGCGCGCGCGCGCACTCTCAACGTGATGCTTACCTCATCATGACAAGTGACAGACAGTGGTGTGTCGCCCTGTACCCTGTGCTGGTGACGTGACGGGCGACAACTCCCAGGACCTCCTGTCTTTCCTTCGTCTCGCTTCCTTCAAGGGCTTTGGGCCTGCCCGTCACCCCCCTGCACTTGTCCTTCTCATCACTACTCCTGTGCCACAAACAAACAAAAAACCCGTTGAGTATAGACATTCTCGGCTTTCCCGAACGAACTGATGCTTAATTTCACTGTTTGTTATTCAATAACTTTTTGGGGAGTTTGTTTTCATAAACAGTCCAGCTTTGGTGAATACATATTACACTTAATCTATTAACCTGCTTATTTCATGAAATAACTAGATAAAAGCTTATTCCATACTCTGACTCCCACACCCTATCCAACAACTGCAAAAACTTAACCCTTCGACTCCCTCACCCTATCCACCACTTCCTCTTAACCCTTTGACTCCGTCGCCCTGTCTACAGCTTCCAGCAGGAAGCTGGTGGATAGGGTGAGGGAGTCAAAGGGTTAATATCTGCTTTGTTATAGCATGGTTCAGAATACTGGATGTTAATGGGCAGGGTGAGATAGTCAAAGGGTTCACTTTATTTTTGTTAACTTTTGTGGGTTTGTTTTCACAAACAGTCCAATTCTGGTAAACATGTTACACTTAGTCTATGAACCTGCTATTTCATGAAATAAGCATGAAAAGAAATGCTCATTTTATGAATTAAGCAACCAAACAGGTTAATTCATAAACTGAGCAAATCTGTTGCTTAATTCATGAACAAAGCAAAACATCCTGGCCTGGTACGCGTAATAGGCAAGATGCTTAACATTCATCAGTACCATTTGTAACAAGTCATAAAATTTCATGGTGATGATGCAAAACGTGACAATGAGATACGGCCTTTTACATGTGTTCCCACCCACCCACCAACGGCGTAAAACCGAAGGCTGATTTAGTTTAACCCTTTGACTCCCGCACCCTGTCCACCAGCATCCTGCATTGCTGACCATGCTCATCATCATCATCAGGTGCCCTGCCGCATGGCGTTGGCGATCATGGACTTCCATCTGTCTCTATCTCTTGTTGCCGCAAGTCCGTCTAGTATCTTCTCCCTGGGTCTACCTGGTGCTCTCTTTCCCTCCAGCTTTCCCGTTGTGACCAGGTGCTCCAATTCCCCTTTCCTCATAAAATGGCCTATAAATGCCGCCTGTCTTTTCCTAATCTCCTTATGAATGATCCACTTCTGTCTGCCTCCATTAAGACTGTCTCGTTTCTTTTCTTTGCTGTCCATGGAACTCTCAACAACCCTCCCAGAAACCACATCTCAGCTGCCTCAATCTTGTTCTGGCCTTGCTTGTTGACTATCCACGGCCTCGCAACCGTCCAGCAGCACCGGCCCCATACAACACAAAAGAACTCTCCTCCCGATGTCAATCGATATGCATCTGTTGGCAAGACCATGCTAGCAGAGCAAAAACTTAATCCTTTGAACATTCACCCGATCCACCAGCTTCCTGCAGGAAGCTGGTGGACAGGGTGAGGGATTCAAAGGGTTGTTTTGCAGTTGGTGGATAGGGTGCGGGAGTCAAAGGGTTGATCCACTGATCTCACCTCGTCCACCAGCTTCCTGCCGTGAGACGGTGGACAGGATGATACGGGAGTGACAGGATTAAATGAAAGGAAGAACGAGTAAACGTGGCAGGAGACAGCCAAATCAAGAACAACTTGGTAGGCGGAGATGGGGGAGGAGGGGGGGGGGGGAGGTCTGGGAGAGAAAGGATTTATCATTTAATTATTCAGTACAGACCAAAGCCCCATTTGGACAGAGGAAGAAGAAGAAAAAAAAGTGAGCCTCATCATACTAAGATTTCTTGGTTAAATTATTCAGTTAAGGCCAAATCCACGCTGGAGGGGATGGAACATATAAATGTGTCTCAAAACAAATGCGCAAAGCGGTTTTAGTATCACTTCATTGAAAACAAAAAGAGTAAAAGATGACACTCGTACAATTTGACTAAACATCGTATTATATTAAAGTCGCGGTTTTGTTTGTTTGTTTTATTTATTATTATTATTATTATTATCAGCATGATTTTCTCAGCTGATTCTGGATGGATCTTCGCCAAACTTTGGTCAAAAGGGGTATATCGCTGAGTAGTCGCAAATGCACACCTTCAGAAGTCATGGCGTAAAGTCATGTCACATGAACCAAAGGCGCAATCATAGCGTAAAGTTAATGTCACATGAACCAAAGTTGAAGTAATGGTGTAAAGTCATGTCACATGAACCAAAGCCGAAGTAATGGTGTAAAGTCAAATGTCATATGAACCAAAGGCGACGTCATGGCGTAAAGTCAATGCCACATGAACCAAAGACATAGGCTTTGATCTGGACATAGCTGTTGAGTTGATGTTTCAGACATGACAGATATATAGAACATATTGTGCAGGTGTTTCACCTCAAAAGGCCCTAAATCTTTTTCTCAGATCATCAAGCGATGTCCAGGCCTCACACCCAATGAACCATCACTCAGTACCTTACCAGACGTGCTACACGGTATGCTCACACGATGAGACATCACTGTGATCTAACCAGGCAGAATGTACTCCTGTTTATTCTGGAGAAACATAACAGTTTAACCCTTTGACTGCTACATCATATCCACCAGTCGCAAAAAAATAATCCTTTGACTCCCTCATCCTATCCACCAGCTTCCCTCACCCTATCCACCAGCTTCCTTCAGGAAACTGGTGGATAAGGTAAGGGAGTTAAAGGGTTAAGATTTTGTTCTACTCGCATAATCGACAATGCAGGATGCTGGTGCCGTGGTGGACAGGATGTGGGAGCCAAATGGTTAAAGACGTCAAGTAACGTAACCAAGTCAGATTGTATTCCTTTTTTTTTTTTTTTTTTAAAGAAACACCAGACAGTCTAAAGACGTTACACATATACTAAACGGTTAAACTTCCACGTTCCCTCATCGGGCTTTCCGGTCAGCCATTTCTGGCTATTTCCTGGAGCGTCAGGCCCAACAGATAATTGTAACTTGTACCTCCTGTGCTTCAAATTCCGCCCCTACTATTCAAATAGTACTTCCTGTGACGTAAATCCTGGTTCTAACATTCGGCTTTATTTGTGTTTCCTGTGACAAAGTCTGCCCACATTATTTCAACTCTGACCTCCTTTCAAACTGTGTCTTGTCGACTTTCTGTGCTCAAAAATGTCCTCTTTTCTGTCACTTCCTTGCTTCTTAGCTTTCTGTCATCTCTTCTTATCATTAATTTTTATTTCCTATCTTGTTGGTCCATTCACCTGTGTTCCATAGTCTTACCTACTTTCTCCATATTTTATTTCGCTTATTTCGCTCTAAAGAAATGTGATGTGCAGAAGCAATGTAATTTTAGGAAATTTAGGCCAGGTTTTATACATGTTTATGTGTCCTTACTTATGTTTACATTCTGTATTCAGGTTTTCTGTAACACTCTGGGAATGACCTGAGCGGAATGGTCAAAGCCAGTGGCATTATGTGTACGAATACATTGCTACGTAGACTTAATTTTTACCCTGCTTTCTCTCCCAGCCCACCCCCTTTTTCTCTCTATTTCTCCCCATGGTAATCGATTTGCTATGTACATTTTGCAATGGTTATAACCCCGTTATGGCTCCGTAGAGTCAGCTGGGCTTGAAACAACGACAACAACAACAACAACAACAACAATAATAGTAATAATAATAACATTGATGATGACGACGACGACGACCACCACCACCACCACCAATAATAAAACTCATCATTATCATCCTCGTAACACAAAAAAACTGAAAGATTTCAGGAAAATTGTACACCAAAAGAGCATCCAACACACACAGGATTTCATGCTAGTCGGGACCATTGATTGATTTTCTTCATGCCCAGTTTTCTCAAGCTCGTGTCGGCAAAAGGTCGGTAAAGGTGTTGTTCATGTTAAAGTAACAGTTCAGTGAAAATGAACTGCTGGAGCACAGGACATCAGCCGTCTGTCCAGTAATTATTCCAACCCTACCAAGAGGTCTTCAGGTACAAGGACATTAAGACCAAGTCAAACAAAGCTAATATCACAGATCGTAAAAGAAATATCCCTTCCTCTCTTTCTTTAACCCCCCCCCCCCTCACCTCCTCCGCCCTTCACATAATTCTTTTGGTTTGTGTGATGATTAAATGAGTTTTTGTGTCTGAGTTGGAGCATGACTCTGATAACGACCTTCCCTCCTCCCCACCTCTACCACCCACACACGTACCCATTTTTTCAGTTGGCAGTTTTATGACAAAAAGAACGGTTCTGTTTGTCGTCTTTTCTTTCGCATGGTCCCAGCCGCAACTGCTTGGTAAAAAAAAAAAACACACACACAAAAATAAAAATTAAAAAAAAAAACACCTTGCCTCGACGCGAATGTGCGTATAGTATAACCTACGTCTCTCTCTCTCTCTCTCTCCTCTCTCTCTCTCTCTCTCTCTCTCTCTCTCTCTCGTATAACCTACGCCTGTCCCCCCTCTCTCTCTCTGTCTCTCTCTCTCTCACACACACTGTGAAAATACACACACACACAGTGAACACACACACAGTGACACACACACACTCTCTCTCTCTCTCTCCCTCTCACACCCACACACTCACTCTCTCCCTCTTTCACAGAGAGAGAGAGAGAGAGAGAGAGAGAGAGAGAGAGACAGAACAGAGAGACAAGAGAGAGAGAGAGCACAAACACACACAAACACCATTACCAACGAGCCCCACTCAAAACACGTCTTTGATGCACAGTGAGCCACTTATCAAGTCTAGACGATACATAACTTCTATACGATTACGATTATTTTGGGCTCAGACGATGGGTTGGAATGGTTTTTCACCCTCTCTTATCACTTTCGCAGACACACAAAGAATTTCGACAAAGGTGGAAAGGAGTATGAGAGCTGAAGATGGAAGGAACTCTCGGGGAAGAGGGAGAAAGCAGAGAGAGAGAGAGAGAGAGAGAGAGAGAGAGAGAGAGAGAGAGAGAGAGAGAGAGAGAGAGAGAGAGAGAGAGAGACGACACACACAACATATAGGAACTATCATCACGATCAGTATTACTGCTTCTGTTATCAAAACAAGTCCACTGTCCATGAATATACAAATACTGACACCAAAGAATATAAAATTATCTCTCGCATATCCTAGAACACTCATCATTTAACAACATTACAGACTGAGTGAGTGCCACTTCATGCAGATTATTACATACGATGTAATATCGTATAAATGCTGTGTATTATGTTTTCAGTACATTGGTGAAGGGAGGAGGGAGTGAGTGAGTGAGAGTGAGAGAGAGAGATAGACAGAGCGAGACAGAGAGAGAGAGAGACAGACACAGACAGAGAGACAGACAGAGGGGACAGAGTGAGTGAGTGTGTGAGACAGACAGACAGACAGACAGACAGACAGACAGACTTCCTTAATGCTGAGCCTCGTACTCGTAAAGTTTTACGAGGTAAAAAAAAATCCTTTTTCCCCCCGTTTTGTGGGAATTAACTAACTAACCATATCTCTCTCTCTCTCTCTCTCTTTTTTTTTTTTTTTTTTTCTTCTTTCTCTTCTCTCTCTTTAACCCTTTGACTCCTGCAGCCTATCCAACAGCATCCTTCTTTGTCAACCATGCTGGAAGAGCAAAAACTTAACCCTTTGACTCCCTTCCTGTAGGAAGCTGGTGGATAGGGTGAGGGAGTCAAAGGGTTAAGTTTTTGCAGTTGGTAGATAGGGTGCGGATGGCAAAGGGTTAATGATGAATCAGTAGTTCGCGTGGCCATTTTGTTTTCCAACTTAAGAGAAAATAAAAAACCAAACGTGTTGTGTGTTGTGTGTGTGTTGTGTTGTGTGTGTGTTGTGTGTGTGTGTGTGTGTGTTGTGTTGTGTTGTGTTGTGTTGTGTTGTGTGTGTTGTGTTGTGTTGTGTTGGTTGGTGTTGTGTTGTGTTGTGTGTGTGTGTGTGTGGTGCGTGCGTGCGTGTGTGTGTGTGTGTGTGTGTGTGTGCCCGATCGAGCAATAAACAGTCAGCTTGGAAGTCATTAAAACAACACACACACACACACACACACACACACACACACACACCACACACACACACACACACACACACACGCACGCACGCACGCACGCACCACACACACAGAGCTTGGAAGTCACTAAAGGTCGCAGACGTTCCATTTCTTTAGTCTGATATCGTTTGTCCAAGCATCACTGACAAATTATCGTAAAAGTAGTCTAATGCTCTCCTGACGGATTTCAAATAAAAATGGCAACAAAGAAATTTTCCGACTCTGCAGACGACAGCTGTTCCAACATTTACAGTACTTATCATTATAAAGTTTCAGTAGAAGGTAGGAAGACAGGCAAGGGAGGGGGGAAGAGACAGACAGAGCAGACAGACAGTGAGAGAGCGAGAGAGGGAGAGAGAGAGAGAGAGAGACTGAGAGAGACTGAGAGCGAGAGGGGAGAGAGAGGGGGGGAGGGAGTGAGGAGAGAGAGAGAGAGGAAGAGACAAGAGAGACAGACAGAGACTGAGAGAGAGAGAGAGAGAGAAAGACTGAAGAGAGAAGAGAAGAGAGAAGAGAGAGAGAGAAGAGAGAGAAGAGAGACGTGAGAGAGAGAGAGAGAGAGACAGAGAGAGAGAGAAGACAGACAGACAGACAGACAGAGAGCCCCCTTGTAAAAGGTAAATTGCTCATACAGAGAGGGTCAAAATTCACTGTACATAACACCCATATACCATCCAAACCTTTATCCGCGTTGTGTCAGGACACCATCGACAACTTCAACCACAAACACATCACTGACAAATAACTGAAGTAACTCTGTAAAGATCGAAAGCTCCCATGAAAAAGGGAGACAAATTTTCATTGCTAATGCGCAGTCCAATCTATCCACTGAACACAATGAAGACAGGGCCAGGTAACAGCGCATTTACGCCATATTCGTCATAGAGAAACGACAAGAAGGTAGGTCGGTATGTCGGAAGGAAGGTAGGTAGGTAGGTAGGCAGGCAGGCAGATAGGTAGGTAGGTAGGTAAGGGTGTGTGTGTGTGTGTGTGTGTGTGTGTGTGTGTGTGTGTGTGTGTGTGTGTGTGTGTGTGTGTGTGTGTGTGTGTGTGTGTGTGTGTGTGTGTGTGTTGTCTGTCTGTCTGTGTGTGTCTGTGTGTCTCTGTGTGTGTCTGTGTGAAGGAATGAACAGAAGGAGCAGCAGACCAAAATAACATTCGCAATATATGAAACTCGAAACAGGGACAAGGCTGTTTGACTTTGTAGGATATATCTACTTAATTTATTTCAGCACTATCACCGTTAAAAAGACAAACTAAAGATTTTCACATAAACGATGTAATTTACACACACACACACACACACACACACACACACACACACACACACACACACACACACACAAAACACACACACACACACACACACACACACACCGTAACTTGGACACTACACCTATCAAGAGACAAAACTATCAGCTTCGACATTTACCATTTTCAACAACAAAAAAGACGAGAACACCCCTGATACCACCACCAGGAGGGTGTGGAGGGGAGGGGGGGAGAACTCTGATCACCCTCAGTCTAGACAACTATCAAAAACGGACGCAGTATCATCACAACTTAAATCTGACATTACCACGAATCTAGTCTCTCAGATTTTTTTTATTTCCATTTTTTCCCCCGAAAAAGAAAAAAGATAAACCATCCTGGCACAAACGAGGCCAGCTGACAAGGGAAGCAACAAATAATGAAGCAGGCGGGAGGGGACAAGGCCATTACAGTTGAACCGTCTCGTTATTTTCAACGGCGCAACGCCACGCCACGATTTATGAAGGCCAATAAAGCAAAATGGCAGACAATTTACGGAGTTGGAAAGTGTGCCGATAAGCAAGGGAGGCAGATGAAATCAATAGCAAACGTCTGACACTTGACTGCCACTAAGAAAGTGAAAAGGAAGAAGGGGGTGGGGGGGGGTGTCCTTCTTGAAATCTATATAACTAACAGCCAGTTGTACTAATATGGCATTGTTTTCTAGTTCAAGTGGAAGGTGTGCCACCACTCAGGGGGGGGGGGGGGGTTCGTGCGTGTGTACGCACGCGTATATATATGTCACAGTGTGGTGTGTGTGTGTGTGTGTGTGTGTGTGTGTGTGTGTGTGTGTGTGTGTGTGTGTGTGTGCGTGTGCGTGTGCGTGTGCGTGTGCGTGTGCGTGTGCGTGTGCGTGCGCGTCACTGTCTCAGATACATGTGAAAGATGCTCTACGTTACGAATTTTCTCGAATGCGTGTAAGCACGTTGTTTTGCACTAGTCTGCATACTTCATCCTCAGCGAAAGTGCACGCTGTGGATTTTCATGTGTCCAGAAGCCACCGGACACTGACATGGCTTCAAGGATCTTTAACGTGCATATTTGACTTTAAGCATGTGTAGTATACACACAGAGCGCGGGTTAGGCACTAACAGTCACTGCAAACGGAGATAGGAAAAAATCTTAACTCTTCACCCACTAGGAGGGAGGTACGCGGGCAAGGTCGACCTCGCCCCCTTTCAGATCCAACACTTTTTGTTTGTCATTTTCAACTTTCTCCCCCCCCCCCCCCCCCCCCCCACACACACACCACTCTTCCATTCCCCTTTTTCCCGTAAGCTGGAATAAAGTTGTTCACAACATCCACAGTTTCATACATATTTAAACTTTTGCTCTCTAAGACATGAACCAGGCTTTTTTTTACAGCTCTCTCTCCCTCCTTGTCTGTCTGTCAGACTGTCTGTCTGTCTGTCTGTCTCTGTCTCTCTCTGAGTCATTAAAAAGGGTAGAGAGCTGCAAGGTTTATGACTTGTATGGTCGTAGACCGTCTGTCCTCTAATCCGATTCCAACGCCAGCTCCAGCCAGGCTCCAGGCACAGATAAAGGGGACTGTGTGTGTGTGTTGTGTGTGTGTGTGTGTGTGTGTGTGTGTGTGTGTGTGTGTGTGTGAGAGAGAGAGAGAGAGAGAGAGTGAGAGAGAGAGAGATGTGTGCTCTGTGTTGTGTGTGTGTGTGGCGCGCGCACGCTCGCATGTGCGCCTTACGTGCACATGTGCGCGTGTGCATGTAAATGTGTGTGCGGGTGCGTGCGTACGCATGCGCATGTTTCCGCGAGTGTGTGTTTGTGAGTGAGTTATAGAGACAGTGCAGTTGTTTTCTGTATGTGGCCTCCTGTGCATCCAATGAACAAATACCTATCTTCCTCTGGATTTCGAACAGGTATAACGCTCACTCTCTTTCTCTCTCTCTCTTTGTCCTTCTGTCTGAGAGAGACACAGACAGAGAGCATGAAAAAAACAGGTTCATGTCTATCGCTCTCTGTGTCTCTGTTGCTCTTGTGTGTGTGTGTGTGTGTGTGTGTGTGTGTGTGTGTGTGTGTGTGTGTGTGTGTGTGTGTACGTGTGTGCATTCATGGGGGGCGCGAGAGAGGGTGGGGGTAGGTGGAGGGAGGAATAAGGAGGGAGAGAGAGAGAGAGAGAGAGAGAGAGAGAGAGAGAGAGAGAGAGAGAGGAGAACGAACTTGGGAGGTGTGAGAGGAAGCCAGAGATGTGACAAAGCCTGGACCCAAGTGCAGCGAGGTCTCCATCATCTCACTAACGATCTGACTTCCAGGCCTTTGCTCCCTTACACCATCTTGACCACCCAAAGTACTTGACTGAGAGGTCAACATCGACAAGTCTCGCCCAACCACCTCACTCTCCATTTCGTGAAACCTGCATTGCCTCTGTCTCTCTCTCTCTCTCTCTCTGTGTGTGTGTGTGTGTGTGTGTGTGTGTGTGTGTGTGTGTGTGTGTGTGTGTGTGTGTGTGTGTGTGTGTGTGTGGTGTGTGTGTCTCAAGTCTCGCCCAACCACCTCACTCTCCATTTTGTGAAACCTGCATTGCCTCTCTGTCTCTCTTACACACACACACACTCACACACCACACACACACACACACACACACACACACACACCACCACTCTCCACCAACGAACCTCTCTCTATGGGCACAGCAGTGAGGTTTTGCCTCTCGCCCTAGTTAAGTGTTGAGCAACAACCGACAGGTTTGTGTGGAAGACATGATGGGAGGCCTCCACTCCCTCCCTCGAAGCTGACATACAACAAATCTCTCTCTCTCTCTCTCTCCCCAAATCACCTCACCAAGTGAGGGGGGGGGGGGAGGACAAACATTTATTTGAGGTCTCTACCACCTCACACCTTGACGACCTTGAAGCTTGCTGGATAACAGTAGATAACAGTGGTCTCCACTTCATCACCATCATCTTTAACCTTCGTAAGAGAAGGGCCAAATCGTGGTCTAGGTCACTCACTCGTACTTCTCCCCCTCCCTCCCTCCTTTTATCGTTCTCAATATCTTTACGATTACGGGACAGTGACCTTACGTAAAAAGCTGTCTCTATGTCAACACTTCACTCCCCCCCTCACGTCTCCACGACCTCCCTCCCTAATGCCCTAATTACGCAAGCAGCAGCCATCGTGAGGTCCCTCTACACCTACCACGTCGCTTCCCTCAACGAGTTACCGTTATGGAACGGTGGTGACCTAACATAAACTTGTAGCTAGGCATATCACCATCTGCCTCACCACCACCACCCACCCCCTTGTACACACACACACACACACACACACACACACACACACACACACACACACACACACACACACACACACGCACGCACGCACGCACGCACGCACGCACGCACGCACGCACACACACACACACCCTTCAAAGATCTGATGATGCTTACAGGGCGCAATCAGCATGTCTTCATCACCTCGCTCCCCAAGCGACGGTCAAGGTTACGGAACAAACTACCTGACGTAAAGTTGTAGCTCGCTCTCTCTCTCTCTCTCTCTCTCTCCCCCTTCCCCAAAGTTGTCGCTGTGTCTTCAGCACCTTACTCCTTCAACGACCCAATTACTTTTACGGAGCAGCTGCAATCCGTGGAGGTCGCTACTACACAACCAGCCCGGTCTGCTTACTCCTCGACGACGGTTACGCTTATGGAACAACCTTGACTTTTCATGTGCCTGGAGGTGTGTGCCGTGTGCTAAATACCCCAGCTGTGCTGTGCTGTATACAAGTGCTGACTTCATCGCCCATTGTCCCCGCCACACCCACAGCCACAGCCCTGCGCACACTCATGCACACACACACACACATACACACACACACACACACACACACACACACACACACACTGCTGACAAGTAGCATGCCCTTCGTCAAGTCGCTCTCACGATAGAATGCGTGGCGAGGTGTTTATCGACAAAAAATACTCATCTAGACTGGTTCAGTTCTCTGTGTGTACATATTTAAGCCGAGGAGGAAAACAAAATAAACAAATAAATAAACAAAATCAACTGATAATGATATAAATGAAATAAAATAAAATAAAATAAATAAAAAAAAAAAAAAGTTTTTAAAAATATGAAAAAAATATACCAAAAAAAAGGGGGGGTGACAGGGGGTACCGCATAGATGAGAACACTTGTACCCTAAAGTCCAAGGTTGCACACGATCGAGCGTAGTTGCTAAACAGACGGGTTTCCAGGCTCCCACAGACCAGCCCACACCACAAGAACGTAGATAAAATGAACACCTGTCCTCCCGTACGGATAGCACAGGTACAGTGATGAGGGACAGGAGATGGGCACTACGATCATGATGCTGAGAGGTCGAGGTATCCATCTACCCCTACCCCCCTCTCTCTCTCTCTCTCTCTCCTCTCTCTCTCTCTCTCCGCCTACGACCGCTCCAAATGATGAGCTAACCTGCGACTACACTCGTCGCTCATCGGTGCTGTGATACTGGTCTAATAACAAGTGTCAGTTCCCGGTGTCGGTCGTATTCGTTCACGTAGTTTCATGTCCATCGTAATGCGTGCCTGTATTGCTGTATTTCACGCGATCAAGAACCAGTTAACGATCCCCCACTTGGAAACAAAACGTGTCAAAGGGCGAGTCATCTCTGAGCGAATGGCTTCAGTCCGTGACTTTGCATTGGGCATAAAGCCCTGAAGGAACTCAAAGCATCCTGAGAGTCTGGTAATTTGACATCGAATAAACTTGCTAAGACAAAATGCAAGTTCAGTAATCTAGCAGAGATAAGATTTTCACGTTAACTGAAGAGAAACCGGAGTGAAAGCCAGCAGAAAACAAGCAGAAAGGTTAAACAAGCAGAAAGGTTAAACTACTCGTAATATCCAATCACTTCGGATTGAAACGTTGCTTCAACAACTTACCTGCTTTACCGGCAATGGAAAACGACATTATTAACGTTTATCATCGAAAAACCTGTTGCATGCAACCGCATAATCAGTAAAGATGTGAAAGAAGATTTTTTTTCTGAATATGTAAGTACTCACACTACGTTATGTTACGACGATCGTACCACACAACACACTGAATACATGAGGCAAATAGTCGCAACCTCAATATTCAACCTATGAACTACACACAAAATTGACATCACAACGAAACGGCCATGACTTGTGACTGTCACTGATAACTGAACGCACGCACGCACGCACACACACACACACACACACACACACACACACACACACACACACACACACACACACACACACACACACCACACACACACACACACACACACACACACACACACACACACTCAAACTCAAACCGATCCCAATCATCGCCATGACACCCCCACCCTTTCTCCCTCTCCACTTTCAATTTTCATCAAGAACTAGAAGACAAAGCTCATCCTGGTCGTCGTCGTCGCCGTCGTCGTCGTCATCGTCATCGTCATCGTCATCGTCATCATCATCATCATCATCATCATCATCATTATCAACAACAACAGAAGAAAAAGAAGAAGAAGCTGTTTGTCAACGATCTGGAAGCAACTAGTGGCGGAGCGGGATTGAGTATCAACCACAAAGGTCATTAACAGTCGGTAACTGGGACAGCGCCAGACTCACCAGCATTCCTGACTAAATATGGCCTGTATCTAGGAACGCTCGCTCTTTTAGTTTCCCCCTTTTCGTTCGTTCCTGTGTGCGCGTTGTGTGTGTGCTCCACATAAGCTTGCCAGCAGACCCACATGCTCACATCATCATTATTATTCTCCATTATCATCATTAGCGCGACGTGTCCCTTTACCAACTTGCAGACTTGATCACTTTGACATTCTATTGTGTGTGAGTGAGAGAACTAGGACAGAGAGGGTGCGAGAGACAGCGGGGGAGGCGGGGACAGAGAGAGAGAGAGAGAGAGAGAGAGAGAGAGAGAGAGCACGGCCTTCGGAGAGAGGGGGGGAGAGAGAGACAGAAGGAGAGGGAGTGGGAAAGAGAGGGAGAGGAGAGGGAGTAGAGACGGGGGTGAGAGGGAGAGGAGAGGGAAGAGAGAGGAGAGGAGAGGAAGAGAGAGGGAGAGGAAGGGAAGAGAGAGGGAGGGAGAGAGGCAGAAAGAGGAGACAGACAGACAGACAGAGATAGGGGGGGGGGGGTAAGGAGAAGGAAGGAGCGGCGCGAGTTGATAACTGCGTATAACAGGTTTCCACTTTTTCTAGTATCCAACCCAACTATTCGAAAGTCTCTGAGCTCAATGTTATTATCCAAACAAATGTAAAATGTCAGCAAGAAGGGTGGGTGCGAGAAAGATCATTTCCCCACTCTTTGCTAAACTATCGATTCCTGCAGTGACAATGTTTTATCAAGCCACCTTGTTTGGTTTTGATTGCATGACTAAGTGTGAGACTGGGCTTTGTACTGCACAATGTCATTTAGCCTATCAAATCTGTCATGGGCTTGTATTTCACAATGTCATTTAGCCTATCAAATCTGATATGGGCTTGTATTGCATAATGTCATTTAGCCTACCAAATCTTCTATGGGACTGTATTGTGTTTTGGCTGCCCGAGTCAGTAGAGAATGGGTTTGTATTACATGCTGTCATTTAGCCTATCAGACCTGTTATGGGCTTGTACTGCATGTCATTTAGCCTACCAAATCTTTTAAGGGACTGTATTCTGTGTTTTGACTGCATGACTCAGAACGGGTTTGTACTGCATTGTCATTTAGCCTATCAAACCTGTTATTGGCTTGTATTGCAAAGTGTCATTTAACCTATCAAATCTGTAATGGGCTTGTATTGCATAATGTCATTTAGCCTATAAAATATGTCATAGGGTTGTATTGCATTATGTCATTTAGCATATCAATTATTTTTTATGGGCTTGTATGGCATAATGTCATCCAGCCTATCAAATCTGTCATTTTTTCGCTTGTCCTCATATACTCTCAGAGTGGTAGGATTTTAAAACTTACTAAACTAACTAACTAAATGCTTTGCACAAACACAACAGTTCGGGGTTAATTTCTGAAACCGTACAATTAGAAATCTGCATATAAAAGGATGAACCGTTTAAAAATAGGTTAAAGTATCTCTCCCTCACCCCCCCCCCCCCAAAAAATTTTTTATTCCAGACGATGTAAGTGCTGCTGATATGTCACCATGTTCGGTATATTTTCAAACTAGAACATTACTCCCCTTCCACCTTATCTGACTATTACTACAGTATCCCCTGTAACTGTGAGTCATTTGCCAAATGTATTTCTTATGAGTCATGGTTATTAAGTGCTTTTTTGTGTGTGGATATCTTTTCCATATAGGACGTTGGTGTGACTAATTCAACTTCTGATACACACACACACACACACACACACACACACACACACACACACACACACACACACACACAGTGGATGATCCTGACTTAGGGCGACGCATTCTCTCTTGGGCAAGCATCCCGAATGTCACAGACAGAATATTTGTCACGATAAGACAAAAACTACAACGAAACTATGTGTGATAAACACCACTGACAGATAGGAACATCACTCTCCCCACCCCCCAACACACACACACACACAACCTCATTTCTCCCCCCACCAAACAAAATAATAATAATGATGATAATAAAAAAAATAAAAAAATCCCCATCCAAAATCATGGAGGCAATAGTGGCCAGAGTAGAAACAGGGCCAACAGTAACCAAATGAACAAGGTCCCTATTGGTAGCAAACAACCATTGGTACCGGCCCAGGGATCGAGAGGTCTATTGCTCTCACTCGGCCAGAGTGCCTAGTCCATTAATCACGCGAATACATCATAGAGGTTATCTTCACCAGACATCTTTATTGTACTGCTGGGGGTGAGAGGTTGGTAGAAAGGGAGAAGGGAGCGTGGAGGTTCCGGGTGGAGTGTGTGTGTGTGTGTGTGTGGAGGGGGGAGAGATTGTCGGAGGAAGGGGAGGGGGGGGATGATAAGGACGCAGGTCCCAGACAAAGCCAAGCTACTGAGGTTGATGCTGGCCGATACCAGTGTCGAGTTTCGTGTAATCACTTTAATGCTATTATCACTACTACCCGGGCTCGCGCCAGGCTCCGTCGGTTTTTCTGTCCCACAACCATTCCCCTTGTCCCAATCTCTAAAATCCATGATTTTTTAAATACACCTGTTTTGATGTTCCTGGTAGCCACAGCAGCAGCCGCTAACCTCCTCTTCCTCCTCAAATTCAGAGGCTGTGCGTGCCTGCATGCGAGTGTCTGTGTCTGTGTGTGTATGTGTGTGTTTGTGTCTGAATGTATGCGTGTCCCCCTTAAATGGAAAGTGTCAGAGAGAGAGAGAGAGAGAGAGAGAGAGAGGGTGTGTGTGTGTGTGTGTGTGTGTGTGGGGGGTGCTGCGGCGCGCGGCGCGCGCGTGCGTGGGTGCGTGCGTGCGTGCGCGTGCATGCCTGTGTGGAGGGGGTGTATGCGCGCGAGCGCGATCCACATTAACCCTTTGGTTCACCGCACCCTATCTACAAACTGCAAAAACCTACCTGTGACCCCTCACACTATCCACCAACTTACTGCAGGACGGGTTCAGGGAGTCAAAGAGTGAAGTTTTTGCTTTGTACACACACACATAAACACGCGCGCGCGCCATCGATCTTGAGTAAAAGAGAAGATCTAAAACAGTGAAAACAAAAGACGCCAAAACAGCATAATGGATGGATGGGACCAGGCAGAGAGAACAATGTAGGTTAAAACCGGATCGATTTGTGTTGAAAAGGGTTTTGTTCCGGCAATCATCTCCCTTTTCACTGTCTGCTGCTCAGGTCCTCGGTCACCCTGTCTGTCTGTCTGTCTCTCTCTCTCTCAGCTGTCCCAGTCCTTTCTTTATTGAATATCTACTTAGTTGTAATCCTTCAAATGGTTCCGAGGGCGGTCGGAGCCCAGCTGGTTCTTCTGACAGTCCGTCATGACTAATAAATGGTCTGTGACACACTTTCTTCCCTTCCCAGACCCCCCCCTCTCTCTCTCTCTCTCTCTCTCTATATATATCATATATATATATATATATATATATATATATATATATATATATATATATATATATATATATATATATATATATATATATAGCTATCTTTTTCTTCGTTTACTTTTGTTTTACAGGACGGTGGATTCAAGATTTGATTTCCCTCCCGAGTTCAGTCCATACCGAAAACATGTTTTTAAAAAAAAACAACTGGCTTGTTGGCCGGTTACTGTAATGATTCCATCAAAGTGTTGGTGTCGTCATGTCAGGTATGTGGGTCCCTTCTTTTCCCCCTGTACCCCCGCCCCCTTCCCATTTCAAGACCTTGACGCTGACTCTGGGAGTCTGCCAGATAACTGCAAGCAAATTTAGATGGAGCACATATGGATTTGACCGAGTGCGAAAAATCCCTCTCTCTCTCTCTCTCTCTCTCATCTCTCCACGCGCGCTAAGCTCTTCCCCACTCCTATATTCCTCTCCAGCCAAGCATCTACATCCCTTTTTTAAGGCATTAAAACGAAACAGAACAAATCATCTTTTCACGTTTACCGTTGCCTTGTCCGTGATCTCTTCTTTCCTAAGGACAGAATTTCTCGCCCAGCTTGGTCCTTGCAACATGGCCCAGGCCCCAGCCTCACTGCACCACAACAGCACAGCGCAAATGACCAATAGTCTCTCGGCTCTGAGAAACACACAGTGCAACACCACACACCAGGGCACGACGACGAAAATCCATCAGCAGCGTCAAACGATCCGCCGCATAATCTACCGTAACAATCAGTCAGTGCGAGAAAGCGATAGCCATGACCTAGTAACCCCGCACACGGTTCGCTAGCGCTGTCCTTCAACCCCGACCCCCAGACACAAGGTCAAGGACGGGGTCCTTGTGGGTCGGTGAAGCGTCACAAGCTACAGCTGTCAAAGGAAATGCCTCTTGCCTATGTGGCTGTGAGGTTATGGTCGTCACTTCAAAGTGCCTTCGTTCCGTTTGATGTTCGACTGAAGTCAGGCCTCTGCTTTACTGGTACAAACGGAAATTGCCATACCTCCCCACCCACCACACCTCCGGAGGGAAGAGTGAGTGGACAGGGTGATGGGTCTGGAGGGCTTCATGCACGTTTTGATTACGGTTAATCTTAAATGTTAAGAGACCTGGTAAAGCAAACCTTTTGATAAAGGCAAATGGAAGTCTTGTAACCTGTTGAAACAGAAATTAAATGATTCAAAGTGACCGCCAGCGTTCAAGCAAAACAGGAACCAGAAACACAAAAAGTGGAACAAGAAAGTGTATTTCACATACAAAACAAGACAGGCCCCCCCCCCCCCCCAACTGGTCATATCCAAAAGGCAACAAAAAACAAATGCACAAACTTCAGTGAGGGCAAAATCACTATCAAGACTTCTTTGATGTTTCGTCAAAATGAAGGAGAAAATGGTGGATTTCGCCTCAGTGAGGAGAAGAAAATGGCGGATTTCAATAAGGAGAAAATGGCGGATTTCATTTTAGTGAGGAGAAGAAAATGGCAGAATTAAGTTCAATAAGGAGAAAATGGCAGACTTCACTTCAGTGAGAAGAAAATGGCAGATTTCACACCAGTGAGGAGAAGAAAATGGCAGATTTCACTCCAGTGAGGACAAGAAAATGGCGGATTTTACTTCAGTGAGAAGAAAATAGTGAATTTAATTCACTTCAATGAGGAGGAAACAAAAATTGTGGCTTTTCAATGGGTAGGAGAAAATAGTTGAAAATCCATTTTCTTCTTTTCCGCCATTTTCTTCTCATGCTAAACGAAGTAAATGGGAAGTCTTGCAGTTGTGTGTGGTGTGTTGTGTGTGTTGTGTGTGTTGTGTGTGTGTGTGTGTGTGTGTGTGTGGTGTGTGTGTGTGTGTGTGTGTGTGTGTGTGTGTGTGTGTGTGTGTGTGCGCGTGTGATTAAGTTTTGTGTATTTATTCTTTGTCTTTTGTATACGCTAGAGAAAGGCCAAAGGCCAAAAAGTTAGCCTTGAACTTTGCGCCTGTCCATTTTTTTTTTTCAATAGTAGATACATGTTCTCATTCTATTTTTGTGCTTTTATGGTTACTCTTGAAACGGGTTATTAACCCCTTTGACTTCCTCACCCTACCTACCTTTCTGACCATTTATTGCTATTCTACCTTTTCACAGTTTCATCTGTAGACTTTACTGTCACGTTGTGGGTGAATGAGTTAGTTTGCGGTTTGGAATATAACTGCTGCTACTACACTACTACCATTGCGAATAATATAATAATGGCGATGATTATGATGACGACGACGATAAAAAGAAGAAAGGGATGTCTATATAGACGTTACCTGCCAGAATGGTGTTCACAGAAGGATATAAAGAAGATACATACATTATTCTGCCTTGTAACACTTGACACGTTTTATGCCTATTTGTGTGAGAGAGGAGGTGTGTGTGTGTGTGTGTGTGTGTGTGTGTGTGTGTGTGTGTGTGTGTGTGTGTGTGTGTGTGTGTGTGTGTCGTGCGGTGGTGTGTGCGGTGCGTGCGTCCGAGCGTGCGTTTTGGGTGGACTTCAATCACCTAGCAGCCAAGGACTGTACAGAATACAAAGTGGAACGAAGAGACTCGATGTCAGTTTTACAACTGGTGGAGAAGAGGAGAAATGGCAGAGAAGGGAGACAATCACAAGCGTCAAGTTGACGAACCAAAGCATTATCAACGTACAAATAGATAAATAAAACAGTATGATAGACAAACTAACAAGCAGCCACACTGCTGACGTGGAGGCAGGGGGAGAGTGGAGGGGACAGGTGTGGGGCAAAGAAGGAAAACTTGTCCCAAGCCTCCTTGAAATTCTGGGGGAAAAGTGTGTGTGTCTGCGTGTGTGTTGGTGGTGGTATGTGTGTGTATGTGGTGGTGTGTGTGTTGTGTGTGTGTGGTGGGCGCGCGCGCGCACGCGCGTGCGTGTGTGCGTGCATGTGTTAAATATCTAGAAAAAGTAGAAACGGGAAAGTGGCGACCAAAACATAACCACAGAAAAACATGGGCACAGCTGGTTCTGTTGCTAGTGTGTGGACGCACGACTGGACGTCTTGAGTTCAATCCCAGCCAGCAACATTAAAGACTGGCCCGTTGGCTGCCCATCAATAATCCAATCAGTCTGGTCGTGTTAGCTTAGTGTCTGACACGTCCTGCTCTTCACCTCTGCAGATTAAGACCGCTAAGCGCATATGGAAGATCGAGGAGGAGCACATATGGAAACCTCCTGAGTGCAATGAAACCTCTTGAACATTCCCAACTCGAAGAAGCAAAAGAGAAGACGAAGAGGCAGGCACATTCCTGGAGAACCAAAAGAAGTGAGGAGGAACAAGAGACAAGGAGGCAGGCACACCGTTGGAGAACCAAGAGAAGTGAGGAGGAAGGCCAGCAGGCAGACATGCTTTTTACATGAAAGAACAGAAAAAGGAGGAAGGGGTCAAACGGTAGCCCCACAACAGTCAGTCACAACACGGTTCAATTTCCACTCAGTTTGATGAGATGACAGGTCCTGGGAAAAAAAAAAAAACACGAGTTCACCAGAAGGGTTTAGGGGAAGGGGTATGCAAGCTGCTGATGGACAGATGGACAGGAGTGGACAAAGATTTCCTCACTTTTATCACAGAAAACACAAAGTCACACAAAAATCACACAACTGACGGAGAAAACACAGAACCGTTGAAGGAGTGGCCAAAAGGAAGCTTTATCGTTATCTTTAAAAAAAATTTTTTTTTTAAAAAGCGCAAAAAAAGAAATAAAAGGAGACAGGAGAGTCAAAAGATAACCTCTCTACTGATAGTTAACAGGTTCCAATCTTGACTGGATTCAGACCAACGAAAAAGAGCAGGCAGGACAAGGGAGGCTCGGGTTGAAGAGAACAAATCAAGTGCAGACAGAGTGACAAATCGTAACTAGGAGTGGCCAAAATATCCCCTCAGACCAGTAACAGTTGGAAGGAGAAGGGGACCAAAATGTAGTCAGCACACAGAACTACAAAAGTGGGAAGGAGGGGGTTGAAAAGTAGCGCCACCATTATCACAAAAGAATAGTTGCAGGCGAGAGGCGTCAAAAGGTAAACCACACCAACATTGGAGAACAGAGAAAGAGATGAGGTCAACGAGATGGGGTTTCAACTAACCCTGAGGGCTGGGCCACTGGGGAAAAAGCAGACACAACAGGGTGGCTTCGGGCAGGAAGGAGGGAAGGAAAAGCCAGCTAAACATGGGAGACAAACTATGTACTGGAGTGGCCCATAAGGTAGCCTCGGTCCGGTGAAGGCACGGTAGGAGGGAGAGGGGGTGGAGTGGTAGGTAGGAGGGGCTAAAAGATAACCACTCTCCTAACGGAGAGCTAATAATACAAGTCCTTCTAAGAAGGGAGGGGTCAAAAGGTAGCCTCACCCCTGTCAACCAACAGGATACGATTTCATTTAATTCTGACGGGCTGGAAAGAACGGCAGACCAGAGTGGTTATGGGGAAGGCGTTGACCAAGTTAAGGACAGATACACAAACCATGAACTAGAAATGCATGAACACAGAATCAGAACGCGTATTTAATACAACCAAACAAAACAGGCGCAATTTTTCGGCCAATTGGCCTCTTGTCAAGCGTAAACCTAAAATCACAAAAGAACCAACAACAAATACAAAAATTCGGACCAAACCAGGGCTATAACCATATCGAAACACACACAAAAAACCTCGCTGTTCTTAAAAAGAAAAGAAAAAGAAAAAGAAATCATAAAAAAAGGGGAGGGGGGGGGGATTAAGTACATGTATCAAAACATTTGCACACATAAACTAAGGACACACCCCTGGAGCTGACCATTCCGCCTAAATTATCACTAGGGGGATTTGAAAAAAAACAAAACACACAAATACCAATGTATCAAAATATTTAAGTTCACCAAAACATTTTTTTCAAAGGGCTAAATTACTTAAAATGTTTCTGTATATTACGTTTCCTTGGAGCCCAAAACGCAAGTTGATAATGTACTCAACTGATCAATCCCACTGGAAAAATATGCAAGTCATACAACACGTACAAGTGAATGGACTGAAAAAGCAGAAAATGATAAGGATGATACGACAAAGCAAAGCAGCACAGCAGATACAAAAACTGTGAAGTTTCAAGGAAAATTCCAGAAGGCAGGGGTACTGTTTAAACTGAAAGAGCCCCCTTCCCGAATATATGTGAAAAGAGTCAAAAGGTAACCACACAGCTGATGAATAACAGAAGTAGGAAGGAGGGGTCAAACGGTAACCGTCGCCACCAACAACCAACAGGATCTGATTTCAACTAATCCTGACAGGTTGGGGGCCGCCAATGAAAAGAACCGGTGAGCAAGTTAAGCACAGGCACACACACAAAACACGTTCAGGAGTGGCCACGAGGGTGGTTAGACCCACAGAATAATAGGACAAAGTTGGACTGATGGGGGGTTAAACGGGGTGGAAAGGTAGCCTCGCTGTCATTACAAAAGAATGGCAGTGGGTTAGAAGGTCAAATGGTAAACCACACAAAATGACAGTGAATCAATAACAGAAGGAGGGGTCAAACGGTAGCCCTCACAACCAGCAACCAACAGGATCTGATTTCAACTAATCCTGACAGGTCGAGAGGCCAATGAAAAGAACGGGCAGGCTTTTAGGGGTTTAGAGGGAGGGGTGAGTGAAGTTAAAGAGGATGGGCAGGCAAACCAACCATGTCCCAACAAAAGAAGCCACAGCGCCAAAAGGCTTTGGGGCGTCCAGTCACCAAGTCTCTGAGTGGGTGGACAACACTGCAAACAAAAGCTGTGGTGTGGAGAATGGTCCGTGAAAAGGGGTTTGGCTGGGTAGAAACGAAAGGTTGGGACGTCCTTTTTGTATTGTAGTCCCTCAAGTAGCGAGTCAACCTATCCCCATTCTTGACCTTCCCCCTCCCTTATCAAAGTGATCTCTCTCTCTTCTTCTTCCTCTCTCTCTCTCCCTCCTCTCTCTCTCTCTCTCTCTCATAGATTGCAGTGTCTGATACGAAAACTTGGCCAATGTGCCAATATTTTTGACGTTGGAAAGCAAGTTTAAGCACAAGTTCCTTTTCCTGGTGAGCATTGCTTCCTGCATTGTTTTTGATATGCCAAGTTGGCCGATGTGATAAAATATTTATACCATGGGAAAAAATAAGTAAAGGTGTCCATTCATTCTTTCCCCGGCGACTATTGCTCCCTGAATTCTTGTCTCACATCATTGGTTAGTGAGCTATTTCTTTCCTATTAATAATCGTTGGCAAGTCTGTATACTAATAACGGCAAGACTGAAAAATGTCTTTCAGCAAATAGCTTCATCATCATAGAAATACAATGAATGAATGAATGAATGAATGAATGAATGATGAATGAATGAATGAATGAAACACAGTGCTACTTTCATTGATTCTCCCTTTCTGAGCAACCGCAGACATGGAAAATTGACCCAAACACAGTTGTATTGTGTCGCTGTCTTCACCGCTTGAAAAAACAATAAGATCCATAAATCAATCGTGTCTGTGGATTAGTTACGGCAGTTTTTTTTAAAGTGCCTTTCACAGTTTCAGACAAAAACTCTCGCTGCTGGAAAATAAAGCGTATTTGTCATTGTCCCTCGCCTTTCCTATATGTTTACTCAACCTGAAACCCATAACTCCACAACTGTGTGTGTCTCTCTCTACCCTTCCCCGTCTGTCTGTCAGGTAATTCTAGCGGTGCCAGACGTGGTACCGGGTCAGAGGAAGTGGACGGGACAGGGAACGGACACTTCATCATAACCAGACACAGTCAGGTCAGACACAGAGACAGGAGACAATTCATTACCATCAGAAACACTATCCAACCCCCACCTCCCTCCCTCCCTTTTCTCTCTCTCTCTCTCTCTTTCCCCCTCCCTCTCCCCTCATGGTGAAGTAATGGCCCAGTATTAAAAGAACCCACCTGGGAAGTGAGGGTTAATAAGTTGGTCTGTTTTTTTTCTGTTTTTTTTTTTCTCTCTCTCTCTCAAATGGAACATGAACGTCTCTTCTCTCTGAGCAAAGTATGTATCCATAGTACGGCGCCACCCATTTATCCTTTTGTCTCCTCCACACCTACTATGAGTGTATTGTTGTTTGCTTGTAATTTTCACATGTGTTAAGTGTATGCCGCACATAGGTTCAAAAGGTTAACTTGCATTTATGCAACTCTTTTCTAGTTTGTTGCCATCTGATTAGTAGTGTATTGTTTCTTTTATTTTTCGCACCTATCCAACATAAAGGAATTGCTACCAGCGTAAAATTTGCAGCCCAACCAGACAGATAATCACGACAAAACAAAATAAAAATCAAACAACAAAAAAGCCGTGTTATGAAATAAAAAGAAAAAATGAGGGAGGGAGGGTTAGAGAAATTAATCTCTACTCTCCCCCCCCCCCTCTCGGTCGGTTGACTTCCAAAAACACACACACACACACACACACACACACACACACACACACACACACACATACACACTCTCTCACCATCATATTGCCCACCCCACCGACGAGGGGGGGGGGGGTCTTTTTGATGCTGCACCAACTGCCTGGTTTACTGGCACTTCTTCTTTCGCACGTTCAATTACTTCTTCCTTCCCGACGTTATTACAAAAGACAATTCGTTTTAGTGACAACGTACTCTCAGATATAACCAGTTTACAGACCAAACCACGCTCCGTCCAGTACTACTAATAAAACAAAGGAGAAGCGATCGGTTAGTCAGTCACCACCAACGCTGGCCATCTACAAAAAGCACGTCCCTCTACGACGCAGCAACGGGCCGAAAACGTGACCACAGACTGGTGTGGATGTGTTGTGTTGGGCGAGGACTCAAACACAATCCCTTGCAGCACTAAAGGCGATGACCGGGGAGTGGGGTGAGAGATAAAGGTTGGAGTGGGGTGGGGGGAGGAACCCGCTTCAAGCTATTACTGTACCATACGGCATGACTCTATTCCTTCTACTGACACTCACTCATCATCTTGTCCCTGTTTTCGCGTTGATTGCATTTCATCTCTTCCCTCCCTCGCTGCAATCCGATTGGACACGAATTTCATCTGGTGTCTTGTCATCTTCTTGTCGAGTTGATGTTATTATCGTCTCTTCATTTCAATTGGGATGGACTGCGATTTTGGCTTCTGTACACCCCCACTACCTTCCTTTTCGCAGCTGATGAAGATAATGTTGCAGACAAGGACGAGAATAAATACTGTCCATGATGTATATGAGGCCTCTGTTTATCATCTTGTCGCAAACTGTGGACGGTAAGGAGGGTGGGGGTGGGACAGACAGACAGAGAGAACCCCAGAGTGTGTGTGTGTGTGTGTGTGTGTGTGTGTGTGTGTGTGTGTGTGTGTTGTGTGTGTGTGTGTGTGTGTTTGTGTGTGTGTGGTGGTGGTGGTGCGTGCGTGCGTGCGTGCGTGCGTGCGCGCGTGTGTGTGCGAGCGTGCGTGTGCTTGACAGACAGGAGAGAGAGAGAGAGAGAGCGAGAGACAGAGACTGACAGCCCGGAGTGTGTGTGTGTGTATGTGTGTGTGTCTGTGCCTCTTTGTGTGTGTGTGTGTGTGTGTGTGTGTGTGTGTGTGTGTGTGTGTGTGTGTGTGTGTGTGTGTATGTGCGTGCCTGTGTGTGTGTGTGTGTGTGGCGTGCCTCTGTCTGTGTGTGTGTGTGTGTGTGGTGTGTGTGTGTGTGTGTTGTGTGTGTGTGTGTGTGTGTGTGTGTGTGTATGTGGTGCTGCGTGCGCGCGCGCGCGTGTGTGTGTGCGAGCGTGCGTGTGCTTGACAGAGAGAGAGAGAGAGAGAGAGAGAGAGAGAGAGAGCGAGAGACGAGACAGACTGAGAGCCCCGGAGTGTGTGTGTGTATGTGTGTGTGTCTGTCTGTGCCTCTTTGTGTGTGTGTGTGTGTGTGTGTGTGTGTGTGTGTGTGTGTGTGTGTGTGTGTGTGTGTGTGTGTGTGCGTGCCTGTGTGTGTGTGTGTGTGTGTGTGCGTGCCTCTGTGTGTGTGTGTGTGTGTGTGGTGTTGTGTGTGTGTGGTGTGTGTGTGTGTGTGGTGAGAGAGAGAGAGAGAGAGAGAGAGATCCGCCCCCACCCCCAAACCCTGTCTTGGGGGAGGGAGGGGGGCACTAGTCTGACGGTCTCAGCCAGAGAGCTTGGCAAGGTCAACCTCGACCCACTTCGACAGGACGTGGTCAGTCAAGTCGACAGTAACTGGAGGACTGCGACCCCGGTGGTTCCGTGAAAAAAAACCCACACACGCCCATTCCAGGAATTTCCGACTTTGCGTACAGCAAGGAGCGGCACATACACGGAGTAATAGGGCTGGAGAGAAAAAAAGAAAAGAAAAAAAAAAATACACCGCCCTTCCTCAAAACAAAACCCAAAACAAAACCAAAAGCCAAAAAAAAAAAAAAAAACCAAAACCAAAAAAACCCAACACAGACACACCGATAGGCACATGTTGGTAGTTTAGTTGGCTGGTTCGTCAATGGAGTTTTAACCCTTTGACTGCCGCACCTATCCACCAAATGCAAAAGCTTAACCCTTCGACTCCTTCACCCTAACCACTAACTTCCTGCAAGAACTGGTGGATAGGGTGAGGGAATCAAAGAGTTAAAGTTTTTGTTTTGCTAACATGGTTTGACAATACTGGGCGTTGGTGGACATGGTGAGGGAGTCAAAGGGTTAGTTGGCCAGTTAGTGAATGGAGCTTTAACCCTTTCACTACCTCCTTCCTTCACTGCAAGCTGATGGATAGGATGCGGGAGTGAAAGGGTAAATAATGCCTCATGTTTGCTAAATGGAAGTGATGTCAGGGACGAGGGAAAAGGAAAGAGACTAGGATAGGGCGTTAAAAAGAAAAAGCCAAGACATAGGAACTGATGCATCATGATGACTGGACAATCACGATGACTCTTCTCTTTATCCTCTGTGTGTGTGTTCGTTCCTTGTGTGTGTGTGTGTGTGTGTGTGTGTGTGTGTGTGTGGTGTGTGTGTGTGTGTTGTGTGTGTGTGTGTGTGTGGTGTGAGTGAGTGTGTATGTGTGTGTGAGGGTGTGGTGTGTGTGTGTGTGTGATGAGAGGAGTGAGAGAGAGAGGTGCGTGTGTGTGAGAGAGGAGAGAGTGTGTGTGTGTGTGTGAGAGAGAGAGAGAGAGAGAGAGGGAGAGAGAGAGTGTGTGTGTGTGTGTGTGTGTGCGCGCCGCGTGCGTGCGTGCGTGCGTGTTTGTACGCGCGCGCGCGCTGCGCATGTGATGCACCGAAAGC
>JAPXFY010000029.1:31624320-31631820 GCA_030674185.1 Monoplex corrugatus
GTAGTGTGTAGCGAATCTAAATGAGTTCGGAAAGTAACGCCATAAAAGAATCATTCATTATAATAATAGTAGATATTACTGGGTACAGTTGTAAGGAAGCCGACACAGCCATTCCAGTCAGCAAACAGCAGTCACTGTGAGCTGGCCAGCGAGACTGACCAGCGCTAACCATCCCTGCCGTCAGACAACATCAGGCCAGCCAACTGGGTCAGTCCCTGGCCCGATCGATACGCGATGACCTCTCTCTACCAACCGCCCTCAGGACAGACACTAAAGGTCAGCCCAGGTCACACACACACACACACACACACACACACACACCACACACACACACACACACACACACTGTGTGTGTGTGTGTGTGTGTGTGTCTCTCTCTTCTCCTCCTCCCTCCCCTCGCCTGGTCAGGGCGCGTGTGTTTGCTCCCTCCCTCTCCCTTCCCTTCCCTGGCCAGAGACAGAGAAAGAGAGCGCGTGTGTGTTTGCGTCTACGTATGTCTATAGGGTGTGTGTGTGTGTGTGTGTGTGTGTGTGTGTGTGTGTGTGTGTGTGTGTGTGTGTGTGTGTGTGTGTGTGTGTGTGTGGTGTGTGTGTGTTGTTGTGTTGTGTGTGTGCGTGTTATTCCTCTCTCTCTCTCTCTCTCTCTCTCTCTCTCTCCTCTCTCTCTCTCTCTCTGTGCGTGCGTGCGTGCGTGCTGTGTCCGTCTGTCCACACGCCTGTCCGTCTGTCCATCCCCTGTTCCGTGTGCCCCGTGTGTGTGTGTGTGTGTGTGTGTGTGTGTGTGTGTGTGTCTGCGTGTGTGTCTGATTTTTGTGTGTGTCTGTGTGTGCTCTCTCCTTCCTCCTCCACCTCCTGCCCACATCTAGGGAGCTAGCCTCTGGTCAATGCTCCCCACTCCACCCCCCACCCCCTCCACACACCATCACACAGGTCAAGCCGATCCATAGTTTGCCGGCTGTCTACGTACTCCGACACCAAGAACGATCGAGCGGGTTCCGCTCTCTTCCACTATGGCAGTGAATACAACACTGAAATGACCTGATGCTTTTGTTGATTTTTTGTCGACTTGAAGAGTTAATTAATTAAAAACTAGAGAAATAAACAAAAGGATGGACGCAGAGAGTAGCAAAACCACTAAGCACGTTAAGTTTCTGACCTGTAATTATAGTTTGATTAGTTCATTTGTCACAATATTTTAATTCATTAATTTCTGCAAAAAGATTTTTTTTTCAAACAAACAACAACCCAGATCGGATTTTTCTTTTTTTTTTCTTTTTCTTTTTAGACAACTTTTTTCCTTCAAAGTGAGAGAGAGAGAGAGAGAGAGAGAGAGAGAGAGAGAGAGAGAGACAGAGAGAGAGAGAGAGAGAGGAGAGAGAGAGAGTGTGAGTGTGTGTGTGTGTGTGGTGTGTGTGCGTGTGTTCGTTCGATTTAACGTCTTTTCACTATAAGTGATATTAGACGTACGTGTGTGTGTGTGTGTGTGTGTGTGTGTGTGTGTGTGTGTGTGTGTGTGTGTGTGTGTGTGTGTGTGCGTGCGTGCGTGCGTGCGTGCGTGCGTGCGTGCGTGCGTGCGTGCGTGGAGAGATAAATTTTTCTTTCTAACCATACACACACACACACACACACACAACACACACACACACACAACACACACACACACACACACACACACACACACACCACACACACACACACACCACACACACACACACACACACCACACTACATCCATCCATACAAACATACATGCATCACACACAACTTTGTCTGCAGTCCCTACCTTAATCCTGTCCCGATCATTCCGGATGTATCAGCTTAGTGTCTGACAGGTCCTGTTGTCCTCCCCCTCCACGTCAACACCTTCACCAGCGTGCAGCTTTTGTGCTGGCTCAGGAAACCTGCACATAAAAACGACAGATTGAATGGAGCACATATGGAGCTGCCCAAATGCGATGAATCCCTTCTGAATGAACTCTAAGCTCCCTTATTCACCACACGTATCCCTTCTGAATGAAATCTAAGCTCCCTTATTCACCACATGTATCCCTTCTAAATGAACTCTAAACTCCCTTATTCACCACATGTATCCTTTCTGAATGAACTTTAAAACTCCCTTATTCACGACATGTATCCCTTCTGAATGAACTTTAAACTCCCTTATTCACCATATGTATCCTTTCTGATGAACTTTAAACTCCCTTATTCACCACATGTATCCCTTCTGAATGAACTTTAAACTCCCTTATTCACCACATGTATCCCTTCTGAATGAACTCTAAACTCCCTTATTCACATGTATCCCTTCTGAATGAAATCTAAGCTCCCTTATTCACCACATGTATCCCTTCTGAATGAACTTTAAACTCCCTTACTCACCACATGAATCCCTTCTGAATGAACTGTAAACTCCCTTATTCACCACATGTATCCCTTCTGAATGAAATCTAAGCTCCCTTATTCACCACATGTATCCCTTCTGAATGAACTCTAAACTCCCTTATTCACCACATGTATCCCTTCTGATTGAACTCTAAACTCCCTTATTCACCACATGTATCCTTTCTGAATGAACTCTAAACTCCCTTATTCACCACATGTATCTCTTCTGAATGAACTGTAAACTCCCTTATTCACCACATGTATCTCTTCTGAATGAATTCTAAACTCCCTTATTCACCACATGTATCCCTTCTGAATGAACTCTAAACTCCCTTATTCACCACATGTATCCTTCTGATTGAACTCTAAACTCCCTTATTCACCACATGTATCTCTTCTGAATGAACTGTAAACTCCCTTATTCACCACATGTATCTCTTCTGAATGAACTGTAAACTCCCTTATTCACCACATGTATCTCTTCTGAATGAACTCTAAACTCCCTTATTCACCACATGTATTCCTTCTGAATGAACTCTAAACTCCCTTATTCACATGTATCCCTTCTGAATGAACTCTAAACTCCCTTATTCACCAGATGTATCCTTCTGAATGAACTCTAAACTCCCTTATTCACCACATGTATCCCTTCTGAATGAACCCTAAACTCCCTTATTCACACATGTATCCCTTCTGAATGAACTCTAAACTCCCTTATTCACCACATGTATCCTCTCTGAATGAACACAACTCCCTTATTCATCACATGTATCCTTTCTGAATGAACTCTAAACTCCCTTATTCACCACATGTATCCCTTCTGAATGAACCCTAAACTCCCTTATTCACCACATGTATCCTTTCTGAATGACTCTAAACTCCCTTATTCACCACATGTATCCCTTCTGAATGAACACAACTCCCTTATTCATCACATGTATCATCATACGATCATCGTCACCCAGAAAACAAATCAGAGAGATAATGTTGATATGAATTGTCAATTATGCTACAAAGATTAGATTATCATATCTATATCGGTGAAAGTAGGCGATTTTCATTGCCGCGTACACTGTTAACGCTGGTCAATCGCTCATTTACGATTCTCAGTAATGAATGAGTAAAAATTATACAGGGCCCAACCAACAGCTTATACTGGAAGGGGGAGGGGGGGGGGAGGGAGACGGAGGGAGACAGTCAATGATTTTTTTAAGTCAGACATGCATACAGAAATAGAAAACTGGCATACACAGATAGACAATATGCCAAATAGACAATCTCTCTCTCTCTCTCTCTCTCTCTCTCTCTCTCTCTCTCCTCTCTCTCTCTCTCTCTCTTTCACAGAGAGAGACAGACAGGTACACACACATAATCATTCTATACCATTCTGATACAAAAATTGATAAATCTGCTTATGTTTAACGAGAGAGAGAGAGAGAGAGAGAGAGAGAGAGAGAGAGAGAGAGAGAGGAGCGAGAGAGCGAGAGAGAGAAAGGGGGCAGGAGAGGAGATCATCGAGTCGTTTGTTGTCAATTTAACACAAAGTTGTACAGACATATCAAAAATAAAAATCAACACAGAATTCATTGAACCAAAGATTTCACGAATGAAACTCTAGAAACGTTCAATACTCTCAAAATACAACGATCAAAAGAGAATCTGTAAATGATTAAAAACAGACAAAAAACAAACAACAACAAAAAACAGAAATGAGGGAGGGAGAGATGCTGGTAGACAGAGAGCACAATGAGTGATTCATAAAATTTATCGTGACACAACCAGCGATAAAAAGACACAGACACCACATTTGAGAGCGATATACATAAAAACTTTTGATTTCATCATCGCCATCACCACCATGAGCCATAGCATACAATCTGTTATTTGGGTCAGGGGGCCAGGGTCGTGGCCATACAGGAGTGCCTGACACTGAAGTGCTACAGTGGGTGAGTCAGTCACACTGATTACCATTACCACCATCAAACTCAAGTGTCAACCTTACTCAATTGTTCTTTCACACATATGTTAGCTAACACAGCATATACCGCTCACTACCAACCACTCATATATCAACGTTAGTCATGTATGCTTTGACGGATAAATTGACAAACAGCATAATTGTGTGTGTGTGTTGTGTGTGTGTGTGTGTGTGTGTGTGTGTGTGTGTGTGTGTGTGTGTGTGTGTGTGTGTGTGTGTGTGTGTGTGTGTGTGTGTGTGTGTGTGTGTGTGTGTGTGTGTGTGTGTGTGTGTGTGTGTGTCCCATGTTCTACGCCACCTTAAGGCCACAGAAGCAAGGACAGTTTTTGAAATGCTAGGATGATGACGACTAGGATGATAATCATGATGTTATGGAGTACCAGCTAGGACTGAGACTGCGTGATAGGGTTGTACTCTACGTTTACTATCCTGTTCTCAACCACATCCAGGAGATACAAACACTTGCGGTGTTGGTCAGGAGATTTAAGCAACAAACTCAATGACGCACCTACGAAGTCGATGAGGCTCGACTGTGTGGTCCAAGTTTTTTTTCAATAAGCCCGTAGCACGCTCAACTATAGGTTAAAGCCGGTTGGGAACAAAACACTCTCACAATGATTTTGACAGGACTATATGGGGGAACCGAACCCACAATTGATAGTCCTTTGCCTTTAGAAAGAATTAACATGTTCCACCTCTCATGGGAGACCCCCCCCCCCCCCAAACTTTTTCCACGAACGAATTAAGACCTCAGACAACTATCTGGACTGAGGCTGTAGGAACCCTGTACACCAAGGAGATGAATGAGAGCGGAAATGATGTTGCACAGTAAGAAAATGACTCTCTGGGCCCGCCGGCTGGGCCTCCAGTGGTACGGAACTCCTGTCACAGCCCGAGACACCTCAAGGGCTGCAGTCAGCTCCAGAGTGGGGACCCTGCCCGTATGGCGTGACTACATGTATAGGAAAGCTATAGTCTGTATGTATGTGAGACAGAGAAAAGAGAGAGAGAGAATGTGTGTGTGTGTGTTGTGTGTATGGTGTGTGAGTGAGAGAGAGAGAAGGGGGAGGGAGGGAGATAGAGTGAGAGAGAGAGTGTGGTGTGTGTGGTGTGTGTGTGTGTGTGTGTGTGTGTGTGTGTGTGTGTTGTGTGTGCGCGTGCGTGCGTGCGTGTGAGAGAGTGTGTGCGTGTGACAGACACACAGAGACAGAGACAGAGAGAGATAGAGAGGGGGGAGAGAGACAGAGAGGGGGGGAGAGAGAGACAGAGAGAGAGGGGGGAGAGAGACAGAGAGGAGAAAGAGAGAGAGAGAGACGAGAGAGGGGGCGGAGAGAGACAGAAAAAGAGGGGGGGGGGGGATTACAATTTGGGACAAAGGTCACAGACTGAACTGTTGAATATCCTCTGGGGATTTAAAACTTTTTAAGTATATTTATTGATTTATTTATTCTTAAAAGGAATGTTTGGTTTGTAAAAAAAAAATATATATATATATATATATACACACACAGGAATACAGACCGCGGAGGGGGTGGGGGTGGGGGGGAAGAAATGGATGGAGTCAAACTATCATGACATTCTGGGCAATCCAATCAACATTTCTGGCAGAAATAAATCTGTCGTTTGCATGGGATGGGGGGGGGGGGGGGGGGGGGGGAAAGAGTCCAAAATGAGTCATGCATATTGTCTATCTGCACTAGTACTAGTGTGTCGACAGGTGTTATTGGCTACCACCCCTAGTGTGAGAATTACTCATCTCTGTCATACCTTTAAAAGGAAAAAAATCACTCAGGTAAAATAACAGCAATGACACGACACTGAGACAAGCTGATAAGTTTAAATATATGGGAACAGTTTAAATAGCTGGGAACAGTCATTTCACCACACGACAGATGCACATTAGAAATAGCAGCAGAATTGACCAAGCGAGAAAAAATGAAAAGCCTTCTTACCAATCAATACCTATCAATTTGAGTTTTTAGGCAAAATAAGGTGATCCACAACAAAACTGACTGAAACTTAAGTGAAAGCCTGACGACTGTTTTTTCTCGCTCTGAGAACTTTCAAAACATTTGTTGATAGTCCAGAGAGAAAAATTATCTGGAGTACAAAACAGAATGTCTCTCGTCAAGAAAAGTTTACTCCCTCTTAGTAGTGACTGGGGTGGGGAGAGGGATGGAGAGTATAAAAAAAAAATAGAATAAAAGAAATATTAAAAAAAAAAGGCACCAACACAGACAGACAGACAAACAAGGGGCGTAGTCACCAACAGTATCAGCGAGTGTAGTGACTATTTTGTACTGATGTGTGCCTGCCAGCAGGCAATACACAAGGGTTTTAGAGCCGAAAGCAAACTAAGAAGATATGCGCTGGGTCCTTGCCATAACACATGACGTGCATACTGTGAATCTGATCGGCTGTGCCGTCTGATCATTTGTTTCTCCTTCATGACATACAGGTTAAGTCTGGACCTGCCGTGCTCCAGGCTGTTGGCGTACGTCTGCTTCCCATCCCATAACCCTCGCCACAACACACACACACACACACACACACACACACACACACACACACACACACACACACACACACACACAGAGAGAGAGAGAGAGAGACACACACACACAGAAATAGAGAGAGACAGACAGAGAGAGAGAGACAAACAGACAGACAGACAGACAGAACACACACACACACACACACTCACTCTCTCTCTCTCTCTCTCTCTCTCTCTCTCTCTCTCTCTCTCTCTCTCTCTCTCTCTCCAGTGGCAGAGACGGCGTGTTCTGAGGACGACTATCCTTAAGTTTTACAAGGTTATCATCGATAACATAATTTTGAAATGATACCGAAATGTCATACGACATTGTTTGAAACCTGTCTCAAGTATAGGGTAAACAACACACCTACGTGGAGGACAGACCAGGGAGAGAACAAACAGCATTGCAAGACCAATGACCGTCTCTTCTCCCTAGATGTTTTCACAAACTCAGGGAGAGAGAAAAGAACATTGAGAGAACGATGCCCCTCTTCTCCATAGATCTTTTCACAAACTATTTCTCACCATGGAAGACAAGTCAGGTAGAGAAATACAGCACTGCGAGAGCAGTTTCCGTCTCTTCTCCCTCCGTGCTTTACCCTCCC
>JAPXFY010000029.1:31641820-31661820 GCA_030674185.1 Monoplex corrugatus
TTCTATACATAGCGACACCGAAAATAAATTTGCTGCTATTCACACGGCTGCCCTTACACTTTTTAAATTTCATTTTTAAATACTAATGTCGTGTAGAGGTGACACGCTTAGCTATTTCCCAATAAAAAAAAAATTTTAAAAAAGGGGGGGGGGGGGGAGAAAGGTTAAAAAAAAGTTTAAATAAAAATTAAAAAGGAAGGAAGGAAAGAAGAAAGGAAGAACAAGAAAGACAGAAAGACAGACAAAAGGAAAGAAAAAAGAAAGTAAGACAGAAAGACAGAGAGACGGACAGAATGAAAGAAAAGGCTTACAAAAAAGAGGGGTTTAAAAAAAAAAAAAAGGAAAAAGAAAAAGATCCTAAAAAGAATGTCTATTACGCTGCAACAGATCAATAACATGACGTTCCATACAAAAGGACAATTTTCAGGGGAATTTTTTTTTTACCCCCAACCCCTCTCCTGAAAAAAAAATAGTTTGCATGTTTTCCAAAAATGAACATGCCATGAGCGCGTGCGCTCGCACGAGCTTATGCGCGCAATCGGTATGGGTAGCCCGCAATCCTATATTTTCAATGCTCATTCGACCATCCCAAGCATCAAGAAAGTAAAAACAAAAATACTTTTAAATACAAATTGAAGTAATCAGAATGTTTGCAGCTACTTTTGGGCGTTTGGCTGGTTATGACATTTATGTAGTTTCGTTTGTTCCCACTGTTTATTTATCCTATCAGGCTATTTATTCATCTATTTAGTTATTCATGGTTTTTAAATCATTATTATTACTATTATCATCATATCATCATCATCATCATCATCATCATTATTAATTTTTTTTTAAATTAAAAAAATTTATTATTATCATTATTATTATTATCATTATTATTATTATTAGAGTCTATTCTGTTATTTATCTGTCTACTTATCTATACTTCTGTTCAAAGACATGCGTAACTGTGAACATGAACACAGCCAATTCAAACCTTTCAGACACAGAAATCAAAAATCGTTTGTCAAGGAAAATACCGGGCTAAAACCAATCTAATTATTCAAATTCATGCACGTGTGCGTGCATGCGTGCGTGTGTGTGTGTGCGCGCGCTCCAATCCTCACCCTCGCTCCACATATCGCTCATCAATTTTTCAAGAAAATGAGAACCAAAGCATTATTATCATGACAATGCTTGTCGCTGTTTCCCTCCACCCCCCTCCTTTCCCCTTAACCCGTGGTTTTTAAACATTTGATATCTTCGCGTCTACCTGGAATGGCAATGTTAAGTCTTGTCAGATCGATCTGATGTCGGCAAGCTTCCACTCTACTCTGCAACTGCTTTGAAAATGGCGCCTAAACCGCGTGCGCGCGAGAAAGGGTGTGTGCGTGCGTGCGTGCGTGTGTGTGTGTGTGTGTGTGTGTGTGTGTGTGTGTGTGTGTGTGTGTGTGTGTGTGTGTGTGTGTGTGTGTGTGTGTGTGTGGTGCGTGCGTGCGTGTGTGTGTGTGGTTGTACGCGTGCGTTCACAATATGCAAGAACGAGCAGTTCAGTTTTCAGACAAGGAACCTGATCCTCCCTTACCCTCCCCCTCCTCACCCACCAGCCGTTTGAATCTGATATGCTCTATTAAAATCAATATGTCTGCATCGGCTGAACACATTATTGTTTCAATAGCATATCTGATTGCAGCGGAGGTTCTATTTGAATTGCTGATGCATGGCACTTGGCAAGCAGAATAATAATATCGACTTGTAATGTTGAGGGGGGAGGGGGGGAGAGAGGGGAGGGAGGGAGGGAGAGAGAGAGAGAGTAGTGTGTGTGTGTGTGTATAGTGTGTATACGGTGTTGTGTGGTGTGTGTGTGTGTGTGTGTGTGTGTGTGTGTGTGTGTGTGTGTGTGTGTGTGTGTGTGTGTTGTGTGTGTGTGTGTTTGTGTGTTTCGACATGTATTTTCATATTCTGATATATATTTTTCGTTTATCCGTCTATGTATCATCTGTGTGTCCACTGACACGACAAGAGGGGGAGGGGGTGTCCCTGTGTGTGTGGGGGGGGGGGGGAGAGAGAAAGAGAGAGAGAGAGAAAGGAGAGAGAGACAGACAGACAGACAGAGACAGAGAAAGAGAGACAGACAGACAGCGACCGTCCCTCCCTCTTTCCACCCTCCCACGAAATCTTCCGGCAGCATTTCTGTTATACAACTTGGGACATCTGTCATGCACGTGTTCCTTCCAGACTTTATCCTTTCTCGTGCATCGTCTGTCCAGTCGCTCAGACTCCCGCGAAGGAAGCTGAAAACGCTTTCAGTGTGAACTAACCCCGTGACAAAAGGAGCCCCTTTGATGTTTATTCATGTAGGCACTGCCAGTGCTGCCGATTTTTGAAGTTTTGATTGAAAAGTTTCAAAGTGAAGTAATCCGGAAGGGCAGTCTTTATCTGATGCAAATACAAAAAGGATACAGAGGAACAGACAGAAGGAGGGATGGGGACAGTATCAATAATATTAACAATAATAATGATTTATTTTTATTATCATTATCATTATTATTATGATGATTATTATTACTACTATTATTATAAAGATTATAACTGGTGTGTGTGTGTGTGTGTGTGTGTGTGTGTGTGTGTGTGTGTGTGTGTGTGTGTGTGTGTGTGTGTGTGTGTGTGTGAGGGGGAGGAGTGAAAAGAAAGAGGGAGAGAAAACTTATCATCATCATCATCATCATCATCGATCATCATCAAAGTAACTGCCAGCGTTCAAGCAACTACGAACCAGACAGACATAGAAAATAGAATTAAAACGCGTCTTTAATCTAAAAAGACAAGACAGCGCAAATTTTCGAGTCGACTGGTCTTTGTCAAGCGTATGCAAAAGTTCTTCTTTTATCATATTACTAATAGATGATGATGATGATGATGATGATGATAAACCTTATGACCCATCCTATCAACCAGCTTCCACCCGCTTCCTGCATAAGCTGAGCGAAATGTAGGTGTACATTTATGTCAATGACATCTAATCTAAAAAAAATCATGTCTACCTGGCATTACCCAAACCAGTGAAAACTGAAGCTTCAATAGGCTGACTCCACTTACTATAAGAAATTATCTTAATTTGTGTGTGTGGTTGGTGGTGGTGGTGGTGTGGTGGTAGTGATGACAACAACGACGATGATATTATGTTTCTTATATTATTATTGATATCATTAGTATTACTCTCGATATCTTTTTACTATTATTATCATAATTATTATTATAATTATTATCATTATTATTTTAGTCATCATCATCAGTAGTAGTAGTAGTAGTTGTTGTAGTAGTAGTATAATAATAATAGTATAGTAGTTGTAGTGTAGTAGTATAATAATAATATAGTAGTAGTAGTATTGTTATTATTGTTGTTGTTGTCATTATTAATGTCATTTCAAGTTTGTTTATTGAGATTTGAGGACCCATCTTAAACTGAACCATACTTTCACAAATTTACATAGCTATATATAGCTATTATTGAGTATATATATATATGCACGTTCCCCTTCCCCCACCCCAACTCCTACACACCGCGCGCGCGCGCACACACACTACACACACACACACACACACACACACACACACACACACACACACACACACACACACACACACACACACACACCCCTTACAAACCGGATCAACCACCATGTGTGTCCTTGGCACTGATCAGAGTGCAAGTACTTCGTGCTGTCTAAATGTAAGAATGGGCGTAGGCGGAATCAGATTCATTAGCCAGACCAACGGTGTGGGTCGTGTCCGCCTTTCTGTCCGTTTCACGCTATCAGTTAACGAACATCTCGACCACTACGACACTATTATTAAACCCTTTGACTCCTGCAACCTGTCCACCAGCATCCTGCATTGTTGTCAACCATGCTAGCAAAGCAAAAAAAACTTCACCTTTTGATTCCCTCACCCTGTCCAGAAGCTTCCTTCAAAGGGTTCATTTTTTTGCTGGAGGGTTAATAATCTCTTCCCCTCCAACCGTGGATTCAAGACCTGATATCTCCGAGTTTAATCCCAGCTCGCAAAATTTAAAAAGAAAAAAAAAAAAGAAAAAAAGAGAAACAGAAAGAAACAAAGAAAAAGAAAGAGGCTTGTTGGCTGCCCATTTTAATGTTTCCTTCACTCTAGTGATGTCAGATTAGTATTTTACACATTCCTACCCCCCCCCCCCCCACACACACCACCCTTCCCTATTTCAAGACCTTGCTGGTGCCTTGGGGTTCTGCGCGGGCTCAGAGTCAGCCAGATGAATTGCTGGCAAATTTAGATGGAGTGCATACTGAATTGTCTTAGAGCGATGATTCCCACTTGAACAAACCCCCTCAAACCACACCAACCTTCAGTTCTAACGGTCAACACCATGACCTGTGCTTTAGTCCAGATTTTATATTATTTACCCTGTAGTGAAGATTTTATATCATTTGCTTCTTCATCCACAGAAAATTCCTTCTCCACATGTCCATCCAAACAAAAATGATCTCAAAGATGGAGGCACTTCCTGAAGAAAAGACAGGTGAACGACTTTCACCATTTAGCAGGAAGTACAAGAGAAGGAAACAACGACTGAAAAGTACTGCAAGGCAGAAACAGCAGAAAGAACGTCAGTTTCGGCTTTTTCCCCACGAAAAACAAACCCAGCAGACAAAAAAGAAAAAAAAAAGAAAAAAAAGAAAAGAACGAAAGAATGAAAATGAATGAATGAATTAATTAATTAATGAGTAAATGAATCAATGAGTGAATGAATGAATACAAATTCATATACCGAGTAATTCACGTTGTAATCATTTCATGACAATGGGGCACTATTCTCCACCTCCCCCCCCTCCCCCCTCCTCTCCTCTCCTCTTCTCTCTCTGTATTGTGTTGGTGGTGTGCTGGTTTGGTTTTTTTTTTTTTTTTTCAAATTTGTTTTCACTTGTTTTCAATCATTTTCTAGTAATGCTAAGTATTCACGAGCATCTGTAAAAGCGACATACTGGGAAACAAGACAAAAACGACCAGTAGAGGGATGCAGACGAGAGGGCAAACAGATGAGACAGACACACAGAGGGTTTAACTATTTGGGGGAACAGTGGGGCAGGGACGGGGTGGTGGTGCTGCTGCAACAACAAAGGAAATCAGACACAATGGCAAACAGACATAACAGACTGCAATGTACACACATATATCGAATTAAGGAGGTAAAAGAGATAAATAAAAAAAATAAAAAATATATAAATACTACAACCTAAGGATATACAAACCCATAAGGACAAAGAAAAGTACAAAGAACAGGTTTTCTATATTTCTGTTTTGCCCCCTGCCTCATCATTTACGTTCTGTTCGTTTCCAACCAACCAACCAACCAAATATTTTCAGCCACCAGAGTCCCCCATAACCACAGAGAGAGAGAGAGAGAGAGAGAGAGAGAGAGAAGAGAGAGAGAGAGAGAGAGAGAGAGAGAGAGAGAGAGAGAGAGATGGTTTGTGAGTCAACGTTGATAAAGATAAAGAAGTCAAAATGAAAAAGTAATCCCTCTGGGCGCATTTTTCTGTAGAAACTAACTCTCTCTGTCTCTCTCTCACTCACTCACTCTGTCTCTCTCTCTCTCTCTCTCACACACACACACACACACACACACACACACAACACACACACACAAACACACACACACTACACACGCAACCTTTTTTCCCTGTTCCCCTTTCGTTGACAGTAGTGATAAGAGGTTAGCCACAACAATCCAATGTTCAGCGTTTACTCTGAGCAAATTTGCACTGGGTGCCACACAATGCGCGCGCGCGTGTGTTAATGCACTCTGCTTTTAAGCCTCTCCAACGTTCATGGACTTAAAGCTTGTACCACACTTTTCTGCTCAAACTTGCAGGAGACTGGGATGGGAGGGGGGAGGGGGGTAGCTAAGTCTGTAAGAAGTGTGCACCTTTAGATACGAGTCTTGATAAGATAGTACTCCCCCCCCCCCCCCCCCCAGTCTTTGAAAACTTTTGCCAAGTGTAATAGAACGCGCATGCGTGGTGAATTTTAATTTTCTTCGTTTGTTCGTTCATTCATTCATTCGTTTCTTTCTTTTTATTTTTTTTTTTTTTGTTTCAATTATTAGATTATTCATTTTAATCACTCATTTATTTGTTTATTAATTCATTTATTCGTGTATTTTATTCATGTATTCATTTTACTTACTTGCTTACTTACTCATCTCACTTACCTACTTACTTACTTATTTACTTACTTACTTACTTACTTTTCATTTATCATGGCGAACTTAATTTGCATTACTATTTACCAGTTTTCAGTTTCTCAAGACAAGATCACGTTTGCAGTTTCTGTTTCTCAAAATCACATCTCCAATTTTCAGTTTCTCAAGACAAGATCACATCTCCAATTTTTCAGTTTCTCAAGACAAGATCACATCTCCAGTTTCCAGTTTCTCAAGACAAGATCACATCTCCAGTTTTCAGTTTCTCAAGACAAGATCACATCTCCAATTATCAGTTTCTCAAGACAAGATCACATCTCCTAGTTTTCCAAGTCTTTCATCTCAAGACAAGATCACATCTCCAGTTTTCAGTTTCTCAAGACAAGATCACAGCTCATTCAGTCTCAGACAGATCAATTCCGTTTACGTCTCGCAGATCAATTCCAGATTAAAAAACATCTATTCAGTTACTGAAGATCAACTCCAGAGTTTTCAGATCCGCTCCGTGTCGATGAAGTCCGTGGCTGACTCGCTTGAAACCGAATGGCCTAATCCACACTGAATCAACCCAGATCCCCACAAATTAAAAAAAATCCCCCAACTCTATTTCAGCCAGATACGCAAAAGCCGAAACATTTGGCAGCTAAAGTTTTAACAATCTTTTCTGCAGGTAACATTTCACAACGTCCATAATGACCGTGTGTATCAGAGTGTGAAAATTGTGTAGAACGCACCAAGGCAATCATTCAGTTATCAATTTAAATAATAAGTGGAAGGTAGTTTTCACTTTATAAAAATGTTCCCGTGTGTGCGTCATAAAATGACCCTAGTAGTTGTCTTTAGGTGTGTGTGTGTGTGTGTTGTGTGTGTGTGTGTGTGTGTGTGTGTGTGTGTGTGTGCGCGCGTGCATGTGTGTGTGCTTGTGTGTGTGTGCGCGCGTGTTGTGTGTGTGTGTGTGTGTGTGTGTGGTGTGTGTGCGTGCTGTGTGTGTGGCCTGTGTGTGTGTGGCATGTGTGTGTTGTGCATGTGTGTGCGTGATTGGGGCGTTGGTGTGTGGTGTGTGTGTGTGTGTGTGTGTGTGTGTGTGTGTGTGTGTGTGTGTGTGTGTGTGGTGTGTGTGTTAGCGCGTGTGTGTGAACTGGAAGTAAACTTTATTTTTGGTCCACGACAACAATTCGAGGATTATCCCACGAGACTGGTTCTTCCTGCCTTCTTTATTCTTTCTGTGACAAAATCATTCCGGCAGTTAATCCTCGATTTTATGAAGTATTCGCCGCTGGCAGTAAAGTAACAGAAATGCCATGATTTCACTATAAAAATTCTGGGAAAATCTTAGTGACTAAAGTCAAAGTCTTCGATATAAATCACAAATCATAGAGTAAAATCTTTACATATATCATCTGACAAAAGTTCTCGATTTATTGTAATATATTTGTGATGTTTGTTTCTTTCTTGTCTATCTATCTTTCTTTCTCTTTTCTTAAATTAAAATTTAGGCTGTATCTGATGGTGTGTGTGTGTGTTTTTTCTTTGATTTTTTTCTTATGTAATAAAGAGTCATAAATACAGTATTCATTACACTGAATTCAATTGCAGTGCACCCATTGTATTGCAATTATATTATAGAGAGTGAGTAAGTGAGAGAGGAGATGTGGTGTGTGCTGTGCATGTGTGCTGCTGTGTGTGTGTGTGTGTGTGTGTGTGTGTGTGTGTGTGTGTGTGTGTGTGTGTGTGTGTGTGTGTGTGTGTGTGTGTGTGTGTGTGTGTGTGTGTGGTGTGTGTGTGTGTTGTGTGTGTGTGTGTGTGTGTGTGTGTGTGTGTTGTGTGCACACGCGCGATTCGTGTGGGCTAAGTGGGTGATGTTGTGTGTGTTAGTGAATGTGTGTGGACTGGGAAGAGTCGAAGGACAATTACCAAAATGCCACACAACTAATCATTCACAATCCAAAAACTGATCTGACCACACGCAAGACACTTGCATTCAGCCATACACACAATCCATACCATTCGAATACACAATACGCAGGTAGCGCGAACAAACAGATGAAAGTCCAAGGAAGACAACTGCAGTCCATCGCCCACCCACCCAACTCCATCACCCAACACACACACACACACACACACACACACACACACACACACACACACACACACACACACACACACACACACACACACACACACACACACGGCTGACACAATGCAACACAACAGACGCAATCTGACTCCATGTCAAACGGACCTTCAAACCCCAACCCCCCAAAAAATGAAAATAAATTGCCAGAGAGAGAGAGAGAGAGAGAGAGAGAGAATGCAGAAGGGAGAGAGAATGCAAGGGGGGATGGAGAGAGAGAGTGCCAGAGACAGAGAGAACGCCGGGAGAGAGAGAGAGTGCCACAGAGAGAGACTGCCAGAGAGAGAATGACAGACAGAGAGCAAGCAAGCAAGCAAGCGCACACACATACACACACACACACACAGCGATATACTAGGAAAAGAAGACAAAAACGACCAGTACATGGATGCAGACGAGAGGGAAAACAGACGAGACAGACACACAGGGTGTAACAATTTGGGGGAAGAGTGGGGCAGGGGTAGGGGTGGGCTAGGAGGGACTGCAACAACAGAGGAAATCAGACACAATGGCAAACAGACAAAACACACACACAGATACGTACGAGAAAGGGAGGGAGGGAGGCAGGGGGGAGGGGAGAGAGAGAGAGAGAAAGAAAGAGAGAGAGAGAATACACTCAGGCAAAGTCAGAAGATAGACAGACAGGCAGGCAGGCAGACTGGCAGGCAGGCTGGCAGGCTGGCAGTCAGGCAGGCAAATCACACATGCTGGTGCGGAGTGTTGGGGTTTCCGTTGTCAATGAGCCGCAGTTCTGTTTTCGTAGGCCTACTTTCCGCATCTTTCTATTAGAAACACCTTTTCTGGTGGTGCCAACAGTTTTTTCTTATTGCTGTCGTTGCTGTTGGTTGTTGGTGGTGCTGCGGGTGGCGGCGGTTTCTTTTCTCTTTTGCTTTGTTTTGTTTTTATGTTGTTGTTGTTGTTCACTGTAAGTGACAAGTTTCCTGTTTTTACATTTCTTTCTTTCTTTGTGTGTGTGTGTGTGTGTGTGTGTGTGTGTGTGTGTGTGTGTGTGTGTAAACTTCCTACATTTAATTACACCTCGTGTGTCATATGGGCATTGCAGCAGTTGCAATTCTTTTTTCTTTTTTTTAAACCAATCGGAAAGTTGTCTGAACCTGAATTGGAATCGCAAGACAGCAGCGCCAGACGCAAGCAGATACCTCAGCAAAAGGACCAGGGGATGAGGGGGGAGAGAGGGGGAAGAGAGAGAGAGACAGAGAGGGGCGGGGGAGAATGGAGAGGAATGCAGACGAGACAATCAGACAGCCGGTGGAAGCCAGCAATGGCAAAAGAGGCGAGCAGACGCGCTGGCAAACAGACAAAAAGACCACAAGAATGCAGACGAAAGACGGAAACCAGCGCTCACTACACAGGCAAGAGCAAACACACTGGCCGACAGACAGAAAACAAATATGAAAAAAAAAATATATTAAAAAATAAAAATAAGAAGAAAAGAAAAAGAAAAAAACACACACAAACCACAAGAATTCAGTCGATCAAACAAGACGGGAACCGGCGCTCACCGCAGAGACAAGCAGACACGCTGGCCAACTGAAAGGAGGGGGGGGGGGGGGGGGGGGAGAGGGGACAAAAAATTAAAAAAACAAAAGAACAACAAAAACCCGGAGGAATTCAGACGAGACAATCAGACAGACGAAGAAAGCCAGCAATGGCAAAAGTGGCGAGCGAACACGCTGGCAAACTCACAACAACGACACCCCCATACCATCCCCACCCCCACCCCCCAAAAAAAGCAACAGGAATGCAGACGAGACAATCAGACAGCGAAAAACGAAGCACATACGACGCACGCAGACACGCTAGCAAACGGACAAGATGACGACGACCAAAGGAGAGGAAAGAATGATTCACACACTGCCGTGCCTTGGGGACAAGGTTGTTTGAAATGAGAGATTGGAGAGTATGGTAAGTGCATGGAAGGGAGGGAGGGGGAGAGAGAGGGAGAGAGAGAGAGTGAGAGAGAGAGAAAGAGAGAGAGGTTTGAGCTGGGTAAAAGCATGAAAGGGGGAGCCAAGTGAAAGATCGAGAGAGCAGAGCAGAGTAAAGCAAGGGAGGTAATGGAGACGAACGCCCGAGACAACCGGCTCCCTAGTAGCGGGTCTTTGAAAGAGTCGGGGGGGAAAGGGACCACTAGTATAGACGAAAATTTTCCTCCTCTCTCCTCTTTGCATCCCCCAACCCACCCATCCCAAATGATCATACACGATGTACTGAGTGGTGGGTGTGATGGTGGTGTTGATGTTGCAAGGTGCGAGAGAAACAGAGAGGAGAGGATCAGACGAAGGGAGAGTCTGAGGAGGTAATGAGCGAAAAAGATACTTCCAAGCACGATAAACACACACACACACACACACACACACACACACACACACACACACACACACACACACACACACACCACACCACACACCACACACCACAGAGAGAGAAACACACACAGACAGAGAGCGACAGAGGGCATGAGCGCGACAGAAATCTTTATTTTCGAGTGGAACAGACAAGCATATTGAACACTCTCTTACTCTCCCGGTCTGTTTGAGGAGAGGGGGCGGAGGGAAAGAGGGAAGGAAAGAGAGAGAGAGAGAGAGAGAGAGTGTGTGTGTGTGTGTGTGTGTGTGTGTGTGTGTGTGTGTGTGTGTGTGTGTGTGTGTGTGTGTAAGAAAAAGGCGCGATCACCTACCCACAGACGCTAGATTATTTATTATTCAGATTTCTGGTGAGACAGGGATGGGGATGGGGTGGCTGCTGCTGTTGTTTTTGTGGATGACGAGGACGACGACGATCGATCATGAGAAAGGAGGGAGACAGAGGAGAGAGAGAAGGGAAGGAGAGAGAGAAGGGAAGGAGAGAGGATGCGAGAATGGAGTGAAGAAGGGACAGAAAAGAGGAAGAGAGAGGGAGGGGGAGAGAAAGAGACAGACAGACACACAGAGAGTTGAAAACTTTATAACTTGATTACCTGAGAGAGTTGTAGCCTACCAGAGGAGAAGGAGAACAGATATTTTTTTTATTTTTCAACGGTGTAAGTTATTAGTGTGTGTGTGTGTGTGTGTGTGTGTGTGTGTGTGTGTGTGTGTGTGTGTGTGTGTGTGTGTGTCTGTGTGTGTGTGTGTGTGTGTGTGTGTGTTTCAGGCAGGTACATGGATTACCAACAAGACCGAAAAAAGTTTTCTATCGCTGGAACACACACACGCCGCTCGCTCGCTCGCTTCCTCTCTCTCTCCCCTCTCTCTCTCACACACACACACACACACACATACGCTCTCTCTCTCTCTCTCTCTCTCACACACACACACACACACACACACACACACACACACACACACACCACACACACACACACACAAAGAGCGTGCGTGCGTACGTCACCAATCATTGTGCTTTCTTATTAACTAAAGCAACAGTCTTTTAGTCTCTTGGCGCTGAATGCGTTTTCTGTAAACGCCACAACATTACTATCCTCTGATCATACGCACACATGCCATTCCTTAATGGCAAGGCCTGTTGCAATCATGTCGAAAGGCACTAATCGGAAAGGGAGGTGTAGGGGTTGGGGGTAGGTTCGTGAGATAGTCAAGCCGTTCTCTAATCTTATTAATGCAAAAATTATTAAGAACAAAGAATTGTCACTTCTCACACTAGTATTCTCACGTAAATCTCCATGGAGGTGAGACACTGAACAGGGTTAGAACTGCACTATTTTATTTTTCGTGTCTGCGTTTAGAGAAAGGCAAAAAAGATAAATAAATAAATAAATAAATAAATAAAAGCTTTGGATAGTGTATGTGTATTTGTGGCTGGCTTTTGTTTTTTGTTTTTTGTTTGCTTCTGCTTGTTTGGTTGGTTGGCTGGTTGTTGATTGGGGTTTTTTGTTTGTTTTGTTTGTTTTTTGTTTTGTTTTTTTATTTTTTGTTTGTTTTGTTTTCGTTTTTGTTTGTTTCTCGAGTTGTCGTAGTGTGCGTGTGTGTGTGTGTGTGTGTGTGTGTGTGTGTGTGTGTGTGTGTGTGTGTGTGTGTGTGTGTGCTGTGTGTGTGTCGTGTGTGTGTGGTGTGTGTGTGTGTGTGTGTGTGTGGTGTGCGTGCGTGCGTGCGTGCGTGTGCGTGCGTGCTGTGCGTTGCGTGCATGCGTGTGTGTGCGTTGTAGTGATTCCAATCAGGTGGCAACAAACTTACCAATTTTCATACAGTCAAAAGTCGAAACAACACCTACATATACGCAGACCTTATTAATAAATACGTCTAAATCTATCTGCAGCTAGAGAAAATCGTTTCGATTTCTCCAAATCAGATCATCTTCTATCTCATCAGCGAAAACAACAAACGTATTATATTACTGCGTCGATGTAAACATTCTTCTAACAAGTTCGAGATCTCTTACATTACCTGAATGCTACGACGAATCATGAAAACAAAAACAAAAACAAAGTCACTTTGTGATATCCTAGACAGTTACAAAATCAACTGAAGAAGAGAACTGAAACAATTGCACAAAACTACTTTTTTTTCACTTTGTGAAATCTTACATGTGACATTTTCCTCGCTGCTGAGGCCAGACAGTTACAAAATCGACTGATCAAGTGAAAACTGACACAATTGTACAACACTTTTTTTCTTTTTTTTTAAACGCTTGCTAAAGTCAACTCTGGCATTTTGATAATTTTTGTTACAGACGGTGTAATCCTGAAGTTACAGGTGGTCTAGAATATCATTCACTGTGACCTGAGAAAGCTTCCTAAGAAATAAAACTTGGACATGTATGAACGGCAATGACAGACGGTAACTAAACTACTATAGAAACAGATTTTTAAATACTGTCAGCAGATCTCGCTCGAAAGTGCTGAGTTTTAGCACTTTTGTTGATGACGTTGCTTTTACTGGGTTTCTGTCTGTTTGCTTGTATGTTTGAAGGGGGGGGGGGCGGTCCCCCCCCCCCCCTGACTTTTGTGTCTTACCTTTCGAACTTGGCATCCTGGACTCCTCAACGGTCCACACCTTTAATCCAAATTCTCTACAGATCGCTCCATGAATATTTTTTTTTTTTAAATGTCAGTGTATGGCTGGGAGAGCGGTGATGATGTTCCAGCTGGGGTTGGCGTGAATGTGCGTGTTGATGTTGCATCAAACTTCAAAATTCACACATACATTTATCCTACCCCTAGTACTTACTTACTTACTCTATCACACACACACACACACACACACACACACACACACACACACACACACACACACACACACACCCAATGCTCTCTTCTCTCTCTCTCTCTCTCTCTCTCTCTCTCTAACGGGGAACAAATGCTGTTACTGTTCGATTTCCTTATACATTCTGTCATGTGTCTGATTTATTGCTGTTTTTCTTTTCCGGTTTTATTTGTCAAATATCACTGATTTATTGGCGTCTTATCCCCCGTGTGTTTAGTTTTAGGCAGATATAGAGATTAGCAACTGTAAATGTGACAAAATGAATGGCTTTTAGCTAACAGCTACCATTGGGACAAATCTCTATCTCTCTCTCTCTCTCTCTCTCACACACACACACACACACACACACACACACACACACACACACACACACACACACACACACACACACACACACACACACACACACACATTTAGATCACTCACTAAAATGATTCTTTAGTTCTATAGCGATTTAAAGTACTTACTATAAACTTCGTCATTTTTTGAACTGATATTTTAATGTTTGCATTGTTGACGAGATCTGGGTGTAAAAACAAAGCGCATACAATGCTTATTTCACGCCCTCGTAAATAAAGTTGCTCTCTCTCTCTCTCTCTCTCTCTCTCTTCTCTCTCTCTCTCTCTCTCTCTCTCTCTCTCTCTCAGGAGTATTATTACAAAAGCCCAAACATGTTTCAACTTCGTTAGTTTCTGAATATAACTCATTCAGTTTCGCTTCTTTTTGCTTTAATACATTTAAATAAGAGAAACTGTAATGCAAAAAATATAAGTAATTGTATATCCCACATAATATTCATTGTTTTGTTGTTAGCAGCTAAACTTGTGATCTGATATTGCTTATTAACGAATATGTTAGGCCTAAGCACCGCTTCAGCTGGGGCGCACAGCCTTTCTCATTTACAACACACACACACACATACTGACTGACTCTCTCGATCGTCATTCACCCATTCGATTACCATCCAGGGTGGATCAGAGAACCGAATAAAGCATCGGATTCTCACAATGCTTTAAAATTACTGAAGGCTTCTTTAAAAATTCTTTTCGCTAGTCCTCGTATACTCTAAGAGTGGTAAGACTTTAAAACTCACTCAACCAACCAACCAACCAACCAACTGACTCTCTCTCTCTCTCTTTCTCTCTCTCTCTCTCCCCTCTCGCGCGCGCGCGTGTGTGTGTGTATATATGTGTGTGTGTGTATATATGTGTGTATATATGTGTGTGTGTGTGTGTGTGTGTGTGTGTGTGTGTGTGTGTGTGTGTGTGTGTGTGTGTGTGTGTGTGTGTGTGTGTGTGTGTGTCGCACATGCATACATCCATGTGCGAGTCAAACTCTTCTGCAAATGCTGTTAAAGAAATTAACAATTTCTTACTGAAAGCAGCTACATGTATAACATTTAAGCAGAGACAGAACATGGACGAACAAAACACAAGATGAACGAGTGTCTTTATTGAGGGCAATGTCATCAATGTAGTTTTTAACTGATGCTCAAGTGCACAGGATACTACCAGCCAAAGAGGTATAAAAAAAAAAATACACACAGCACTAAGAAAGCAATCTATCTATCCAAATGTACACAAAGAAAGAATCAGTGCAAAGAGAAAAAAAAATACACACAGCACTAAGAAAGCAATCTATCTATCCAAATGTACACAAAGAAAGAATCAGTGCAAAGAGGTATAAAAAAAAATACACACAGCACTAAGAAAGCAATCTATCTATCCAAATGTACACAAAGAAAGAATCAGTGCAAAGAGGTATAAAAAAAATACACACAGCACTAAGAAAGCAATCTATCTATCCAAATGTACACAAAGAAAGAATCATGCAAGAGGTATAAAAAAAATACACACAGCACTAAGAAAGCAATCTATCTATCCAATGTAACAAAGAAAGAATCAGTGCAAAGAGAAAAAAAAAATACACAAACCACCAAGAAAGTATTCCATCTATCCAAATGGATACAAAGAAAGCATTAATTCCAAACAGAAAAAACACACAAAGCATTTTGTCTATCATATATACAAAGAAAGCATTAATCAGTGCAACTGCATAACAAAGACAGTACAATATCAGCGCAATGAATAACAAAGAAAAGCTTTGTAACGAGTATCTAACACAGCAAATTCTGCAGAAACAAAAATTTTTACCTCAACAGAAATGGACATAAAACAAAGGAATGCAAAGCAAACAAAGTATTCATCAGTTCAAATGGACATCGAAAACAATTATTTACAACAATGATAAAATAACACATTAATATAAGAAAGCTGAAGTATTGTAAAAATGGACATCAACAATAACAACAAAAAATGTATACATATGAAAAAAAAACTATGCAAAGAAATCATCATTGAAGCATAGAAGTTGCACACAAAATTGCAAACTTTTAGCCTACAAAAATTACATTTTAACCTATGCAAAAATGCATACTACTGTCAAATACATTCAGAAGAAAATGTATGTATAAAACATTTTTATGGTTACATCAACAGAAGAAAATAAATGAATAATGAAAAGTGTATATATACATGAAAATCACAAGTTCAAACAAAATAACAGGCCATTTCAATGATTAAAACAAATATAAATACAGCTGTGCGTGCATCGATGTCCCAGAAAACAAAAACAAACAAAAAAATTTACCAAGAAGTCGGAAAATTCTAGTTCAAGTTCGCATTGCCTATAGCCCAGCCGACTACTAGAGCCATAGCAGAGCTAACACCACGCCAAAAACGACAACCAGGATAAGATAAAAGACAACAATTAAAACCCATGATCACCGTTAACCTTGCAAGTCTAAAATGCAATTAGTCAGAAAATCGAATGAACAAGATCTAACCAACCAACAGACAACGATACACATGATAATTATATGCAAGAAACAAATTTCTAGAATGAAATAAAATAGGGATCCAGAACTGACTTAAACTGTCACCTACAGCACTGCAATCACTGGATTATATTGAATGTTTGTCCTCCACCCCACCTGCAACTTCATTTTTAAAAAAGAAAAAAAGAAAAACATTTCTGTGTTTTGGGCTCATTTCTGGAAGAAAAAAAAGCACAAAGAAATATGAATTATGAATTATAGAAATGACAAAATCACGATTAAGATATTGCAGTGTTTAACAAAAAAAAAAAAAAAAAAAAAAAGTATGTTGGTGTGAAAAAGTACGGAGATGTGCAAACCTTTGAGAAGATTAACTAATTATACTGTATACCTGGTGTGGCTACAAAGAGTATGTGGACGCGACGTTTTGCTGCCATTAACACTGTATTTTCAGTTCACACTCTTCAATATTTTCAGTTAACCATGTGTCAACAAAATATCACCAAAAAAACTGCTGATTGAGAATGGTACGCGCAACGAAGGGAAAGGAAAGAAGAGAGGGAGGGGGAGAGAGAGAGAGAGACAGACAGACAAGACAGCCAGCCAGACATTGTTTCCTGCAAATAGACTAGGGGAAGAGGAGGGGTAACATTGCTATCTTAAGCATTCTCCCCACCCCCACTCCCTATTTTTATCATCCAAGTTGTGGGGTGGGGGTGGGAAGGGGCTTTCGTCCAAGGGGAAGAGAAATATCCTTCAGACATAGTAAAAACAGAAAAACAGTCACAAACACGCCTCCCTCCCTTCTCACCTTCATCCCCTTCCCCCCTCCAAAAAAATATGTATATGTATGTATGTAATGTAATAGATAGATAGATAGATAGATAGAAGATAGATAGATAGATAGATAGATAGATAGATATTCGTTCGAACACATAAAGAAGCCTCCAGACAAGATGACGTCAGACTTTAAGGCTAGTAAGTGGCAGGCAGGCAGGCAGAGGCAGGCAGGCAGGCAAGCAGGCAGGCAAGCAGACAGGCAAGCATAGAATGCGAAAGGGACGCTCAAGGGCTTGAAGCAAATGACGTCACTGGATAACGGGGGCAAGGCCCCCCACTCGCGCATTCTCAGACGCAACAAGGTTCGCACAGTGCCCCTCCCCACTCCCTCCCCCCTCCCCCTCACACACAAGTACAGAAAGAAGATCCGACGCCACCACCTCTATACCCCCCCCCCCTCTCCAAAAAAAAAAAAAGTATAGCCAACTCCGCCAATACCTTGGGACTTTCGCACCAATGCTTCAGGGCATGAGCTAGAGCTAGAAAGGACAGACCTAGATAGAAAAGGTGGGAGAGAGAGAAAAGGGGGAGGAGAATAATGAGAAAGCGGGAGGGGGAACGGAAGAGGGGGGAGAGAGGGAGCCAGGGAAGAGAGAGAGAGAGAGAGGGAGAGAGAGACTGTGGACGGTGTGCAAGAGAGAAAATACATGAAAAATTCAACACCCAAACGCTCTCTCTCTCTCTCTCTCTCACACGCACGCACGCACGCAACCACACACACACACACACACACACACACACACACAACACACACACACACACACACACACACACACACACACACACACACACACACACAGTGAAATGAAAGATTTCAAACTCAAACTGTTTTATTTGCTTTGTCCACCGACAGACAGACACAGCCAGGCAGAAGACAAGACACAAAAGAAAGGAAGATTCAAGGTTCAATGTTCTGTATTTCTCTGGCCAGGGGCATTCACAAAGGGCTGAGAGAGCACAAAATATGCGCAGGTTTACTTAAAGAAGACCAAGTATTGTGCACTGTGACTTTATTAAGACTCAGTCTCGAGCAGATTTAACTTCAGAAGATAAGTGTCCTTTATCACTGTGAATTATTTTATCGAGTATATCACTAGAACAAGACTAACGTCCTGTTTTGGTTTTTTTGTTGTTGTTTTTCCAGAAGAGAGAGAGAGAGAAAAAAAAAAGAGAGAGAGAGATTAAAATTTTGAACACACACCAATGTTGTTGCAACCACTCACAGTGAGTACTGTGTCGTATTTCATTATATTTTGAATACATCTATGTTGATGTACGTTCACATACCTCTTCATGAGAGGTCATGGCTATTATAAGATGAATAAATGAAATCTCAAGCCTCACATACACATACAAACTCTCTCCGCCCCTCCCTCCCTCCCCCTCTCTCTCTCTCTTACACACACACACACACACACACACACACACACACACACACACACACACACACACCACACACAGCTTATAAATTTAAAGAAATTCCAGTCTTGTTGTAACCACACATAGTGTGTACTGTGGTCCTCCCCTCTCTCTCTCTCACCTACTACCACACACACACACACACACACACACACACACACACACACACACACACACACACACACACACACACACACACACACCTTTAAAATTTAAAGAAACACCAATGTTGTTGTAATCACTCACAGTGCACGATGTAGTGTTTCATTATATTTTAATATTTGATAGACTATTTAATCAGTTAATATTTTATATCTCTCTCTCTCTCTCTCACACCCACACACACACACACACACAACACAAAACACACACACACACACACACACACACACACACACACACACACAACACACACACACACACACACACACACACACAACATTTCTATTAAACAGGCCTAGTCCAAGGTCAGGCACTCTACACCAGTTCCGTACAAACGGCAGAATGCACTCATCCATAGAGCAGCACCAATAACTACTATCTAATTATATATATACGCTCTGATTCACCTCAGTCTTCAGTCACTCACTGAAACAGATGACGAACGCAAAGGCTGCAGCGAACGTTGTTAGCAAATGTTAAGTGCTCCCCAAGTTTCTAACTGCTGAATATTCCAGGCATAAAGTCTGAGGTCTACACATGTTTTGCTAATAAGTCACTTTGAGTTTTAAAACAAATAAAAAAGAAGGAAGATTTCAATAACAAAAACAACTCGACAACTACTACTACTATCTAATAATAATAATAATAACAACAATAATAACAATAATAATAATATAACGATGACGATGATGATGATGGTGATGATGAAATAGCATCATCAACAATATTGTCGATGATTGTGATTACGTTGTAAATTATCACCATCATCATTACAGTAAATAAATATACACCTTTTTTGATTTAATGTTTTAATTTGAAGGCAGGGTTTTCCCTTTATTGATCACACACACACACACACACACACACACACACACACACACACACACACACACACACACACACACAACACACACACACACAACACACACACACACACCCGGGCCAACTGCTTAAATTTTTATTTCCTTAACAGTCACATGGTTTTGTGTGTGTGTGTTGTGTGTGTGTGTGTGTGTGTGTGTGTGTGTGTGTGTGTGCGTGCGTGCGTGCTGGTGCGTACGTGCGTGCGTCTGTCTGTCTGTCTGTCCGCATGAGCGTGCGTGCGTGCGTCTCTGTCCGTTTCTCTGTGAGGAAGAGAGGAGAGTGACTATTTACAGTGAGGGAAGC
>JAPXFY010000029.1:31671820-31676820 GCA_030674185.1 Monoplex corrugatus
GTGTGTTATATTTATATATGATCCACGAGTATTAATCAATGAATTTCGGAGACATTTCTGAAAGATGTTTTGAGGTGCTTTCTAAATAAAATCAGACAACTCTTTTGCCTTGAAGACATGGGGAGTGAGTTCCATGATGTTGGGCCTAACACAAAGGATTTGTTTCCACCAAGTAATTAGCAATAACTGACATATGGTTCAGTGACCACCTTTGAGGCCTGACAGCTTTGGAAGATCTGTAGGGCAGAGTTGTGACATACAGATACATGCTGGCATGGCATATGGATAGTTGTATATGTAATGTATTGGTCAAATACATTTGTGGAAGTTTATAGTAAACATCATTATTCATTCCATCTTATTTATTTTTCTTAGTTTAGTTCAAAATTTCAAGGGTGGCATAAAATGGTGTCACATGAGATTGGACACTAAGCTGAATCATCCATGATCTTTAATTCCTATTCATTTACTGATGTATTTATTCATTCATTCATTTATCAATTCATTTTATTTTATTCGCTGTAAATGGTGGCATAAACAGACACTGTAATGAACATGATACTAGGCTGACTTACCATGTTTGCTTCACATCTACTTACTTACCTACTTCTTCACTTTGTCATTTGTATACTTATTTTAAGGATAGCAAAAGGAGACCTTAAAACAGGCATGATGAAAGACTGAATCTTCATTTGTTTTTTGTTATTTTTACCTCAAGTATGGGGGCCATGTACGGTGTTCAGATGATGAACAGAAAAGATGTCTGTCTAGACCCAAGAATTCCAGCCAAGAATCATTTGCTGAGCAATAATCATTTACATCAATTTCTGTGTGAGGGTGGGCGAGAGATTCTAAACATAGATACACGACTCGCCGTCTCAAGCTCTAATACATACCGAGAACACAGACATGAAAATTATCCCGACAGAATATGGTTCATTTGAAACAAAACATGCATAATGTTGAGACAGAGGTAATCGTCATCGAGTATGCATATTATATTCAACTTCAAGACAGATGTACAGCCTTAAATGATCTGGTATGCAACATGATCAACATGCAAGTGAATGTATGAAAGAGAAAAACCTACCTTTCTTGTTGATAGAACTGCAGTTTCAAGATTTTTCAGTACGACGAAAAATCGAAGCACGATTTACGCATGTACCAAGAAACAAGCATGGCACCTTAAAACAAAGATGGCACGCCGTTTCGTCGACGCCCATAGAGGACGATCAGGCGGTAAGCGCGGCGGTCATCTTGACCTCGCGCATGCGCCAGACATCTGGAGTCTAACTCCCCGCGCCCCTCCATTCGAATGTCGTGAAAGTCAGAGTTTGGCAAAAGGCGGCCATCCCTCCAAACAACAAGGCAACAAGCTGATGTCATAGTGCCGTCTCGTGTCTCTGCGCATGCGCGCCATGTTTAAGTATTCAACTCTGCTTATCTGACCTCTCTCGCGCTGCCACATACCGCCATCGTAATAGTGCTCATAGTCATTTTCATCTGAGCACATCAGTGCAACTGCTGTGCAACACCAAGAGTGCCGAAAGAGCTCATCTCTCCCCCATACCCTCTTCGCTCCTAGTGACCCGCTTACTTTCCATGTGCTAAACAACAGCTGCAAAAGAGAAGAAAGAAAATCACATCCATTTTGAATGTGTGGTGTGACACGGAGACACACAAGGAAAGTGGCTGGAGAGAGAGAGAGAGAGAGAGAGAGAGAGAGAAAGCGAGGGAGGGAGGAACAGGTGAACTTGTGAACAAGACGGGGTGAAGGAGGAGGGATGGGGTAGGGGGAGTTACATGAAGTATCGTGTTGAGAGCAACGTCTCCACACAGACAGCGCTGCACATCACTGCACATGGAAAGCCGCTTGCCAGACGTTTGCATTCATGCACCACTTTCCCTCGAAACGGCTTATCTACTGCAATTTTTACGTTCATTTTCAAAAGCATGAATGTCGTGTGTGCGCCCAATACCAAACTACCCAACATAAGACGAAAGCGACACACCTGACATAAATGCACATCCCCGACGCGTAAATCGTTCGACGCGCTCACGAACACACGCGCGACACAAACAATACAAAGCATGAATTATCAAACGCGACTAATAACACATCATAAAACCATCCAAACTGTGAATTTACGAAACAAGAAAGGCGCCAAGACATACCCTTGCACCAACCTGGCGGATGTCCACTGCGCACTCACGTGTGCGCAGACACAAACATGGCCACCGGGAAGGAAGAGGAAAGGGGAGGGGTTACAACACCGATGAAGCGCGCGCGCACCAACAGACAAGCCAACCTTGCGCGCATGTCCTGCTTGCATGCACCTATCTCCCCTCCCGCCAACCCGCCCGCCATCTTGCCAACTTACTCCACCCCACACTTTTCCCGGCTTTAAGTCCGCCCCTCCATCTGGTCCGTGCGTGTTGTACATCCATGTGCACACAGTTATGCAGTGATGGTATGGCCGGCCCACCCCTTTACCCTCTGTTCGCTTACCCGCCCAACTCCTCGCTTCGGTTCCATTCCCCCCTGAAACCTCCAATATACTCCCAGGTTCTAATGACCAGTTTTCCACATGGCAAGGTTCCTTCCCTTGTGTCAAACATGTGCATTCAGCTTACACGCACACTGCACAGTCACCACCAGCCCTTTCCTGTACCCACTACAATGTGTCGTAAGCGTGAAGCATGCCGCCGTACAGAAACGCAAGGTCTAGACATATCTACACAGCACAGAAAACTAACAGAGCGCGTAGGACCTCATGTAGAGACCCACCTACATCATGCACAAACCTAACTAAACATGAAGACACTGAAACATCACGCACACACCTGGTGCAGCATGTTCAGACCTATCTTGAGACCAAACCGAAGGGCGTAGAGACATAGCATGTGTAGAGGATCAGGCGGAACGCGGTCTCTAAGAAAGGTGTGCGCAATACAGTGCAAACAGTAGGCAGAAGAGAGAGAAGGCCAGGAGGAAAGCAGGACAGTGCAGCCATTATGGGCAGCCAGTCACTGACTGCACCGCCCCGCCACTCCAACACACATTCTCTTTCTCTCTCTCAATGGTGCGCGACATAATTCTACCTTTCCCTTCTCCCCGCCTTCTTCAACCTTTCCTTACCTGACAACAAAGAACTGGTTGGAGACTGGTGGTGGTGGTGGTGACAGTGGTGGCGACGCAGAAGATTCGAGTTCAACGACCATGCTTATCATGACAAATGCACATGGTACACTCTCCCTTCGTGAGGCCGCCATCATGTTTCCCAGCTCTCCCACACACATCACACTGCCATAGCCATGTCCATCTCTGACCATAGACTGGCGCAGTTGTGGACGGTACCATCACTCACAACCAATGTTAACTCTACTGCGGAGGGTTGACAAACATGTGCATGTAGACACACACACACACACACAACACACACAATCTCCTGCCTACAAACCCTGCGACGCATTTAAATAGAAGGTGTTTGCGCGGGTCACAACACTCACGGTTTTCGACTGCAGCCATCTTTGATGCATCTCTGCCGCATGCCATCAGAGAGCCCTGTTTACAACAACCTACATACAGCGCGCTCAGTTTTAAAAAGCAAAGGACGCAAACATTTCATGGTTCACCAACCCCGCATTATTTACCTTGTGTTTCTAGAAGACTCCCTCCTGTCAGTTCAGCATACATCCTTTCAACATCACTCACAATGGAGCTTCACTACAGCACACACACAGGAACCAGCTCATTACAATGTAGTACAAGTCCACCAACTGGAGGCAAAGGCAAAAAACACCGTGGACGGGAAGCAGTCTGAAGACGCACACAGCCCCAAAATACCAAACGTCAGAGTGGCCGGCTGTCGAGTCTCTGAACACTGAACAGCGTTTGTTCCAGCACAAAAATCCATCCCCACATGTACCCCAGCCAGGGTGGGAGGGTGCAGCCAAAACAGCATGCTGTACCCCGTTTCCACCCCTCAGACAAACTGGGTAGGTCAGGGACCTGTTCAGGGTGGAAGAGTAGGGTAGGAAGGCGAGGCCGACGAGGACGCTGTTAAAACAGGCGACTGGTAGACACAGACACACGGCAGCAAGCCTATGTGGTGGTAGGAAAGGTCGTGGCAGCAGTAAGGGGGAAGTCACTGTGTAACGCATCCTCCAGCCCACCACGTGACCAGCCAGCCAGAGAGAGAGAGACAGAGAGAGAGAGAGAGGGCCGCCAAGCCAAGCCAGGACGTAGTAGTAGCTCTCTCAGCAAGCAGGCGGGCACACAGCAGGGCGGCTTGTGCACGTCTTGCCCTGCCTGCTTCTCCACCACCACCACCACCACCATCATGCCATCACCTCCCCTATATTACAACACTTCAACCACCACCCCTTTTTCCACCTACCATCACCACACATCGCCTCCCGTCCATTACACTTCAACAATCACCCTTTCTCCATCTACCTCCTCCACCTCAACCTTCTTGTCTGTCTCTTCCCAAATCTTTCTCTGTATCCTTAGTCTACACAGATCTTGAAAAGAGCAAGAGAGGGGAGAAGGGAGCTTTGCCCATAATCTACAGTCTAGAAAGATCCAGGGAGGCAAGGGGAGGAGGGAGGGAAGGCTCTCTCTTTAATCTTAGTCTACAGTCTATACCGACTGGGGGTAGGGGTGAGGGAGGGAGAGATAGAGCTGGTGTAAGTGGTGAAGCTCAGGCCTGGTTGCCACTCAAACGGCCTGATGTAGGCCATCTCCACAATCCATCTCGGCACAAGCTCCTCCTCTTGAGGACACCCCACTTTCCATCTCCCTCATTCCCTCCCTGTCCTGAAGGTGGCTTTCAAGAAGTAGGCAACGTCAGCAGATCCAGCCTGCCCCCTTTCTCTCCCTTTAAATGTCACCCCACCCACCACACACACACTGTCAATACCCCACTCCTCCCATCCCTCAAAAAAAGGAAAAGCAAAAACGCCACCCCTCCCCTTCACACAAAAAAATCGTTTTA
>JAPXFY010000029.1:31681820-31684320 GCA_030674185.1 Monoplex corrugatus
TGCACTGTACTTTAAAAGAACAATTTTTTTAAGCATCAGTCAACAGATAACCGCTGAGTGTAACAAAATCTCTTGAACGTACACTCTATTTTGTCACTATCATCATGATCTTTCTGCAGTCTAACTGTTCCTCAGCATTTTACATACTTAACACGATACAGATACTGTTAAAAGTTATTTTACACAATCCAATCTGTATGCTGGTTATCTGTGTACAGTATACAAGTAGCTCATTTCTGTTTAAAGCCCAGCCAACTGCGTAAAGCCATATCAATGCTACAACCCATTTCAAAACATACACAATACTCAACTTGAAAATAAATAAATAAATAAAAGAAAATTAAGTACACAAATCAATGCATTCATGCACATAGTCTAATGAGATGCCCCTGGTCTTGACCACTCCAATTTATCACACAGGGGATTTAAAAACATACCTGAATACAAATTTAAACATAACTAAGGGCACTAAAAACATAGGTATAAGCAAAAGTTGAATGTACCACAAATTCAAGCACTGTGGCTAAGTACAGTCGCTTTCAGCTGACTACAGCTGCATTAAGAACCGCTAGCCTGCCTTAGATTTTGTATTAACTGTTGACACACAGAGGGCTCTGTGTCTCTTACTTCAGCCCATGACCATATAGTTTTGTACTGGTAATTGACATTCATTTCAAGTCCAGGAAGTTACTGTCTGCTACTTCTATTGAGTTACTGTTGTTTAAAGCTCAGCTGGTTGTGCTGAGCCATATCAGGGCTATAACCATCTGATAAAAAAAAAAAAAAATTTTAAAGTACACCATACCACAATGGAGAAAAAGAAATACCTGGAAAAGAAAATGAAGTACACATACCAATGTATTCACACACATAATCCAAAGATATACCCCTAGTGTTGATCATTCTGTCCAATTTATCATCCGGGGTCTTATAAAAACAAACCTGAATTCCAAGGTAAAAGTAACAAATGACACTAAAACATATATATAAAAACTGGCCTGATTTACCTAAAACTGCCTCTGTACATCACATTTCCTCAGAGCCAAAAATGCGCTTAATGCATATATACCTAGTTACCAATCCTAAGAGAAAGCAAGTAAGGCTTTATAGAACACATACTGGTGAATGGACCAGCAAGGCAGAAAATGTTAGGAAGAGACATCAGAAAGCAAAGGATCAAAGGAGAGAAACAAAGAAAGTGCCAGAAAAGAAGGAACTTCTAGCAGAGAATTTCCAGAAGGTGGGGAAAATATTTATACTTAAAGAGCCCTCAGCATCCCCATGAGGGAGTGTCTCATACTGACACATTTGCTTTACTTTCTTGTTATGATTATTATGAACAGTGTTATTCTAATCTCAGGTTCTGTGATAGCTGCTAAACCAGTAAACCTGCCTAATTCTGTATACAATTATATGCTGACAAATCATATTTATATCAATCTAGTGCTCTGTACTAGCAACCAGCTGCCTGCCTTACTGTACGTGGGCTGGTTGGTTATTCTGACAAGCCATGGACTCAAAATCTGATATGCTGAGTTCGATGTCAGCCTGCAACATTTAAAACAAAAACAAAAAAAGAAAACAGAAAAAGAAAAACTGGCTTGTCCGCCATCCATTTTAATGTTTACATCGTCACGATGGTGTCAGCTTAGTGTTTCACAGGCCCCTCTCCCATCTTCTCTATTTCAAGACTTTGCCAGCACGTACACTTTTGCACAAAGTGCTGGCAGATTTGGGTGGAGCACATATGGAATTGTCCCGGGTGAAAGAGTGCAAAGAATGCCTCTTGAACAAATTCCAAGCGCCTAATTCAGTGTGGAATCATTATCTAGTAGCTTAGTCCTACTCTACTGCAGGGATTTGTATGATCTGTATTAGCCGCTGGCTGCTTGCCTAGGTCCATGTTGAATTATCTACTGGTGACTTTGTTATGTTAATTCAATCTAATGCTCGATCCGTCCTTGCAAGAAGCTGCTTTGCCTAGTTCAATATTACAGTCTTACTAGTTCAGTTGAGGGTTCTGTACAAGCTCTGCCCAGCCTGCCCAGCAGTTTCATACAGCATTCAGTGTTGGTAACTTGGGTCTTACTATACCAAAGCGTGTGCAGGACGGTCTCACGGGCATGCTATGGGTTTCTTGGGAAGACAGGGACCACAGTCCAGTCTTACAGAATGCATAACTGAAGGTGCGGGTAAAATTTCCTCACGAACAATGTAGATGTCCGTACAGCCTGGCCCACGACGCCAGGGCACACTACGAAAGTAAGCACGGGCTACAGCACTGTCACCTTGTCTCAATCCAAAATGAAAATTCCATAGCATCAAAACTACCATCCCCACTCTCAACATCACAAAGTTATATTTAAAAAAAAGTTATATTTAAAAAAAAAAAAAATAATAATAAATAAATACATTAAAAAAAACTGTCCCAGATTTCATGGCTTTTCATGCCCTGCTCTCATGGTGAAGTCAATTTTGACAGATTTGGCAGTGTATTAAC
>JAPXFY010000029.1:31686820-31729320 GCA_030674185.1 Monoplex corrugatus
CTACAAGACTGGTGTCAGAAATCTGTTCAGGAGGGATTCATCACACCTGTACAGTTCCATATGTGCTCCAGCCAAATGTGCTTGCAATTATCTGGCAGATTCCCTGCGCCTATGCAAAATCCTACGCACTGGCTACGTCTTGAAGTGGTTGAGGGGAGACAGGGGCCTATGAAATACCAAGCTGACACCACCAGCATGATGGAAACTACATGACTGGTATAGTGTTGTAGTTTAAATACTACATAACCAACATGGTGGTGTAGGTTCAATATTACATAACCAGTACGGAGTCGTGGGTTCAATATTACACAACCAGTACGGAGTCGTGGGTTCAAACTTCAATATTACACAACCAGTACGGTGTTGTAGGTTCAATACTACTTAACCGGTACGGTGTTGTAGGTTAAATACTACGTAACTGGTATGGTGCTGTAGGTTCAATACTAAATAACTGGTATTGTCTTGTAGGTTAAATACTACATAATCAGTATGGTGTTGTAGGTTAAATACTACATAACCAGTATGGTGTTGTAGGTTAAATACTACATAACCAGTATGGTGTTGTAGGTTCAATACTACATAACCAGTATGGTGTTGTAGGTTCAATACTACACAACCAGTATGGTGTTGTAGGTTAAATACTACATAACCAGTAGATCTATGGTGTTGTAGGTTCAATACTACATAACCAGTATGGTGTCGTGGGTTCAACAAGACTAATATGGTTTTGTAGAGTCAACTCCACAGGAGTGGTATAAAATAGCATAGGTTCTATCTGATTTACTATTGTTCCTACTACATGTTTTTATTTCATGTTTTGTCACTGTCTGTTTCTATTTGAAATCCAATGACCTTGCTAAATCAGTCTCCCCAAAAAAAAAAACTGTTGAAGGAGGGAAATGAAGGAGAAAACAGAAAACGCAATTAACTGACAAAACTGCGAAATGGACAAGAAACCAGTTGCAGACACCCAGGTCTTGGCACACAACCAAAAGAGCTGGAAGAATCTAGTGAACAATTCTGATGTTGGCACCTCAGTGACTCTACACGGAGGCGATGACGAAGAAGATTCTTGTAAGTGCATGATAATAATTTTGAAATGGACCATTTGCGCTATTTAAGCATAATCACTATCGTTTATTATTTCCGCAAGACTGGTACGGCCTTGTAAGGTTTCAATACTACAACACAGGTTATGGTGTTGTAGGTCATACTCACCAGTCTCAGATGCCAACAAGTACTCCAGTAAAACCGGTGAGCACAAGTTATCACTGTAGTCATCAAAGTTCATTGTTTATTCAGCGAGGCACTCGTTTGGAGCACACGGGACGTGACACACACAGCACCCAAACTTTGCAGGCTGCTAATCCTTCCACGAAGGCTCCACAACCGAACAGACAATAGTGAGGGGGGTTGGAGGGGGAGAAGGAGAATGGAGAGAAAGGGAAGCTACTGTCTGGTATATGAGAACAATTCGTCCTGTCCATCAACGTTTCCCAGAACTTTGAAAACAAACTGTACTGTCCAGGGACCTTTTCGCAGAACTTTCTCCAAAAACAAAAAAGTTTTTGAAAAGATCAAAAGTTTTCCACAAGTGCAAAAAGTTTCCATAGTTTTCAAAACTTCTGACCGTGTTGCCAGGATGCTTTCTCCGACATGTACACACACGCACCTAGGTACGCAGAAACCGCCAGGGCAAAAAAAAAAAAAAATGTCTGCTAGGTAACACCCAAGCTGCAAGCACACAATGACACAGCAGTCGGTTTCCAAGTGCGAAGAGGCAGACGAGGAGAACGTTGGTAGAAAGTCAAGTCATCCGAGTCGCCGGTGAAACAGCTGATGATGTTCACGATGCAAAAGCAGCAGCGGTGAGACGTGAGAGGGAGGGACGAAGGGCGAGAGAGACAAGAAGAGCTGCCACCGGTGGTAGTCAGGGGAAAGTTTAGTCCAGCGTTCATTGACCCTGCTGACGTAGCAGAGTGAAAGTAGCCAAGTCCACGCCTGCCGGCACGACGGAGACAGAAAGAAGGGACGACCTGTGGTCAGACAACGACCGCCAGCTTGCCAACACCACCATCTCCTCCCTCCTCACTTCTTTTCCCCCTCCCTCATTTCCCTCCCCCCCTCCACAACTCCATCAAGAACAGCGCAACAGGCAACGGTGGGGTGTGTGGAAGCTCGCCATAGTGAAAGGAATGGGGGGGAATTCTAAACCCAAACGTGGTAGGGAGACGGGCGAAAAGACTGCGAGTCAAGCTTGGCGAGGAGGCAAGGCGAGAGCAAGCCAAGGTCACTGACCCCCAATGACCCGACCTGGCCTGACCCGCCCGCGTGCGCCGTTTCCACCAATCAGCGGCCGGCTGAGGGCCGGCGTCAAGCACGCACTGCCAGCCCCGACGTTGTGGTTCTCGTGGCGCGTTCCTCCACTCTCACAAACACGGGCCTGTGGTGGAATGGTCGAGACACTTGCATAACTTGACACAAGCTAACGATGACAATTTGAGTCATCAATGAGATAATGGACAGAAAGATTCTCTGCAGATCAGACACACGTTCATATGTCAACGTAACAGCCCAGCCATACAAGATGTAAAAAGGAGGCAAAGTTTTACTCATCACTATTATACAACCCGTTTGTGTGTGACAGAATTTTCATGAAGATGACGAATGGATATCGGTTTTATGAACTTTATCCAAAATGTAAATACACACATGGGACTGTCTGCACAGAATGAATCCTAAGTTCCAGGATGTTCATTTTCAATTCTTGTCATTTTTGAAAGCTGAGTTTTCTATTCGTTCTCCTGATGCAAACTGTTTTAAATCTAAACCTAACTGCTGTTTTGAGACAATCGAGTGCAAGCATTTTCAAACTTCAGACCTAAAATTTGTTTTACAACCATATATCTTAGTGAAATTTTCACCATAGGCAGCAGTACATCTAAAATGTGATATTCCAAGTTTTTGTTACATTAAGGCTGAATGGCGTTTAAAGCCAACAATTTCAGATGTTGAAATTAGATATTCCTATTTTTTGTTACACAAATGCTAAAGGGTATTTGCATTACAGCCACCAATTTAAGACGTTTAATCTTACCTCATAGTTATAGCCCTGGGCCCTCTTAGGACAAAACAATACTAATATGGCATGACCACCTTTCAAATTGCAGAATTCAGCTCACTTCCCCTTTGACATCATATCTGCCTCCCCTCTACCCACTTCTTACCATTACTCACGAACACATTGCAATTTCATTTAATGCCTTTCTCCAACTGGACGAAGCAACAGAGAAGTTTCAGTCTTTTTCACATTATTTTTGTATCTGTTTGTTTGTAATCTTACGCTTGACAAAGACCAGTTGGCCGAAAATTTGCACCTGTCTTGTCTTCGTTGTATTAAATACGCGTTCTGATTCTATTTTTGTGTTTTTCTGGTACCAGGGAACTTGTGACAAATTCTGTGATAGCGGATCATGTGTGGAGCATTCCTCAATATCATAAGCAAATGAACACATCACAGAAACAAGTTACCACTTAAAACATTTCAGTAGTGAGCAATGTGGATGCTAATCCAAAGACGTATCAAATCAGTGCTGAGTGTGTGAAGAAAATCTGTCAGCATTTGTATGGTGGAAATGCAAAACAAGTTACCAATTCATATCCTGTCTGTCTTTCCACTTCCAAATTATCTGACTGGAGTAGTGCACAGGCAATCACACAAAGGCAGATCTTCTAAATGCAGTCTCCGATACTTGCCACCTACTCTGCTTTTCCTCTGTCAACCTTGGTGATGGTCAGGAAAGAAAAAACACTTCCAACATCAAAGTGATCTTTACTACAACTTTATCCCTGCCAGGAAAGCATTCATTTTAACCGAGTCTGACGCTGGGTGACAGTCTGCAGAAAGTAGTGAGGCTTCAACGCACGATGAGGAATGATCCACGTCATCAGCATGCTATACAAGAAATCAAGCACAGCTATGCTTTTCAACGACCTATTAGCATCGTTCCCCCACATTACATTAAACTGAGCAAGCCAACAATATCTGCCATCACATGCCTACATCAAGGTCGCCTGCTATCACTTACCTTGTTCAGCATCTCTCATCAAAGATCCAGAAAACCCTTCATGCAACAGCATGAGTGGCACGTTGAAATAAAATCAATGTTTCCATACATGGAAGCAAACCAATCCTATGGAAGTGGGCAAGCTGTCAGCAGCAAACCAATCATATCGGAGTGCGCGAACTGTCAGCAATACAGAAATAAAGCTATATACCCAAAAATGTCTATGATCAATTGCCAGCTGCAGAATTGTCACAGAAATAAAAAATATATGACGGTTTGCACACAGAGGCAAAATAATCTGACCAAAGTGTCACTAAACAATATTATCATCATCATGATGCGCCCTGCCGCATGGCGTTAGTAATCAGGACCCTCCATACACTGAATATAGAGAAACAAAACACACTTCATGCTAATGTAACTATAAAGTTTGCTGATGAAGAAAAGAAGACAGGGACACAGAGAGAGTGGGGGGGGGGGGGAGAGTGTTTTATACAGTGTGACCAAACAAACCGTGTAACAGACAGAGAAAACAACAGTTGGCATCTCAACAGCTCAAAAGCAACACACACACAAAGTTCCAACAAGAAAATTGCTTACTCATTACAAAGCAACAAATGTCGGAGTTCACAAAGCGGTAATCAAGCAGAGCTGACGAAAGGGAAACGACTACACGCACACACACACACACACACACACACACACACACACACACACACACACAGAAAAAGAAACCGGTGCCACACCACACCATCACCACCTCCGCAACACAACAGTAGTCAGGACTGGCTTCACTCCTAGCACTGTTGTGTGTGAGCTATTCTAGTCACTCGCCGCGCGCTGCTGCTAACTGCAACCACCACTACCACCACCACCACCCCCACCAACGACACCCCACACCCACCACCACCATCACCGCCGCCCCACCATCGTCAAGAGAGCCGGCATCGGCAAGATCAGTGATGCAACCTTCCTTCCTATTCTGCATACCGCGGACACGTGCTTGTTGCTACGGCTGCTGCCTGCAGTTTGGCCCCTCTGTTACCACTGCCGTTTGCAACCACTACGACGACCATCACACTACGGCCAGGCCGCTCCATTGACACATCACCACCGCCACCATCGCCACCATCACCACCAAAAGAGAATGAGAAAACGGGGACAACACCCTTCCACAGCACGACCTTTTCAGAGTTGCTCAAAGTTGCTGACCCACGTTTTAGGCCTATCATCAAGTCACTGTCTCTCACCTCTCATATCGTTGGTTGTCAATGCGAGTTTTATTTGACAAATTTGTAAGGTACATTACATCACTGTCACAGAATAAGCAAAATGCTTACAGTTGGCCCATACCATGTTGTTGTTTTTTTTTCCCTTCACGGATGGTGAATCATACGAACACACACACACACACACACAACCACGCCACAACACAACACAACATGCACACAACACAAACCAAACAACACACACACACACACACACACACACACACACACACACACACACACACACACACACACAACCTACCTACCTACCTGTGACAGCGCAGGTCGTTGTCTCATATGTGGACGACAAACCTTTGATAGTCACGGTACCATAAATTATTTTGTTTACTCCAGTGAAGGAGTTCAGGTTCGGGGGGGGGGGGGGGGGGGGGGGGGCTCCCCATAACAACCAACGGTCTTACGCAACGGGTCTTACTGTTTAACCTTCCCATCTCGTCTGCCCAACTTGTTGCTATGGGGCCAGCTTCTATCTCTTTTGCTTGCCGGTATGCATGTGCGTGCGCGCGTGCACGCGCCAAGAGAGAGAACCAGAGAGAACAAATAGATCTAAATATGAAACTGACGAAACGAGGGAAAACCAGATAAAGAACACACATGAGTATGCATACTAACACATACTGTACTGTGCTCTGTGTGTATGTGTGTGTGTGTGCGCGCGCGCGTGTGTGTGTTTGCGTGTGTGTGTGTGTGTACGCGTCTGTGTGTGTGAGAGAGAGACAGACAGAGAGACGGAGACAGAGAGAGATACACATACAGACATATACATATGTACTTATGTCTCTGTCTCTCTCTCTCTCGCTTTCTCTCTCTCTCCATACAGACAGACAGATAGATAGATAGATAGATAGATAGATATAGATAGATAGATAGATAGATAGATAGATAGACAGACAGACAGACAGACAGACAGACAGACAAAGACGGATAAAGAGACAAGACAGTGTGTGCGCACGTGTGTGTGTACCCGCACGGAGTGCGTGCAGCATGCGTGCGTGTGGATGAACATGCGCGATTGTCTGCGAGAGAGAGAGCATTCGAGCAAGTGAGCGAGCGAGAGAGAGAGAGAGAGGAACAGGAGTTTGTGTGGTGATGGAAGAGAGGGAGGAAGGGAGAGGAGGAGACAGACAGACAGACAGACAGTCTTGTCTGGATGCATGTGACTTGCAGTGGAATAGTCACTGACCACAGAGTGTGCCGGTGACTTTATTGACTTGTTAAGTACATGGACTGCGGTGCCAACAGCGAGGGATGAGGAGGGGGGGGGGGGAGTTAAGGAATCGATCGGATACACTGATTCAGCTCATGTTTTGACGGAAAAGCGATTATCAGAGTAGTTGCAGGAATGCAAGAAGTAGTTGTAGTGGTTCAGCACGAAGTAGTAATAGTAGTAGTAGTAGTAACAGGAGCAGCAGCTGTGAAGCAATGCCCGGGCAGTAACTACAGTCTGGTGGTGGTGGTGGTGGTGGTGGTGGTGGTGGTGGTGGTGGTGGTGGTGAGTCGGTTGTCTTTTTGATACAGTCAGGCATGGACGAGAGATCGGATATCTAGAAGTCTGTCCCAGCCCCCAACATTAAAACCGAACAGTTCGCTGGCCTTTCTTAACCCTTTGGCTCCTGCATCCTGCCCACCGACTACAAAAACTTAACCCTTTGACTACCTCATTCTATCCACCAGCTTCCTACAGGATATGGTGACAGTCAAAGGAAGCTGGTGGACAGGGTGAGGGAATCATAGGTTTAAGTTTTTGCTTTGCTAGCATGGCCGACAATGTAGGATGCTGGTGGACAGTGTGAGTCCAGGGGTTCACAGGGTGTGAGTCAAAGGGTTCACAGCGTGTGAGTCAAAAGGTTCACAGGGTGTGAGTCAAAAGGTTAACCCTTTGACTCCCGCACCCTATCCACCAACTGCAAAAAGTGCTTAAGCCATGATTATTTTGTATCTTATCACTAGTGCTTATGCCAAGATCATTTTGGATCTTATCACTAGTGCTTAAGCCATAATTATTTTGGATCTTATCACTAGTGCATATGCCATGATTGTTTTGGATCTTATCACAAGTGCTTATGCCATGATTGTTTTGGATCTTATCACAAGTGCTTATGCCATGATTGTTTTGGATCTTATCACACGTGCATATGCCATGATTATTTTGGATCTTATCACACGTGCTTATGCCATGATTATTTTGGATCTTATCACTAGTGCTTATGCCATGATCATTTTGGATCTTATCATAAGTGCTTATGCCATGATCATTTTGGATCTTATCACTAGTGCTTATGCCATGATCATTTTGGATCTTATCACACGTGCTTATGCCATGATCGTTTTGGATCTTATCACTAGTGCTTATGCCATGATCATTTTGGATCTTATCACTAGTGCTTATGCCATGATTGTTTTGGATCTTATCATAAGTGCTTATGCCATGATCATTTTGGATCTTATCACTAGTGCTTATGCCATGATCATTTTGGATCTTATATAGTGCTTATGCCATATCATTTTGGATCTTATCACTAGTGCTTATGCCATGATCATTTTGGATCTTATCGTAGTGCTTATGCCATGATGTTTTGGATCTTATCACTAGTGCTTATGTCATTATCATTTTGGATCTTATCACTAGTGCTTATGCATGATCATTTTGGATCTTATCACTAGTGCTTATGCCATATCATTTTGGATCTTATAAGTGCTTATGTCATGATCATTTTGGATCTTATCATAAGTGCTTATGCCATGATTCTTTTGATCTTATAAAAAAGTGCTTATGTCATTATCATTTTGGATCTTATATAAGTGCTTATGCCATTATCATTTTGGATCTTATCACTAGTGCTTATGCCATTATCATTTTGGATCTTATAAAGTGCTTATGCCATGATCATTTTGGATCTTATCATAAGTGCTTATGCCATTATCATTTTGGATCTTATCATAAGTGCTTATGCCATATCATTTTGGATCTTATCATAAGTGCTTATGCCATGATCATTTTGGATCTTATCATAAGTGCTTATGCCATGATCATTTTGGATCTTATAAGTGCTTATGTCATGATCATTTTGGATCTTATCATAAAGTGCTTATGCCATGATCATTTTGGATCTTATAAGTGCGTATGCCATGATCATTTTGGATCTTATCATAAGTGCTTATGCCATGATTGTTTTGTATCTCATCACACGGCATCTGTGGCGTCAGTCGGTGCATATGGAATTCATTCCATCCGCAGAGACGTGATCTTGAGACAATGAAATTGAAGAAGTTGTGATAGTAGTGAAGGTAAGGTGATAGTAGAAGACGACGTAGTTTTAAAACGTCAAAAGTAGTAAGAACTACTTACACAAGAAGAAGTGGAAGTAATACGTAGCCAAAGTATAGGTGCCTGGCGGTGGTGATTGAGGGCGTAGTGCATCCTATGATAGCAGGCTGAGGTTGCATATATTGGTGATGGCGGTATTGGTTTCATGATATCAACGAGTGCATATAGTGGGAAGGATAGAATATATGCAGGACGTGTATGTAGTGAGCAGAATATTAGTAGTATAGTAGTGAGTAGTAGTGAGAAAGCATAGTAGAGACGCAGTAGTTAGAGTAGAGAAAGGTAGTAGTACAGCAAAGAGAGTAGTAGTAGTAGCAGAACAGTAGTAGTAGCAGCAACAGGAGTAGTATTGCAGCAAGCAGCTATTTAGTAGTAGAGCACAGGTAGACAGCAAACATAGTAGTAGCAGAACAGCAGTAGTAGTAGCAGCACGCAGTAGTAGTAGCAGCACAGCAGGAGTAGTAGTAGGCAACGAGTAGTAGTAGTAGTAGTAGTAGTAGTAGCAGCAGTAGTGTAGTAGTAGAGATATAGTAGCAGCAACAGAGTAGTAGTAGCAGCAACAGCAGTAGTAGTAGCAGCAACAGCAGTAGTAGTAGTAGCAGAAGCAGCAGAGGTAGTAGTAGTAATACTAGTACTAGTAGTAATAGCAGCAGCAGTGGTAGTAGTTAGTTGTAGTTGTTGTAGCAGCAGTAGTAGCAGTAGTAGTAGTAGAGTGGTAGTAATAGTAGCAGCAAGGTAGTTGTAGTAGTAGTAGTAGCAGCAGCAGCAGCAGTAGTTAGTAGTAGTAGCAGCAGTAGTAGTACTAGCAGTGATAAGTAGTAGTGTAGTAGTAGTAGCAGCAGCAGCAGTAGTAATAGTAGTAGTAGCAGCAGCAGCAGCAGCAGTAGCAGTAATAGTTAGTAGTAGTAGTAGCAGTAGTTGTTGTAGTAGCAGCAGCAGCAGCAGCAGAAAGTAGTGACTAAATTTTAAAGTCACAGCTACGATGCCCTTTTTTAATTTTGAAGGTCATCTGTTCCTTTTGCTATCACTACAATGCACAAAAGAACAAACTATGTCCAATGGTATAACCATCGTTATGTATTTACAACAACCACACAACAAGAAGAATATATGTATCATTCATCATCATCAGGTTCCTTGCCGCATGACGTTGGCGATCATGGACTTCCATCTGTCTCTATCTCTTGTTGCCTCAAGCATCTCTTCCACCCTCCTTGTCTTCAGCCACTCTGCAAGTCCGTCTAGTATTTTCTCCCTGTGTCTACCTGGTGTTCTCTTTCCCACCAGCTTTCCCGTTGTGACCAGGTGCTCCAAATACCCTTTCCTCATAAAATGTCCTATAAATATTGCCTGTCTTTTCCTGATCTTCCTTATGAATGATCTACCTGAGTCTGCCTTCATCAAGACTGTCTCGTTTGTTTCCTTTGCTGTCCATGGAACTCTCAACATTCTTCTTAGAAACCACATTTCGGCTGCCTAAATCTTGTTCTGGCTTTGCTTGCTGACTGTCCACGCCTCACAACCGTACAACAGTATTGGTTCTATATAACATTTAAGAACTCTCTTCCTGATGTTTATTAATAGGCATTTGTTGGTAAGAATGCTTGTCATCTTCTTGAATCATGTTTTGGCTTGGCCAATTCTGCTGGTTATTTCTGATGTATCATTACGACAAGTTAATTCTTTCGACGCATCGAACACAAGACCGTTTGAAGGACAGATCATGAAGGCCCTGCCTGTTCAAAAACCACGCAATAACATGATCCCTTTCGCCAGATTCAATAGGCCTGAAAAGATAAAATAGGCCTGTTTGTTCAAACCCAATAACAAAATGATCCCCTTTGAAACAATGCAGGCCCTACTTGTTCAAGAACCATCCAAGTACAAGATGGTGCCGTTCGAAAAATAATGTACGCCCTGCTTCTTCAAAAATCACCCAGTAACAGCATGGTCCCATCTGAAAAATAAGTAGGCCCTGTTTATTCAAAAACCACCCGTTTGAAAGATATTGTAGACCCTAGTTATTCATAAACTACCCAATCACCAGATGATCCCGTTTGAAAGATAACGTAAGCCCTGATTGCTCAAAATACCACCCAATAACAAGTCCCTTTTGAAAGAGAACACAGTCCCTCTTGTTCAGAAACCACCCAATGACAAGATGATCCCATCTGCAAGATAAAGTAGGCACGCTTGTTCAATAACCACCCAATAAAAAGATGGTCCTGTTTGAAAGATAACATCCACCCAATAACATAAAGACCTGCTTCACAATGTTCAAAAACCACCTAATACCAAGACGGTCCCATTTGAAAGATAACGTAGGCCCTGCTCATTCAAAAAGTTCACCGATTCAAAAACCACCCAATCACAAGATGGTCCCATCTGAAAGATAACTAAGCCCTTGGCTTCTTATTCAAAAGCCCTGCTCATTCAAAAATCACCCCCATCACAAGATGGTCCCATTTGAAAGATAACACAGGCCCTGCTTGTTCAAAACCACCCAATAACATGATGGTGCCATTCGAAAAATAATGCATGTCCTGCTTCTTCAACAACCACCTAATAACAACATGGTCCCGTTTGAAAGATAACAAAGGCCTTGCTTGTTCAAAAACTTCCCAGTAAAATGGTCCCGTTTTGAAAGTCAACACTGGCCATGCTCGTTCAAAAAAAAAAAAAAAAAAAAAAAATCCCTTTTTAGATTTTCAAAAAGTCAGAAAATGGACGTGTTTGGATGACTTTGTGTAAACTTAAGGCAAAAGAATAGCCAGGCCAAGTTGACATTCTTTTCATATCATGTATATAAATAATACTCACCCACCCCCACCCCCGACAAAAACAAAAAAACAACCAAAAAAACGATTTTAGACATGACCCGAGGTTTACTGGCTTTTTTGTTTTTTGTTTTTGTTTTTGTTATTTTGTTTTTGATATTTTTATTGTTTGTGTGTGTGTGTGTGTGTGTGTGTGTGTGTGTGTGTGTGTGTGTGTGTGTGTGTGTGTGTGTGTGTGTGTGTGTGTGTGTGTGTGTGTGTGTGTGTTTGTGTGTGTGTGTGTGTTGTTTTTATTTGTTTTGTTTTTTTAGAAAGTTGTAAGTGAACTACGCAATCCAAACATGAGTATACGAGACTCTTTGAGCAAAAAGGAGGCTGGGGCTGAGAGAGGAGGGGCACCCAAGGCGAGCTCTGTCGCGGAAGGGCAGGGAGCCTTGGCCTCCTGTGCAGTGGACAGGGCTCCGGGCAGGTGCGAGGCCAGCCGTTCCACCGCTTCCGAAAAGGAGAAGGAAGCGTGGGCTGAGCCCTCATCCTCCGGGTCCGAGTCCGTGTCCCGTATTTAGACCCAAACACCTGGTGTTGTGATTTTGAAGATGTTGTAGTCGAGACCTTGGAACTGTGCCGAGGTCATGTTGTAGTGGTGACCTTGAAATTGTGCCAAGGTCATCCATACTTCGGCATTCGAAAGTCTGACTCAAGGTACTACTACTACTACTTAAACTATGAAAGTGATTATGTTCACTTCCAATCTGTAACCATGTGTTGTTGACACAAACCGCATACTAACCCGTACAATAAAAAGAGGAATGGCCTGATCATTTTTGTGGCAAAGTTTTGAGATTGCATATATGCGTACAATGGCTCTTCCGCAAAGTAAACTTGCCAAATATTCGGCTAAGAAATTTCTGATTTTAATTTTTTGCTGCTGAGAGAAGAGACTCCATATTTTCAATTTTAGTGATGATGATGATGATGATGATGATGATGATGATGATGATGATGATGGTTAACCATCATCATGGTTATTATTAAATTATTACATTATTATTATTATTATTAATAATATTATTAATTGTAATGTTATCATTATTATTATTATCATTATTACCATCATCATCATCACCATTACTATCATCATATTATTATCATCATCATTATTGTCTTGTTATAGTGGTGGTGGTGGTGGTGTGGTGGTGTAAAAGCCCAACCTTCTGCGCTGAGCCATATCAAGGCTATAAACCATCTCAAACCACATCTACCAAAACTGGATATCTCGTGGGCAGTGACAGGCTTTTACAACCGCGAAAACCTAATGTAAATATACCAAGTATCTTTTATACATACACACAAAAAACTGTTGTACATATACCCTCCCCACCCCCACTGCTGTAACTAGTAATTTAACAATACAGTCGTTAGCTATGCAAATTGAGTGTAGAGTTGACAGGTCACGGCACAGCGTTAAGTGTTGACAAGAGTCAAGTCTTATAATACTATGTGCAAACCTCATATGAAGTGTTGATAATCGGCTTTTACGGGCATCAATGGAAACCATCGTTTCCAGTTAGCATAGACACACCATCTCCTCCCATCTTCTACTTCATTCAGGATCTACAGAACTGTAAAATAATAACAAGACACAATTCTCTTCGTATAGCAGTTCTGTACCAACGACGGCATATTGCGAGTTCTATATTCAGTTGATTTGGGCTTTACATAAAATTCTCTACAACTGAGTCTTGTCTTGACTTGATTCTTTAGCCCTGATATTGCTCTAGTACTAGTAGTCGGCTGGGCTATAAGCAATATGAACTTGATTCTTAGTTTACCTAGCAAATGCCATGATAATCTTCAGCCCATGCATCGTATGGCATTTATGGTGTTCAATGCACATTGTACCATCCGATTACTGAAACGCATCATGATAAAAACAAACTGACAGCTGTTAAGTTTCCCTTTTACTCTCACTTCAGATGTAATTTACACAGCCTTTTATTTTTGTTGATATGCATGACTAAAAGATGTTGAACTCTTCTCAATTTACATGAAGTCAGAACAATGTAATAACTGCATTCGGAATTCTACCCTCAGGTCAAAGAGGTTTTGTACACTCTGTAAATTCTGTTTCTTCCTCCACTTCACACAGCTTTCCACTGCATTTATTCTGCATATCTGTAAGATCTAAAACTTGATCCTAACTTCATTCCATTTCATATTTTGCAAAGCTAACTCTAAATTGGCAGATATAACGTGTGGAGGTGAAAAGCAGAGACCCGGCGGCACCACCAAGGAAAGGTGAGGGAGAAAACGGGGGGAGGGGGGGATCAGCCGATGGGAACGAGTCTGCCTCCCGCAAGATTTGTGGTAAGCACCCAGTCTGGCCCAGACACATCTACCCTGTATGTTTAAAAAGAAGAAAAAAAACCAACTCCACACACAAAGAAAGGTGAGGCAGACGGCTGAATCGCTCTGATAGAGAAAGAGGAGGGGGGAGGGGGTACGGAGTAAGGTTAGGGGGAGAGGGAGAAAAACTAGGTCGTCAGGGCAAACCTTGAGGTAGACTGAGAAAAGGCCAAATAGCGGAGTCTGTCTGGGTTATTTTCAGCGTACCTAGTCCCTCCCTCCCCCCCCCCCCAACCTCCCACCACCCACCCAACCTTTTCTCTCTCTCCCTCTCTCATGTAGACTGGCACAGACGTACGTCTGGGCGTCTTGTGTAGAGGAGTTATTTTACATTTCGCTCCATCTTCTCACCTCAGTTCCACCTTTGCGAAGGGACCTAAGCGACGGCAGACTGCCCAACTTGGGAAGAAGTTTTCAAAAGTAACGCAACAGATTAAAACCTGATGGTCAAACCATGCTAACAGTCTTTAAACACATTACCGTAAACTTTGACAAGAACTTGGAAAACTTGAACAGGGGGAAAAAAAAACACCAAGAAACATGTAGGCCTACATGTCAGACTAAATTTCATTCTTTTCATATTTCTAAATTATGTGCGTTTGGTATTTTCACTTCAAACTTCGAATTAAAAACGCACTGCTAACATTTTCTTGACGAACAAAAAATGTCAACAGCAAATATTTTCACAGTTTAGTGTTCATATTTCAAAATTCGTTAAACATTTTTTTTAAATGTTTGCAAACATTAATCATTAATCAAGCTTATACTGAAGCAGTCAAAATAATCTGCGTTCCAAATCTGCATAAAGTCCTTCCATAAACAGCCAAGATATCCTTGCTGTAACAAGTACACATAGACCAAAAGACACACTGCAGTCTCACTTCCAAATCTGTCATTTCAATTTGCATACGGCAAGTTTAGTTCAAGTTTATTCTGCTTATAGCCCAACCGACTACTAGCGCCATATCAGGGCTAACACCACGTCAAAAAAGACAACCCGGTTAAGATTAAAGACAAAAGTTAAAAACCATGCTCATCGTTAACCTTACTAGTCTAAAATAGAATTAAAGAAAACATACTCAAACGTAAAATAACATCAGGTGAAATCTACTGATCTCTTGTAAAAGATGGAAAATTGGAGGGACGTATTGCAAGATTCTTTAAGCAGTAGATAAGTTTAGAAATGGTCCATTAGCACAGTTGTTATGAGCACCGTGCTCGTAATGTAGAATGCTGTGGGTTAAATGATTGGGCCACCAAAGTTTTATTCTCCAAGATCTTGCCAGCACGTTAATAATAATGATGATGATGACATATGATATAGGCCCTATTTGGCACCAAATCTTGATTCAAGAATCAAACCAAGACGCGCACTCTCGTCATTCACCAATTACCCAACAACGAAAAAACCTCCAGGGCATATAGCACACGCGCACATTGGGAAGGGGAAGACTGGAGGGGAGTAGGGCGTTCGACCCCTGACCCAAGCCGTCATCCTAGTGTCTCTCTCTCTCTCTCTCTCTCTCTCTCTCTCTCTCTCTCTCTCTCTCTCTCTCTCTCTCTTGTGTGTGTGTGTGTTACAACACACACACACACACACACACACACAACACACACACACACACAGATGCTGAGCTAGGGTACACTCAAGCCTGTTTTCTTATGCTTTTCTGAATATTGTGCCGCTCACAAACGAGTACCTGCCGTTTCATAAGATAAGCAAAACCTGGCCAAAGTTTAAGCTGTTTCAAATCAAACACTGTCAGTCATATTTTATAACTTCAAGATCAGCTGCCTGTTCTCGCCTTCACATCATAAAAAAACATTTTGTATTCTTTTCTGAAGTTAAAGCTGACCTGATTTTCTTCCTTTTTAACTCGAACATTAGATTGACTTTTAATGTTCGAAAAAGATTCTTCACTTTGATGTGCCTAAACCAACATCCAATTAACTGGCTTAGTTTATGACTTGTTCACTCCGTCATACAACTTTTTATGTCAGTTCTTAGTGTTAAGAACATTTTTTTTCTTCTTTTTAAACATTGCCTGCAAAAATCACATCCTCCATACAACCATTAACGAAGTGATAACCATGACAGGTGATGACTACACTGACGCCGTGGAGTGTTGAGAGTGCTAAATAATCTTATAATTTCTACAGTCTTGCTTAAAGAACAGCTGACTGCGTAGAGCCATATCCGGGCTATAACCGTTTCGATACATACATAGTAATTCAACAAGAAAAAAGAAAGAAGAAAAAAAAACAACAGAAAATCAAGTACACATACCAATGCATTCGCGCACATAAAGTAGGGAGATGCCTCTGGGGGTGTCCACTCCGTCCAATTTATCGCAAAGGGATTTCAAAAACATACCAGAATACAAATTTAAACATAACTAAGGACACTAAAACATATAAAATGGGCATAAACTGCTTCTGCATATCTCATTTCCACACTGCATATCTCATTTCCCCAGAGCCCCAAAATGCATGTAGCCTACCCAATTATCAATCGTAAGAGAAAGCATGTAAGATTTTATCGAACATGTACAGATGAATGGATCAGCAAGGCAGAAAATGATAGTAAGAAATGACAGAAACTGTGAAAGCAAAGAAGCGAGGCAGAAATAAAGAGAGTGACAGAAATGAGAAAATATTTCTCTAGCACAGAATTCCCAGACGGTGGGGATACTATTTGTACTGAAAGAGCCCCCGGCATCCCCACGGGAGAAACCATCGCGACCAATATGCCTGTAACTTTTTCCTAGCAAAAATGTGTATGCGTAAATGCAAAATACAATGATGACGTACAACAGATAAGCTTATTCAGAAAGTATTGGTAAACAGTTTATTATGCTAAAAAAAAATAATGCAGTATGAATAAACATGTCATATCATAACTTCATAAACAAAGGACAAATCTTTATTATTATTATCACTGCAAAGAACAGCTTCAAAATGGCTAAAAAAATTTTTTTAAATGTATTAGAGGATGTGGTTATTTGTTTAAGTTGTCGAAATGGCTCTATATACATCGTAAAGAGGACCTAACAGAGGATCAGGCCTAAGAATTCATTATAAAACAGAAGTCGAAATTATTCACTACAAAAGACATGTTCAAATACGTCTGATGTCGGCAATTTACTAGTCTAAAAGACGGTACTCATACTCGCAGAACTGTTCAGGAAGACAGTAACCGTTACAAAAAGAAAAGAAAGAAAAAAAACACTTATCTAAATGGTTGCATCCGTTAATATGACCAATAAAATTGGTTTTATACATTACAATGGTCTGCTTTAAAAGGCCCCTTTTCCTTTCTAATGAACTGTTTAAACGAGCACATTTGTGACATAAATCCGGACCAAATGGCAAAGAACGGGTGCACGAGACGACGTAATGGGCAAAGGACTGGTCTAATGCTAAGCACTGTCATAAATGGCAAATAACTTTGTCTATAAGGATGATCTGAATTGTTACGTCCACTGACTACACGACAAGACTTGGTCAAGGGACTCGTGTAATGGCAGAGGACCGGTCCAATTTGCTAAATTCACAGAAGGCGATTGGCCACTTTAAAGGATTCGTCTGAAAGCTTCATCTTAAACGAATCAGTTGACTGGCTGATCAGGTTTAGGCAAATGGCTTATTTACCGCAAAAGTATATTAATTCCATTCCTTTCCATGGATGCTGGTTGAAAGTTGCTGATATCAGAGCTACTGTTTGTTAAGACAACACAACACAGCGTACTACAAGATGCGATTGATGTGAAGAGGGTTAGAGCCCAAATGGGAGAGACAGTCCACCTCCTGAACATGCATATAATTCCACAAGGACAGTATCTATAATCACAATATCTGTCCGTCTGTCCGTCTGCCTGCCGCCTGTATGCGAGACTGAGGTCTACGTCTGATCCTCGGAAGGGATTTATGTGGCTACGTCCATCAAAACTCGTACAAAGACTGACTGGCAATCCATGGGCGGCCATTTCCCCACATTTAGTCTCTCCCATTCTCCCACCCTACAGCCGTGCCGCTGTCAGAACTCTCACCAGCCCCATTTCCCCGGTCGTCAATTATTTACTGCCCTTTCCATTACCCTCATCATTATCGACTAAGCATAATTCCCAATCCCAGCTTCCCATTTCTCCGGCCCCGAGCATCCGTCTTTGATCTCTATTCCCTCAGCAGCAGTCTTTTGATCTCAATTCCCTCTCAGTCCTTCCCTCACTGATCCCGATTCCCTCTTGCCCCCCCCCTCCCTCCCCCCCCAGCTACTGATGATCTCCATTCCCTTCACAGGCAAGCCTCATGCTAAAAGTGTCGTCCGTCCTTGCTGATCGCCAGTCGCTCCATCTCATTCGTCGTTCCCTCGTCGACTGCTATAGGTCACGGGGACTATTTTCATAATCAATCACTTTGTTCACGGATTCATTATTCGCTCAGTCGCTCTACCCTGAGGGGCTGACGCCGCCGGCACAAACCATCTGCTGTGATATTTGCTGGTGCCGACAACTACCATTAGGCGGATTGAGTGTGGTAAACAATTAAGCCATTCAATTAATAATTAACAAATGAACAATATTTTGATTCTTCCTAGGGCAGCGTTTAGTCAACTGACATGCAAGCTCTTCGCATTTTACAGAACTGTCAACAGAAGAAAGTGTAAAGAAGGATTGTGTGTCGACTGTGGTGTTAAATTATGGAAATGTTATGCATGCTTCAAGATATACGGCATGATTCATAATAAAGTGATCATTTATACCGTGCTCAGCCAAGCAAACACACGCTCCACGCACTTCACAAAGGCAACAAACTATCCATGAAACAAAGCCCACACAAATTACAAAATCAACCGCAAACATTTACATGTCCTTGAGCAAAGTCGTCATTCAATCGAGTAATTTCAGTGTCATATGAACCTGTTTTCACAAATCCTCATCGACAGCCCCTCCAAACACAGACGCCTTCTAGTGCAAACTGATTTTATCGAATGCTGTTTAATGCTACTGACTCACGCGGCAGCGACAGACACCTTTTACGGCAAACTCGTTTCAATCCATCAATTTCTGTGTCACTGGGACAAGTCCTTTTTTCCCAGCCACGTCCACCAGTTTGTTATGACTTCATTTTATATACAGACAGACAGACAGACAGACAGATGGAATGTATGCGTGGGTCTGTCCATTAACTATTACACCTTGTGGAACAAACGTGATGTCTGTGATATGTCAGTCATGGTAAAACAATGTTCAAAAGGATTTTAAAACAAATTTTTAAAATGAAATTAGGGGGACGAGGGGTGGTGGGGCAAAAAAGATACACCATCCGACCATCATACACAGCAGCCCTGAATCGGGCCAGTGCACAAGCGGGCGGCAGAGCAAATAAAAATGACGTCATGGTCGTCTGCTGCCGCCGGCAAGCTGAGTCAGCCACCCGTTTTCTACCCTGAATACACGTCATCGATCGACGGGCAATTGTTTGCTTGATTGATCTCACGTGCCGGGTGAGTGTGTCTGTGCTAATAGCTTGAAGGTGGAGGAGGAGGAGGAGAGGTTGGGGGGTGGTGGTGGTGGAAAGTGGGTCATACGCGGTGACCGTGTCTGGCGCGGTGCGTGCACTTCCAACACTAGTCACAACATCATCAACATCGCCGCCACGCTACAACCACCACTACCACCACTACCAGCACCACCGCCAGCAGCAGCAGGTGAAAAGAAAATCATTATTTTACGCTCTGCTGCTTTGTCTTCAGGGGATCCGCGCTAGCGCGGCGGTGAAAAACAAACCGCAGGTCGAGCCTCGTGCGAGACTGTGGTTTACGTGCTTAATCAGACCTCTGTATCTCTGCTTTGATGAATACAAGGTCTATTGACAGTTTGCCTTCCATACTGTGTATTTTCATTGGGTTTGGTCAATGTTTATTTAAAAGAAAGACACATAAATGAAGAGAAACCTCTTGATGCTGAGTCAATAAACTGACACCCAAATGAAAATAGTAATAAACGGATAGGACACCCACTGACATCTCAATGGACGGAAGTAACTAACAGATACATCAAAGAATTTCATAATCTCTTAAACCTAGACAGCCAACATCTATTACCCCAACAATACGCCTGATCCTTCAAGTCTAGACTGCGAACACCTTCTGACTCAACAATGCGTATAATCTCTAACAGTAACAGTCTAGACAATGAACAGCTTCTAACTTGCCAAAGCACGTGATTCTTCTTTCAAAGTCCAATCTGTATGTTAATGTACACTTTTACCGTTACTTAACATTTTTTGTTTATTTTATCACAATGAGGGCGTATTATCTTAATGTACACTTTTTATCGTTATTTATCATTTTTGTATTTATTTTATCACAATGAGGGCGTGTTATGTTAATGTACACTTTTTATCATTATTTATCATTTTCACGTTTATTTTATCACAATGAGGGCGTGTTTGTTGTCTCTCGGTCAAAATGAATCTTTCCCCCATTACCTTCCTTCCTGTTAAATGTTTGTTATTATTTCTTTTGTCTGTGCGATTATCTTCTTATTGTTATTGTTGTTTAAAGCCCAGCCGACTGCAAAAAGACATATCAGGGTTATGACCGTTTCAAAACATACAAAACTTCAAAGGGAAAAAATAGAAAAGAAAATTAAGTACACATATCAATGCATTCACACACATAATCTAAGGAGATGCCCCTGGCGTTGACCACTCCGTCCAATTTATCGCACAGGGGATTTAAAAAAAACACACCTGAATACAAATTTAAATATACCTAAGGACACCAAACATAAAAACAGACATAAATTACCTAAAATTGCTTCCGCATATCTCACCTCCCTAAGCCAAAAATGCATTAATACATGTACCCAATTATCAATCCTAAGAAAAAGTAAGACTTTATCGAACACATACAGGTGAAATGGACCAGCGAGGCAGAAAATGATAGAAGAAATGACAGAAAGCAAATGGGAAGAAAGAAACAGTGACAGAAAAGAGGTACCTTGTAACACACAGAAGGTGGAATTGGCAAAGGAAAAAAAAGAGGAAAACTAGGGGGTCCGGAAATTATTTGAAAACCGAGACTAAATCTATGCACTTCTGGGGGCATTCTGGGCAAATTGGAGGTTCTAGCACACTAAATTCCAGATTTTTATATAATCTATCTTAATTGCACTCACCAAGCATGAGAAGACCTCTTAGTGCAACAGGACAATAATTCCCCAGAGCTTGTGCCTAGAGTTGGCGACGTTGTAATTTCCACTCCTATATAGGGTGCCTCCATGTCATATGCCTTGTTGGCAGCCCTTGTGTAGGTCTTAGCGCACCCTTATTTTGGGATCCCTTTCGTTGCGGCTTCGCAGTTACTGGTCCACTAAAGCCCCGCCCTCTTATGTGTACGCAATTCGCACTGACACAAGTCCAAAGCAGACCTACAATTTACTTTCCGATTGTTCTGCCAGCACCTCCTCAGGACTTGGTTCCAACCAAGGCCCATTTCCACGGATTTTAATTAGAATGTCGAAACTTCGTGCGATTCACAATACTCTGGTCGCCATTTGTCCACAATGCATCGCGAGCGCCACTATTGACTCGCCAATAGAGAGTTCAGTTCTGTCGTCTGCTTCAACCCCACAGATTCAAAAATCCCGACTGTACTATGCATTGTCGATTTTTTATAACGCGGAAATTTGTTTTAACGGCGATGGCGATTGTTACGCGAAAAATCGCGATCTCCGACGAATTACACCCCGACCAGAATTTCAGAAGGCGATAACCTTCTAATGAAAGGCACCGTATCCCGGGGAGGGGGGTGCGAGGTTTGCACCCATCTTCAGACTACGAGCTAGCAGCTCGCATAACAGATAATCCCGCACCTGGCATCGGCAGAGCACCGCCTCGCTGGCTGAGCGACATACAGCAGCACTCACTCCATACGCAGGTATGATCACAAAACCGTCCCAACTGAACGAATATCCACAGTCAGCATGAACTGCACATTCCGCCAGCACTTACAAGATACTCGCACTCTCCATAATGAAGTCGACGTATTCAAAGTAATACCAAACATCCTACACCTCCACCCAATGTACATAATTATCTGAATCTCTAGACTGGCAAAACTAGTACTACAAATCTTGACGGGATTGAGGATGTGGGAACGGATTAAACTTACACTGACCGACAAAGCGTAAACATAACTTTACTCAAGGTTCAGTTTTTGCTTTGCAAGCATGGTTGACAATGCACAATGCTGGTGGACAGGGTGTCGGAGTCAAAGGGTTAAGATGGGCAGCGAACAGGCTTTTTTTTTTTTTTTACATGATGCGGGCTGGAAATTAACTTGCAACATGTCGAGCGTGGGGATGTCGCACACAGGTAAAACCCCATGCCAAACAGGAGCACACTTTCCAGAGCCCCCCCCCCCCCCCCCCAGTTGCCTATTATTTAGAAACGAAATAACACAGCAGTGGCCTCATAAAGCATCTCATGACTGTAGAAGAACGGTTCTGGGACAGCAAATAGGAGCTACTGTCGACCTCGTCCTTCATCCAGTCCACTAGACCGACCACATGAAGACATGGCCATCCTCGAATAATAACACACACACACACACACACACACACACACACACACACACACACACACACACACACACACACACACACACACAAGGCAAGTGTCTCTGCAGTGATCATGTGATGGTCAACCTAAACATCCACCCTCTCTTGTCTCCTGACAATCTACCATTATTACAACAACAACAAATATCAGACCAGAAAACCGATATGAGACGAACGCATCCTTCTGACTGCACAACGAGGGGGTGCCCGTAAAACACGGCTCGAGGGATTGGGTACAGGAGGGGTGGCTTTTAAACTAGCCCTGTGGGCATATTTCACCCCCAACAAGAATCCACACAATCTCACAACGACAGACAACGGACACAACTCAATAGATCTTCCCTTGTAAGGAAAGAAGAAAGGGGTGGTGACGGTGGGGGGGGGGTTGTGAGGGAGGGAGAGAGGGGTTGGGAACGGAGAGGGATGGCGGGGGGTAGTTACCAGACGACAACGTCACCACCAAACGTCCATCACCGACCAGTACAACATCGCTGACGTGACCGACTTCAATCAGACACGGCTTCCAACCCGACACCACGCGCAAATGGCCTCCCTCTCTCTCTCTCTTTGCATAGTGGGGCTTGATTATTATTCATTAACCCCCTCGTTCCCCTTCCCTTCGTCCTCTCTCTCTCTCTCTCTCTCTCTCTCTCTCTCTCTCCTCTCTCTCTCTCTCTCTCTCTCTCTCTCTCTCATATCTGGGACAAATGCGTGCGATTGTTGAACCCCAAGTCTGTTTATCAGTGTTTAGATTCAGTGCGTACGGTGCAACCATCCTCGTCTTTCCTTGTGTCATTCACCAGTCACAGACAGGGAGGAGATGTGAAGAAACGACCACTTCTATGCGATTAATTGTGTGTGCTTGCGTGTGTGAACTCAGAACACGTTTATCTGCCAGAAGACGCCAACAGAGGGTTGCAAGACAGAGACTGGTAATAAGCTGACATAAGAGTCGAAGTGTGTGTATGCGCACATAGCGATCCTACTTTGTGAACTTGTCATCAGCAAGCTGAGATGCATTACAGAATGACGAAATTATGACCTCTGGTCTACTAGTAGGTCTCCACAACATTATATCGCATAAAGTCCCCCCCCCCCCTCTCTCTCTCTCTCTCTCTCTCTCTCTCGCTCGCTCGCTCGCGCGCGCGCGTACTTGAAGGCATTTTCACATTAATTGCATTTCAAATGTTCACTGTTGGCTTGTAAAAATTGCTGCCTGGTAAATAGTCTCCCTTAGAAATTACTGCATGATAAATAATTATCCCCTATAAATCACTGTCTGATTTATACTCTCCCTTAAAAAGTACTGACCGGTTGATATTCTCCGTCGGTGAATTATATTTCTACGTATCTGAGTCCACCGCGTTTGTCGGCGAGAATGTCCACTGGAAAAGTAGAAATAAGTGAAATAAAGGCCAGAAGAAAGAGGGCAAAACACATCCGCACTGAACAATAGCAGAGTCGCACAATGGTAATGATGGGCTAACCGGAGACAGAAGAGATAGCATTGCCTCTGGCATAACTCGCATGACCTCAACTTCCCGTCAGAATTCTACGACAGTGTAGTTTTATGTTTTTCTGTGTTGGTGTCTGCGATTTAAAACATGTCTTCAATGGTTACTTCAAAAGTATACTCAGCTGTGTGCAGATTACCTACTGATTGTATTCAACTAATCGACAACAATTTTTCTCTCCGTAGATGTGTTGGTGTCTGCGAGGGGAATCACATTGCAATATATAATTGTATATATGCTCTCTATAATTTTCCGTTGTTTTTATTCTTTCTCCCCATTTATAGCCGTGTGTGTGTGTGTGTGTGTGTGTGTTGTGTGTGTGTGTGTGTGTGTGTGTGTGTGTGTGTGGTGTGTGCGTGTGTGTGCGTGCGTGCGTGCGTGTGTGTGCGTGCGTGCGTGTGTGTGTTTCAGCGCTTAGATTTGATTTTATCAAGATTTTGCGCTATATAAATATTGTAATTATTATTATTATTATTTTATTTAAAACATGTCTTCAACCGCTAATTCAAAAATTTTCTCAGTTCTGTGCAGATTATCTACTGATTATAGTTATTCTAATCGACAACAATTTTTCTCTTCGTAGATGTAGCATGATTTACAAATCTTCTATTCAACAAATGAATGAATAAGTGAATGAATGAATGAATGAATGAATGAATGAATGAATGAATGAATGAATGAACGAATGAACGAACGAACAAACGAATGACATACGTGACAAAATTAATGCAACCCAAATTGACCAAAAATACTGAACTCAATATGGATGGCCAAAGATTATTCATCTTATTTCAAAAGACTGGAGTTTTGGTCCCAAGATAACACTACAGATCGCGCCCCGCCTGACAACACTGGAGCCTTACATCCTGTCTAACAAACACTGGAGCCTTACATCCTGTCTAACACCCTGGCGCTTTTTGTTCTTTTAAGGACTCGACCTTTACCCACCTGTCACTCCCAAGTTTTACCAAGTGCCACAATCACGTCCACCCCTGTGTGTGCGTGGACTTAACACTGTGTGCACATGTTGGTCGGTGTTATCACATCACTTCCCTTGTCCATAGACAGGACTTCTGTTCCTTGAGACGGTTCCTAGTTCAAAGGATAGGATAGGAGGGTAACAATACAGTTCATGCCGCCCAGCCAACCAACATCATCATCAAGTGCCCTGCCGCATGGCGTTGGCGATCATGAGCCTCCATCTGGAAGTATTTCTCCCTTCCTGTCTTCATCCACTCCACAAGTCCGTCCAATATTTTCTTCCTGTGTCTAACTGGTGCTCTTTTTCCCTTCAGCTTTCCAGTTTTGGCTAGGTGCTCTGATTTCTCTCGCTTCATTAAATGTCCTATAAATGTTGCGTGTCTTTTCCTAATCTTCTTCATTAACGTTCTTTTTGTGTCTGCTTCCTCAAGACTGTCTCATTTGTTTTGTTTGCTGTCCATGGAATTCTTAACATTCTTCTTAGAAACCACGTTTCAGCAGCCTAAATCTTGTTCTGACTTTGCGTGTTGACGGTCCACACTTCACATCCGTACAACAATATCGGTTGTATATATAACACTGAAGAATTCTCTTCCTAATGTTAACTGACAGGCATTTGTTAGTAGGAACTCTTTTCATTTTCTTGAATGTTGTTTATTAGCCTCGCCGATTCTGTTGTGCATCTGCCGTCTGGTGATATGACTGTTCCCAATTTGTCTCAAGGCCCAAACAACCACAAAGGCCATATCAGAGTTGTGGGAGTGGGGATGAGAGGATTCAAACGGGCCCTGGCTCTTATTTAGTCTTTTTTTTTTTTTTTTTTTTTTTTTTTCTTTACTTACCTCATGATTTCTTTCAGGGTGTTAAAACAAGCAATTGGAGTAAAATCATTTAATACGATTCGAGTTACTGTTTCAGCCTGCAATCTGCTGCTCCTTGTCTGTTAATATTCTCTAGTTTAAAAAGAAAAGTGCATGACGATAAAAGAAGTGTGCATGTTTCAAGCTTGTTCTCTGTCTGACTTCTGATTTTTTTAGCCCTTGTTTGGTCTTGTTTCAGACTCTCTAAGACCTCGTTTCGTCTTTTTTCAGAGTTTCAAACTCTATTTTTGGTCCTGTTTCAGACTTTCCCGATCCTCTTTTTGTCCTGTTTCGGTCTTACTTGGTCCTGTTTCAGATTTTCCAAGCCCTCGTTTGGTCCAGTTTCAGACTTTCCAAACCTTCTTTTGGTCATGTTTCATACTTTCCAAGCCCTCGTTTGGTCTTGTTTCATACTTTCCAACTTCGTTTGGCCTTGTTTCAGACTTTGCAAGTCGTCGTATGGTCATGTTTCAGGCTTTTCCAGTTCTCATTCAGTCTTGTTTTAGACTTCACGCCTTCTTTTGGTCTTGTTTTAGATTTTTCACGCCCTTTTGGTCTTCTCTCAGACTCTCCAAGCCCTCATTTGGTCCTCAGACGTTCCAAGCCTTCGTTTCATCTCGTTTCAGGTTTTCAGAGACTCCTTTTTGTTTATTTCATACTTTCAGATACTTCTTCTGAATTCAAACTTTCCAAGACTTCCTTTTGTCTTCCACTTTCCAAGCCTTTCTTTCACCAAATTTCCGACTTTTCAAACTTTTCTTTCAATTTATTTCAGACCTTCCAGGCCGTCGTTTCGTCTGAATTCTAATTTGGCAAGTCTTTCTCGTGTCCAATTTCCAGCTTTTCAACCTCCAACCCCCACCCCCATCCACTCTTCCCACCCGAAACCAATTTTTCAAATTAAAATGTTCATGCGCAACTGGGTATGAAAAAAGAATAGTGAGCACCCTTGTCAATATGTGCATAAAAAGAAGACAGTAAGTACAGACTATCTCGTAGACCACGTTTTTTACTAATGCATAATTTTTCACACCGACCCATTATAATTTTTCTGCAACTAGCCAGCCCTGCTCAAACTGCTGACGCTCCATTCACACCCATCGCCGACGACAGCAACGACAATTTACGGACGCCGACATCCATAATGGCACCAGGTCAGAGGAGAACAAGAATGAAAATGTGGAGAGGAACGGGTAGGGTGATGGAGTCGGGATGGAGGGAAGGGGCAGCTGTGAGAGCTGGGAGTTGGTCTTAAGAGTATTTCAGTTGGGAAGTGGGAAGAGGGAGAGTAACCAGTAATCACACACACACACACCACACACACACACACACACACACACACACACACACACACACACACACACACACACACAGTGCGATGCTAGTGTACAGTGTATATGGGTGTTACTCGATATGTGTTCTGGTATGTATATGTTCATTCACTGATACTCTGGAGGGAGGAAGGATGGGGGGGGGAATAGACGGGGAGGAGGGGATAGTAGTACAAAAACTGATCCTTGGAGAACGGGCCATGGAGAGAAAGATTCAGAGAGAGAGAATGAGAGAGAGGGAGAGCCCGCTGGGGTCTATTTTCGTCTTGAGGTCGCATCTTCACACCCTCAATGCTTTCGCTTCTCCCCTATCCCCACCCCCACCGGCTTCTTTCCAATCTCTCTCTCTCTTCTCTCTCTCTCTCTCTCTCCTCTTCGTCGGCGGCAGCCCCACAATGCAGTGAGGAGTGCAGTGTTGTTGCGTTTTGTGGGAAGAAGTGAGATGACGACACATGGATTGCTGCCCTTTTTCTGACCAGGTCACGTGCCAAGCAACTGTTGCTATGACGACAGCCAATGACACGAGGATCGTTTCGCCACCACTCGGCCTGGCGGAGAGCTCCGTGCTGTGAGTATGGTGGCAGTGGCTAACAACAAGGCAGGCGAGAGGAGTGAGGGAGCGAGTGAGTGAGTGAGTGATGCAAGCCAGCCAGACTGATGAATGTTCTCGTTTTCACACTTCACCCAACTCAACGGCCACAAAGAATGAAGAGGGAAAAAGAAAGAAAGAAAGAAAGAAATGGGGGGGGGGGGGGGGGGGGGGCTGAACGAGGAATGCCTCTTTGACCTTCTTGCCCATAATCACTGTTAAAATGACAGAAATAGTAGTGTAATCTTGCGTCTCGCCAAACCGCTCCAACGATACCGATTTTAACTTTGCACCTTCTGCACATGTTAACAGATCGTAAAACTCTTCCGTCTGTTACTCTTGATGATGCAAAGTGTTGTGTTAACAGACTGTTAATTCTTTGATGACGGTGCCAGAGTGCTGCCACCGTTATGTCCGAGTGCCGCCGAGACTCCGAGTAAACGACTTTTAAACAGATTTAATTTTCTTTTGTCTTTCAGTTTCATCCTAGATTAAGTATACTTCGAGGACTGGGTCAACTCTTTGCCACGGAAATCTCGCGAGGAAAATGAGAGGATTGAATAAGAGTCTTAAGACCTCTCCAAGTTCTGGAACTTAAAGACACAGAAGAAGCTCCGAAACTTTCACAGATTAAACAGGTTTTACAGCGTAAATCTCTGTCGATCATTCTCGATTACGAATCTGCGTTGTGGATTGTGTCAACTCACTGCTATGGGAAACAAGAAGACAAAGATATCTTGTGCCTTGCTAGAAAAATAAATGATGTGTCCATGTGGTTCAAAAGTTAAAAGGCGATAACTTAAAGATTTTGTACGTTGTTTTAGCACACAACCGTAGTTCTGTCTTAACATTCTAGATAGTATGGAGAACTAGACTGTTGACTTAGGAAACAAAATATGAAATCTACAATTATTTGATGTTTACGAAATAATGATAATCATCTTTTTATATCAACGTACAACTTTTAACCGTTTGTTGAAAAATTTATTGAAAATAACTTTAAGATCGTAATTTCTTTGTTTATCATTTCAGATGACGTAGTGGATTAGGCAAGTGGCTCAAGGCTTTACAAACTCCGACTGAACAACATCCTTATGTGTCTATTAAGTTTAGAGTTCGTCACGTTTGGAGTTAGTTCAAGAGGGATTCATCGCATTCGGACAATTCCATAAGTGCTCCACTCAAATCTGCAAGCAATTATCTGGCAGATTCCCTGAGCTTGCTCAAAAACTCTAAACGCTGAAAAGGTCTCGAAATTGGGAGGGGGGAGGGGGCCTATGAAACATTAAGACGACACCATCAGAACAACTGAAGCATTAAAATGGGCAGCAGACAGGCCAGTTTTTAGGGCTGCGGGCTGGGACTGAACTCAACATTATCAAATCTTAAGGCCAAAGTTCCATTTAAGAACCAGCCGGGCCATTCTGACTTTCACCGACAGTATCCGTTGTTTCCAGACGATCACCCATCCAATTACTAACTAGCCCCAATGTTGTTAATTGTTACTGTTATTGTTGTTTAAAGCCCACCCGACTACATAGAGCCAGATCAGAGCTAGAACCCCTTCAAAACATTCACAATACATCAACAGGGAAAAAGGGAAAGAAAATTAAGTACACATATCAATGCATTCGCGCACATAATCTAAGGTGATGCCCCTGACATGGACCACTCCCTCCAATTTATCGCACAGGGAATTTAAAAAACATACCTGAATACACATTTAAACATAACTAAGGACACTGAAACATACATACAAACGGGCCTCAATTACTTAAACCTGCTTCTGCATATCTCATATCCCTAGAGCAAAACTTAACACGTGCTCAATTATCAATCCCAAGAGAAAGTACGTAAAACTTTATCGAACACATACAGGTGAATGGACCAGCAAGGCAGAAAATGATATAAAAGAATGACAGAGCAAAGGAGGAAGAAAGAAACAAAGAGAGTGACAGAAAAGAGGAAATTTCTAGCACAGAATTTCCTGAAGGTGGGGATACTACTTATGCTGAAAGAGCCCCCGGTATCCCCACGGAGGACGACATTGTTTAACCTCGGTGGTCGGACAAGAATGGGACTTTTCAACGTGGTATGGCCGCTGGACTAACACATACGACGCAAAAAAACAAAACAGAACGAAATTACAACAAAAACTGCTTACCATTCTAGGTAATGTAATGGTTTGTACCAACTTTCTGCTACGATAATTTAAGAGAGAGGGAGGGAGGGAGAGGGAGAGAGAGAGAGAGAGAGAGAGAGAGAGAGAGAGAGAGAGAGAGAGAGAACTGAATGGCAGCTGGTGTGCCGTTTCCGATAATAACCACTGATATAAAAGCGAACTCCTGGTGGCTCAAAAGAGTTTACGGACACTGACACCGATCTGAAGTTGCAATTCTTTATCAGTCTCCATGAGTCACCATGACGTAATGGGACTGTGTGAAGTGCCTCAAAAGTACGCTCCGCACTTGGAGGTTTTGCAAAAGCATAAACTGATAGTAACTCTTAGTCTGCCTTTCTGGATGATATAATGGACTGCATCAAGAGTCTCATGTGTGTGCACCGATTGCGATTCGAAAATTTTGCACATTGTCAAAGATCGTAATTATCTGTCTATCACTGTAGATAATGACAAGAAGTGTATCAATTCACTGCCACCGTAATTACTCCAATTTATACAGTGATGTTCCCTCACCCTCCCCCAAAAGAAAAAAAAAACCTTTGGAAAGAAACAGGCAGTAAAATACACAGACAGACGTCTCTGGAGCAAGGTAATATTTTCCTCTCTCTCTCTCAATCACAACTTATAGTTTTCCCTACTTTCTTTTTTCTTCCCATGTTGAAACTTGCAAAGTTTTCCATGGAGATTCACATCTCTACTTGACCCGGCACGCTGGAAAGATGGACAGTGGATCACTGGAGCCTTGCCAACTTTTTTTTTATAATCACGCAACGACTGCCGCTGGGGTGCTGCTCTCAATCAACGAGTGACAACTTGAAGAATATCCTCCCCGACGTACGTGGGTGGTGATCAAATCGACACTTCATGTTTACCCAATTCGTTGGAAAGAAAAGAACATTCAGAGCAAGCAAAAGAAGAGAGGGGGGAGGGAGGGAGGGAGGAGTGGGAGATGGAGGGGAGAGGGAGGAGGAAGGGACTTGGAGTGAGGCGTGTTGACGATATGGACAGTGTCAATTCCAAGCCAGCATGATGTCTGGTTTATTCTCATCCTGAGACTGGCAATCATCACAGTGCCCACTGGCATTTTCTGAAGGTTTCAGCAATCATTACACCACGTTCACTCGACAAGATAACTACGCTATCCAGCCCCCAGCCAACACCAACATCACCTCTCTCTCCCGCGCGCGCGCGCCTTTTATCTTCCACAGTATTACTCATTATCCCTATTCATAACAAGAAAGCATTAAACAAAATCCAAAGCCGTTTCCTTTCAAAAATGAAACTTCCGAAAGAAATGTACTCCAGTCAGAAAAATAAGTCTTGGGGAAAATGCAATTCCATTAGAAAAAATAAACAAACAAGCGAAATTAAAAAAAAAAAAAAAAAACACTAGTCAAATGAATTCACCGAAATACTGTATTTTCACTCAATTCTAATTTACAAAAACATATGAATCTGGTTCTTGTGGATTTATCAGTCTCGTCTTAATTCTATTAGATGCCCATCTGTCCAAATTGCACACAAAGGCATAATTCTAAATGCTTTACGAATACATATAATCAATAAGCATTCTGTTTAGGCCATCAAGGAAATAGCTTAATAACTAATCGGTCTCACACACTTTCCAAACAACTTAATATAAGAAAGAATACAATCCAGTTCAAAACATCCTATTCCTAATATATGCAAGAATGCAATCCGACTCAAAATAATGGAACACTGGTTCATCTATTGTTATTGTCGTTTAGAGCACAGCCGACTGCGTACAGCCATATCAGGGCTATAACCGTTTCAAAACATACAAAACTTCAGGAAAAAAAGAAAAGAAAAGTAAGTACACATATCAGTGCATTGCGCACATATTCTAAGGACATGCCCATGGCGTTGACCATTCCATCCAATTTACCGCACAGAGGATTTAAAAAAACAACTGAATACAAATTTAAGCATACCTAAGGACACCAAAACATTTAAAAATAGGCATAAATTACCTAAAATTGCTTCCGCATATCTCGACTCCCTAGCGCCAAAAATGCACCTAACACATGTACCCAATTATCAATCCTAAGAAAAAGTACGTAAGATTTAATCGAACACAGACAAGTGAATGGACCAGCAAGGCAGAAAATGATAGGAAGAAATGACAGAAAGCAAAGGAGGAAGAAAGAAACAAAGAGTGACAGAAAAGAAGACATTCTAGCACAGAATTTCCAGATGGTGGGGATACTATTTATACTTTAAGAGCCCTTGGCATCCCCACGGGGGAGGTGGTTCACCTCGCAGTTGCACTACTGCATCACTCTGCATAAACAATCGTCAAGAAGTACTCATTTACATCTTTACAGCGGGAGAGATTCCCGCACGAAAACCCACAAATACCGTTTCTCTCATTAATTTTGATTAAACAGAACTCATTATTATATTTTATCTCTCAAAACAACACACTATTTCATCTATTAAAACACACATTTCGTTTTTTTCCCTCCTAAAAGTGAAGAAATACACCGTTGTATTCATTCCTCTTGCGGGAAGAAGGCATTACCTCATTTCTCTGTCTCACTGGAATGGAACTGGAAGCACGAACTATTACATTTATTCCTCTCACTGGATCAACCAACCATTTATTCCTCCAAAGGGAATAAACGCACCACTTGTTTCATTTCTCCCTCAGGAAAAACGCACCATTTCATGCTTCCGTTCCATCTCCCCCCCCCCCCCCCCCCCACCTTCTCCACACACACACAGGAGAAATTCACCATGCACAAAATCACTCAATCCTCTCACAGGGAGGCGAGCTATGCAAGTTCTGCTGCTAATTCGTTTATCCCACAGGAATGGCGCGACTATGATTCATTCATTCATTCATTCCGCCAATATGGAGAAGAATGCACCTGCCACTATGGAGAATGCACCTGCCACTACGGAGAATGCACCTGCCACTATGGAGAATGCACCTGCTATCGCTCCTCTAAAATGAAGGACGGACCAGACGCCAACCTGTTCATTACCTTCCATCCCATCTTTCCTTGCCTACCTTTCACACGTTTGTTTACAGACTTACGATCAGAACAAGTCTCCAATCTCTCATCGTGTTTACCACAAGGCGCACAACACCGCCTAGGATGGCACAGCAGTAGATCTCCCGTCTTCCAAACTTGCTGATGGCGCAGGTTCGATCCTGGCTCGAGAAACACTTTGTGCCAGCAAGCTCCTGTCCACCCAGCTGCCAATGGATACCTGATCCTGTCCAGGGTTGTAGAATGTAAAGACGCAAGAGGAGAGGAGATCGGGGTATAGTCCTAACAATACTGGTACAGAGAAAAGCTTCTGCCACCTTACTCCTCTATGACCAAGATTATAATAATAATTACAATTACAATATTTATATAGCGCAAAATCTTGATAAAATCAAATATAAGCGCTGAAGCACACACACACGCACGCACGCACGCACGCGCACGCACGCACGCACGCGACCCCACACACCACACACACACACACACACACACACACACACAACGCATGGCTATAAATGGGGAGAAAGAATAAAAGCAATAAAAGCAAGAATAAAAGCAATGGAAAATTATAGAGAGCATAGCATATACAATTATATATTATAACCATGTGATTCCCCTCCGAGCGGAGACAGGCTGCAGAGAGGGGGGGGGGGGGTTGAGTAAGGTTAGGATTTTATGCAGAGGAGAAAAGGTGAGTTTTGAGAGCGGACTTGAAGGAGACAAAAGTAGGTTGCTGACGGACTGAGAGAGGAAGTTTGTTCCAGGAAAGTGGACCAGAAACAGAGAAGGCTCGTGGACCATAGGTATTGAGCTTAGTGCGTGGAAAGCGAAAAGTCAGAGGATCGGAGGCAGAGCGGAGGGTACGTGAGGGAAGATAGATCTCAAGTAGGCTTGACAGGTAATCGGGGGCTGCGTTATTGAGGCTTTTGTAGCACATAGTGTCTAGTTTGTACTGTATGCGCTTTGATACAGGGAGCCAGTGAAGTTGTGCCAGGAGAGGAGATATGTGGTCAGCTTTTTTCTTTTGAGTACAAGGCGTACAGCATTGTTTTGAATGCGCTGTAGGATGTGAATGGTGGAGGCAGGAAGACCGGACAGGAGTGAATTGCAATAGTCAATGCGAGACATTATGAAGGAGAGAACGAGTTTTGCAGTTGTTTCCACAGAGAGATACTTCCTGATCAGGCTTATACGATGGAGATAGATTAGTAGCAAGATCTGGCAGTTTGAGAAACAAAGTTGTTCATGGAGAGGGTAGAGTCAATGCAGACACCAAGGTTTTTAGCTGAATCAGAAATTGGGACTGATGTGTTACATAATGGGAGAGAAAGAGGAGGCAGCTGAGAAAGTTTCTGACGGGTGCCAATGAGGATAGCTTCTGTCTTGTCGTCATTAAGCTGAAATCTATTGTGTGTCATCCAGTTCTTAATGTCCGAGTAACACTCAGTGGTGCGAGTCAAGAGGAGCTGTATATTATCAGGTGAGTCACTGTCTTGAAGTTGGGTGTCATCAGCATAGAAGTGGTGTTTTATAGAGTGGGAGTTGATGATGGTGGACAGGGGGAAGGTGTAAAGAGTGAAAAGAACAGGGCCAAGGACAGATCCTTGTGGAACACCACAGGTCAGGTATGCAGGTTGAGAGTAAGTGCCATTGATGAGAACAGTTTGTTTTCTGTTTGATAGGTATGAAGTGAACCAGGACAGAGCAATGTCAGAGATGCCAAAAGTATGATGAAGTCTAGAAAGGAGAATACCATGATCAATGGTATCAAAGGCTGCAGACAGATCAAGGAGTGTGAGGAGAGAGACTTTGCCAGTATCAGTTGCAAGGAGGAGATAATGTAGACAACCTTTCGTAACACAGTGAACAATTTGCTTACAATCTACGCCTCCTTCGAACATGCCGCTTACATGTGGCTGTTGACTGCCTCACCATCACACTACCCCCCCCCCCCCCCAAAAAAAAATTAAACAAAAAACACTTACTGCCTCTGACCCACGCATAGGGAACTATGGTGGCTGGTGATGCATACTTCTCTTGCAGCGTCTTCACACTGAAATCGGCCTGAACAAAACTGTCTTGTTATGGTTCACTTCATATCTTTCTGAGAGATCTCAAAAAGTTCTTGTCCGGTCTTCATATTCGAAAGAAACACCTCTTCTTACAGGCGTTCCGCAAGGATCGGTCCTCGGACCTCTTCTCTTCTCTCTATACACAAGACCCCTGGCTTCTCTGATTGAACAGTTCAATGTTGACTTTCATTTCTTTGCGGATGATTCCCAACTCTATTCCCGCCTTCCCTCCGACAATACTCTCGCTCTTGAATCAAAGAAAAATGTTGAATTGTGCTGTCTGGAAATAAAACATTGGATGTCTGCAAACCGGTTGAAGTTGAATGAAGAGAAAACTGAAGTTCTGCTGGTCGGAACTGCTCCTAAAAGAGAAATTGTCCCTTTTTCTTCACTTTCGGTCTGTAGTGCAGACATCCCTTTCTCGAAGAAAGTAAAAACACTAGGAGTGTTTCTGGATGCTAATCTCTCGATGCGTGATCAGATCAATTCAATCATCAGAACTTGCTACTGCCATATCCGATCTCTTGGTAAAGCCCGCCAGTACTTGACTATTCAAGCTGCTAAGACTGTTGCTGTCACACTAGTACTCTCAAAATTAGACTACTGTAATAGTCTACTTGCTGGTCTCCCTCAGGTGAAAATACAGCGTCTGCAGGCTGTACAAAACGCAGCTGCCAGAGTAATCTCTAGATGCAGGAAGACTGAACACATAACTCCCATCTTACGGAATCTGCACTGGCTCCCAGTTCAACAACGCATCAATCACAAACTACTAACTATCACCTACCGTGCACTCAACTCTAGTAGTCCTTCTTATCTTAAAGATCTTCTTTCTGAATATAAACCTGTTCGCAGTCTGAGATCTGCTTCCAAGTCTCTTCTTCATGTTCCTGGACAAGGGATGTTAAAACCAAAAGATATGGTCAGCGAGAATTTAAATACCTTGCCCCTACCAAGTGGAACATGCTTCCCATGAGCATCAGGGAGAAAAAGACTCATTCATCCTTTAAATCTAGTCTCAAGACACACTTTTTCTAATGTTGTATGGGATTGCTTATTTGAATGTTAATACCTTGAATGCCTTTATGAATGTTGGTGCAAAGGCTGTGTGGAATTGTTTTTGTGCCCCCCCCTCCCCCCCCACCGTGCGCCGCGAGCATGCTTTTATAGCATGGAGATTTTTGTTGCGCGATATAAATTTTCATTCATTCATTCATACTACTGCCTATGCAAATATGACAATCGCTTAATGTAATAACGGATGGGTCACTTTGGCGAAGATCAATATCACCTGTTCTGATCCAACTTACTATGGATACAGCTCACTTTCCCACTTTCCCACCCAATCAACAAGCACTCAGTCGCCAAACCAGACTGACTGAGTGACCCCTCCAGTAAAGAGACCATACCCAACAACCCAACCCCCCCCCCCCCCCCCACGAACCACCGACACCAAAGACCCAAACTTGAAGTCACCTCAGGAACTGATGCGGTAGAGCTAATTAAAACTGGGCTTATCATGAGGTCAGGGCATGAAGGGACGCAGAATCTGGAACAATTTTCACGATACTACAATGATTCAAGATTTCATGATAATGGGGATGACGATCATGATGTTGTGGAGTTCCGTCTAGGGCCGAGACTACGTGACAGGGCTGTATACTCTATGCTTACTATATCCTGGCGTCAACCAGTCCGAGAGATACAAACACCTGCAGTGCTGTCAGCCCTCAATGACATCTATAAAACGAATGGGACCTGACTGTGTGGTCCCAGTCTTCCCAACGAGCCTGTTTTGAGTGAATGGTGCTGTAAGCCCAGTGTACAATTGTTTTAATGTAGGCAGGTTGGTTCTTTTGATAGAGCCATGGGTCAACATCTGTTATCTCGAGTTCAATCCCAACCAGCGTCATGAAAATCTGGCTTATTCACTGCCCATCTTAATGTTTCTATTCGCTGCCCATCTTAATGTTTCTATTCGCTGCCCATCTTAAAGTTTCTATCATTCTGGAGGTCTCAACTCAGTTTCTATCATTCGGGAGGTGTCTGCTCAGTGTTTTCATATGTCCTTCTCCCCCACTTCCCATTTTAAGGGCTCTTCAGATTTATAGGGCTCTCCATTTTAAGGTCTTACCAGCGCATAGTGTTTTGCGTAGGCTCAGAGTCTGCCAAAAAACTGTAGCCAGATCTGGCTAGAGCGTATATGGAATTGTCTCAGAGTGATAAATCCCTCTCAAACAAACTTCAAACACAAAGTTCCATATCTTTCTTGCATTTTCTCCCTGGGTTCCTGCGTTGCCTTTTACCTGTCTACGTCTATCCTCCCTCGTAAATGAATCCATGTCAGTCTTCACCATTTTAGTCCATCACACCCTTTTTCTCTTTATCACACGTAATCAATCGGAACACGTCTCTGGTACTGAATACTATGGCGCATTACACAACAGTATGAAGAAAATGAGTCCATCACCATTTATTTACCTTTACAGTATGAAGAAGAAAAAGATTTCATCACCATTCATTTACCTTTTACACCTTTTAGTTTTTATCACACAATCAACACAAGTTTCCAGTGCTGAAAGATGTGGCACATTACACAGCCAGCATAAAGAAAGAAAGAACTGATCATTCTTCTGTAAACCAAGGTCTGCTGTTCACCATACTTTGGGATCTTTTATGTTCAACACTTATGAATAAACTATAAATCTGAAGAGCCCTAGTTAGCTCCAACATCGTGAATAATCCAGTTTACAGGCGAACTGGCTGCAAAAGCGACGTGCAAGACTCAAACTGAAACACTTATACAGATCAGATATATCTCGCAGTACTGAGCAGCAAATCTGCAAATCTCGTCTCATCATCGAACTCTCAAGAAACGAACGATACCAACAGTCAAACTAGGCAACCAGCCATACATGAGTGTAAGGGGAAGAGTAGAGGGTACAGATAGAGACAGAAACAGGCAGAGAGGGACAGAGAGTGGATCAGAGAAAGAGGAATAGCCAAAGAAAAGACGGGCAAGCAGAAATAAAGGGACCCACAACCAGAAACAGAGTGAGCAAAGAAAGAAGAGGGTGGGGTGGAGAAGGAACACACAGAAAGACTATCACATCAAAGTACTGTGAACAACAGTCCCAGTTTCCGCAGCCATTCGCGGAGAAAATAGGACAGGTTAATAAAATGGGAGGGGGTGGGTTTCAACATAAATGAAACTGCCTTTAAGAAATACAAAGAAAGACACTGATACAAGTAGGAAAAGAGAACTCGGACTGACAGACAGACAAAAACAGACTGTAAACTGTTCCATGTTGAGGTATTTCAACAACATGCACACAAGTAACTACTAAGGAAAAGAGGTCTTATCAAATTGACAAAACAACAGATAGAATGAAACTGTTCAATGTTTAGGTATTTCAACAACATGCACACAAGTAGCTACTTAAGAAAAGAAGATTTAAACAGACTGACAAGACAACAACAGACGATACAACTGTTCATTTGTTCAGATTTTGTAACAACAAGCACACAAATAATTACTTAGGAAAAGAGGACTCGCACCGCAAGACAAGACAACAACAGATAGACTGAAACTGTTCAATGTTTAGGTATTGTCATAACAAGCACACAAGTTTCTACTTAGGAAAAGAGGACTCACATCAACAGACTAGACAATAACAAATAGACTGAAACTGTTCAATGTTTAGGTATTGTACCAACAAGCACACAACTACTTCATCAAGAAACAAATACAAGCATGTACACAGTATTCCACCCAAAACAACTATAAAAGCACGCATCATACTTGGCTTACAAGAAAGAGACCGTTTGTTTTTAGAGATTAAAGTGAATTACACCTTTACTGAAATCTTTGCACTGACACTTGTAGAACTGAGAGCAAAACAAAAATCTGGTCGTTAGTTAAATTTAATCTGAAGCTTAAACAAACTCCTATTATCGTTTATTGCTTTCTGTAATTATGCATGAACTTCACCAATTCCAAGTAGTAGATGTTTAGTTGTGTAAACTTCGCTTGTGCTGTAATTTGAGAAACATTCAAACAAAACAAATTCATGCATCCGTTCAGCAGTACCAATTTTAATTTCAAGCAGCTGCTCACTCACTCACTTGACAGCTGTTTTAGGGTTAATGTATTATATGTCTTTAAAAGTAATTGTTAAATGGCATACTGTAACACTGCTAGATGAATGCTACATGCACACACACACACGACTGTCAGGATGCTTAAACTATGAACATCCTGTGAGATGGTCAAGCCACACTAACAGTCTGTTTTTCAGCTGTTACTTGATTCACTTTAATATCTGATACATTTCAGCCATTGCTTGGCCGAGCCTGGAGCCACTGTGAACTAAGAGCCAAGCTTGTATTACAGTGAAACTACCATTTGGCGTGGAGTTTGTATGGCTATCTGATAAGATTCCACTGGTAAACAACAGCAAATTCCCTGCTGGCACATGACTTCATTTTCAGACAAAAACAAGAGACAGACAGATGCCACAGACATGAAACAATCTCCCATTTTTATGTCAGTCTAATCAAATGGAATTGATTCACAAGTATTTTTAGGTTGTATGGACGAATCTATGTTATACCAGGTAAAGAAGTAAAACAAAACGAGAAAACGTCATTGCACCTCAATGTGCACGCGCTCGTTTGTGGTCACAATGGCGTGATCATTTTCTTTCGTCATAAAATGGAAGGTTACTCTCTTTGACCATTCTTCGGACACTGACAAACTGAATGTGACGTTTTTCCTCCATTTCTTTTCACTTTGACCAAACACTGCGTCCATTCAAACATAATATGCGTGAACTTAATGTTTGTCTCACCATTAATTGGATAGCTTCATCATCTACATTTGATTGGTATCTACTTTAGCCTATAAATGGGGGAGAGAGAGAGGGCGAACGGAGAGAGAGAGAGGGAGAGGGAGGCAGGGACAGATCTTTGTGGACATACGAGTGTAACAAACACTATATCTCGATCTGAATCTACCGTCCACATTCTTACTGAAAAGGATGAGTGAGAAAGTAATACAGCCATGCATGATCACACAGACACATTTGAACTGACTTTGGTAAGTCTACTTACGTTCACCGTCACGTTCTGGCATCGTTTTCGCCACTTCATCAGATGCCTGGAGTCGTCACCTGTGGAAAGAAAACGTCATTTGGTCAAGGTTAATCAACTTCATACCGTCATCTGCCATTCTGGCGTCAACTGTGTATAATTTTCCATTGCTTTTCTTCTTTTTCCCCATTTATAGCCGTGTGGTGTGTGTGTGTGTGTGTGTGTGTGTGTGTGTGTGTGTGTGGTGTGTGTGTGTGCGTGCGGCGTGCTGCGTGCGTGCGTGCGTGCGTGCGTGCGTGCGTGCGTGCTTGCGTGCGTGCATGTGCGTGCGTGCGTATGTGTCTGTTCAGTGCTTAGATTTGATTTTTATCAAGATTTTGCGCTATATAAATATTGTGATTATTATTATTATTGTTATAAGTTGTCCTTGGTTAACAATTGTAGCCTTCAGACTTAACGGAAACCATCATCTGGTTAAACAATTTTCGGTGCAAATATTGCCAATCACAAAACGGTTGACCATCCCTCATACCTTTTCCACAAGAAAAAAAAAAAGGGGGGGGGGGAGGGGGAGACAGTGAACACATGATAAACCTGACAACTGACAGAACGATAGTAACAGCAGTTTTTACGTACCTTCATCCCAACCGTAACACATAAACATGATGCATCAAAGTATAATACGTATTAGCAGCCTTTCTCTATAATAAAGGAACTCTTTCGCTCAGTTTCTTTGCTTAAGAAGAATAATAGTAGAGTTCACCATGTCATACGCACTTCTGATGAAATAAAGTGTCATTCGACTTATCATTTTCAGCAATGGTTATGGTCCTTCCTGATTTAACCGAACACATTTTCACTCACTTACACATGAAACACGGAGGTATCTAAACACACACATGTCTGGCTACAACTTAAAAGATCCTATCTGACATTAAAGCGCGCGGAGAGTTCCTTAAGCGCTTGGAGACTAAGACACAGGACTTTGCGTTTTGTGCTCGTGTTCAGTTTGATGAATCCAATCTTTCAAACTGTCCACATTAAACACATTTCCAGTTCGCTCTTGCATAAATGTTCACAGGTCTTCCTTTCTATGTGCGCCATTTCCAACCTTTGTTCGGCTAATTGAAATACCAGTCATGTCTCCCCTCAACCTCCCACTATTCCCCCCCTCCCCCACCACCACCACCACCAACTTCTCACCTTCCTTTTCTGCTTGTTTGTGGGTAGCCAGGCTTTACGTTTCCGTCGTCGGTACGATGGTTTTGATAATCCCCACCTATCATCCCACCTCTCTTCCTTATCATCCCTAACTGCCAACTGTCTGTAGTATTGTGTGCAGAAATACTACACCGCAGTATCTTTCACCCTGACTCTGTGGGGTGTGTGTGTGTGTGTGTGTGTGTGTGTTGTGTGTGTGTGTGTGTGTGTGTGTGTGTGTGTGTTGATGTTGTCTGTGTCTGTCTGTGTCTGAGTCTGTGTGTGCCTCTGTGTGGTGTGTGTGTGTGTGTGTGTGTGTGTGTGTGTGTGTGTCTGTCTGTGTATGTGTGTATGTGTGTGTGCATGCGTGTGTGTCTGTGTGTGTCCGTGTGTGTGTGCGTGCGTGAGTGAGTATACCTGGTCTTGCACACACTGAAATCTGATGCTTAATTTTTTTTTCAAGACAAAGGTTCCTATAAGGCCCCTCTCTCTCTCTCTCTCTCTCTCGCTCCTTCTCTCTCTCTCTCCCCACCTCCCTCCCTCTGTCTCTCTCTGGACTTTCAGACTCCACTACACACCCTCCCATCGTCCTACCGTCTTTTGGTTCTCTGTAAGAAAACAATCCCAGACCATCTCTCACGGCACATACACACACACCGGCTTAAAATGTATATAATTTTTTATTTTACTTTGTGTTGCATATAGCTGGCACATAAGGGGCATATTCTGTGACCTTGTGAGATTAACGCTTTCCTTTATCGGTTTTGTTCTCTTCACCTTCATCTTTCTGACTGGTGTTCCCTTCTCCTTCATTCCCCCTGATCCTCCATCCACACCCCCTTTTCTTCTCTCTCTTATATATTTTCCCCCACGATAGTATGTAAGTGTCTTCATGTGTGGATTATATTCTAATTTGTCAGCGTTAGTTAATGGGCTGTTTGTAGCACCGCAAACAGGCTTTGTGTGAGAAGGGTGCTCCTCTGTGTGTGTGTGTGTGTGTGTGTGTGTGTGTGTGTGTGTGTGTGTGTGTGTGTGTGTGTGTGTGTGTGTGCGTGCGTGCGTGTGAGTGAGTGTGTGTGTGTGAGAGAGAGAGAGAGAGAGAGAGAGAGACAGACAGACAGACAGACAGACAGACAACGACAGACAGAGACAGAGAGAGACAGAGATAAATT
>JAPXFY010000029.1:31731820-31741820 GCA_030674185.1 Monoplex corrugatus
TAAGCTTTGTGAAACCAGGTTATTTTGTTTTGTTTTCCGTTTTGGCCTTCCACAACACTGCTGTACTTCGCTCTAATACAGTAATACTAGTAATATTACACTTTTTTCATCCGGGCAGTATATCAGTTGTTATCGTGTGTATGTGCACGCACGTGTGTGCGTACGTGTACGTGTGTGAAAGTGAGGAAGAATGTGGCAAACAGATAGACACAAAAAGACATGCACGAAACTCGTTAATCGAAAATCCAACAGAGCCACGTCCAAGATATTTATGGCGTCTTCACAACTCTAAAATGTGGGAACTAAGCTAAACTGGCTGACAGAAAGAAATGAAGAAAAAGTGACAAGACAATGGCTGTTCATAAGTATGACTGAGAAAAACGACGGTGTGAGCGCTCGTAACACATCTTATCCCGACAGGTGGATTACTGTTCCCTACTTAATTAAACAGGTGCAACAGTCAAGTGGGTACGTGTCGGATTTCCAGATTGGAGAGTCTAGGTTCGATTCATCTAGACTCCTCTACCAGGTGGAGGTAAAGGGTGGAATTTTTTCCGATCTTCCAGGTCAGCATGTGTGCAGGCAGACCTTCCAACGCCTAAACCCCCTGTCGTATGTATTATACAAATGCAGAATGTCAACTATGCATGTTAAAAGGAGGTCGTGTAAGTCATGGCAGTGGCTGGCTTATGGAAACATGAAAATCACCCAACAGGCAAACAAGGGCTTTAAGCTTATTGACTTCTACTTTTGGAAAACAAGGTATCACTATCATTACTTATCACACGCGACATTTTCTTTTCCTTGCTCTATTGTGATATCACGCTTTATATCAATGACTTATGTTGTGTTACGGTTTGATAACATTTTCTATAAAGTGCAAACTGCTTATGAGCTCCTCCTCCCGGGATGTTGCCCTACATCAATTTTCATTGTTACCATTATTATTCATTACAGGGGAATAATATATCCCTACTAACCTCACGCAGGCAGGAAGTAGGCTTAATTTCTTACACTAACGGACATCAACAATGACGCCACAAAGTTCAGCTGTGAAAAGGCTTATGTTTTGGACTACAAGCAGGGATTATTAAATCGAAGACGGCCTACTTTCCTATCTCAACACATCAACAATGACGCCACAAAGTTCAGCTGTGAAAAAAAGGCTTATGTTTTGGACTACAAGCAGGGATTATTAAATCGAAGACGGCCTACTTTCCTATCTCAAACACTTGACACCACTGCAACGACTACCACATTAAAAAAGCCAAGCTGCCGACAGTCCAGTGTTTATATTGCAAGCACGGTTTGAACTTGAGAAGGTTTATCTCCAGTCCTGGCCAGGATCAAGCATTCACCTATAGTCAGCAGTCATCTGGTGAACAATAGTGACACTTGTTGAAAGGCCAACGCAGGCCGTTATCGGGTGTCGGGTCCGGGGAGCCGCTTGTGCTTCGCGCGATTAGCATCCACCCGGTTGAGGACAATCCCATGTTGGATTCCCACTCACCCACCCACCTACTTATCCGCATCTCGCACTGGAAAAACCGATCCCTCCCAAATCCTTCTACAACACCATAAATTTCAAGTAGGCTACCAGGGTGAACACAGCTGTCCGAAATTTAAGGACCCTCATACGAAATTCAAGGACCCTATTGGTTATTGTCAGACCGAGATTAAATTATAATTATACGAGTACATTACCGTGGTGATATTTTTTCGTGCAAAAATCAGTAATGTTATCAACACAGCTTTACGAAAGTTAAACCCTATAATCAAATGTAACAACAGCCCCTAAACAAAACTGATATAATACCACACACTACTGCTGTCAGAAGGAATAAAGACTATTTATGATAGCAAAAACAGGCGTTTTCTCGATGGTGACAGTCTTAAGCGTGAATGATATTCTAGGCTTACATAAACATAAATCGCCATTACACAGAGAGACAGAGAGAGAGAGAGAGAGAGAGAGAGAGAGAGAGAGAGAGAGAGAGAGAGAGGAGAGAGAGAGAGGAGTATACAAAACTTCATAACGTTTATCTATACTTTTTGTTAAATCAAAGCTTGCTTCTTAACACTACATAACAGATAGACTATTTGATTTCAAATCGTGGCAAAATGAAGCAGAAATCTTGCGGTTAAAGAACAAACAAAAAATTCAAAACCCTGGCTTCATGTAGTATATAGGCCTACTATATAACGGCAAGCTAGACGGAAAGAGTAATGTATTCCTCGATCTGTCGATGACAGCATGGAAAGTACAGACCTTCGTCTGAGTGCCTTTCATATACGTACATCTAGACCAAATTACGAAAAGAAAAGAGATAAAGGAAGGACGATGCTCCCTTAGTATATCTATATATATTTAAAATTTCTTTTTTAAACGAGCTTAGACAGGCCACAGATCTACATATCTCCAGACGCACAAACCCCGGAGGCGTTTCACGTCTAACCCAGACGGGGGAAGGAAAAGGAAAAGGGGGAAGTAAGGAAGGAGGGAACATGTACGTCATTGTCCGGGTGGGGAAGGTGGTGGTGGTTAGGGGGGAATGGGGGCAAAGGGAGGGAAGGGGGAGGTAGTGCAAGCAGGCGGGGTCAAACCTGACGAAAATAGTGTCTCGAAAGTGGGGTGAGCAAGAATCCACCAATCACTGGAGTCTCTGCAGTATGGGGTGTGCCCACAACCGCCACAGAGGGGGTATGGCTTGGCTAGGGATTTTTTTTCTTGAAGGGGGGGGGGGGGATTGACAGGGGAAGGGGGTGACTGAAGATTGCAGACAGAAAGAAAATAACAGAGAAGGAACAGAGAGGGACGAGGTGGGGCGGGAAGTGAAAAGATGCGGGATTTTTGGAGCGGGTGACAGACGATACTAGTGTGAAAACGGGAGAAAATAAATGAGGATGGCAAGACCAGTGTACAGAAGTTTCCCTATCCTTCAAGCCCCCCCCCCCCCCAAATAAACACACACACACACACACACACACACACACACACACACACACACACACACACACACACACACACACTCCTCTCCCTCCGAATACGTTTGGATCTTTTCTTCTGTTCCTCTGTTAATTGGCACAGACTCCTACTGTTTTCTTTGTTGATTCTTTTCTGAAGATTCACCCGTGAAAGGCTGAGACCTGTAACAACGAATTTAGTTAAAATCTCTTATATGTACTTCTGTTTCAGTCGAGCCACACAAGTTCTAACAGTTATGTCTTCATCGTTATCTGTTAAATTATTGCGTCATCTTTTTAATATTTGATAAGTGCTGCCGGGCAAGCGAGGATTTGAAACGAAATACATTTCCGTAATTATCGCGATGATTCGCAAATGCAGCAGAGGTGTGTGTGTGTGTGTGTGTGTGTGTGTGTGTGTGTGTGTGTGTGTGTGTGTGTGTGTGTGTGTTGTGTGTGTGTTGTGTGTGTTGTGTGTGTTGTGTGTGTGTGTGTGTGTGTATCGCGATGATTCGCAAATGCAGCAGAGTTGTGTGTGTGTGTGTGTGTGTGTGTGTGTGTGTGTGTGTGTGTGGTGTGTGTGTGTGTGTGTGTGTGTGTGTGATTGATTATTAAACACTGAACACAGAGTGTGTGTGTGGCGCAGGTTTTATCAGCTCCTTGTAAAGAATTATCGCAGTAATCCCGCCCTCCCCCTGCCCCCCCCCCCTTTTTTTTTTGCAAGGTGTCTGAAATAAACTTGCTGAAGTTGCTAAAGTAATGTGTGCACTGACTGGATTTTCCTGTCTAAATCAATAAGAACACAATTCAATTACTGGTGCATTTGCCAAAGTACACACGTCGAACTAAATGCAGTAGTACAATGAACGTTTCTTACGTATCGGACTAAAATTCAAAACAGCTGTAGTTACACCATGGCAGCCACTTGTCGCTAAAAGCATTTTGAATTTTAATTTCAATGAATAATTCAGATTAGTTCCCACTTTTTTTCAATTTTTTGTAATTCTGGTCGTTTTTGCTGTCGTTTCTTCTTCATATTATCATTTTTTTTATTTTTTTTATTATTTATTTAATTTATCTATTTGTTTTTATTTTATTTAGCCTATTCATTCATTAACTTCATTATTTATCAGTCGTGATATGGTGTTTGTGGGCAACTCTGCTATTCAACAGTCTTATTTCCAAGGTATGAAAAGAATTCAGGAGAAAAGGGAGCGAAGCGTTATGGTTCTGATTTTCTTTATTTTTGTCGGCCACGATACAGATTTATAAATTGTGAGAGCTTAGGAGGACGAAATGATGGTTTCTTAAACTTTTCTTTGCGGTAGAAATGGATCACAGGTATCTGGCCGATTAACTGCACATTCTCCCCAGGCATTGAATTCATGCCAGTCAAACACACCAACGTACACACTGACCGTAGTGAATATCAGAGATGGGGTTGGTTATGCCCTTGCTCTCATACATAATTGACTGTCAACAACAATGGAAAAAAAAATCACACACACACACACACACACACACACACACACACTCACACACACACACACACACACACACACACACACACACACACACACACACACACACACACACACTCACTCACTCATTGCTGCTAATAGCCCATGTACACTGGCTCTATTTTTAGCTGTAAAATTATAAATATGCATTTACAACATAGAGAGACAGAGAGAGAGAGACAGAGAGAGAGATAATCAGGTAGTTTACATCATCATCGTTCCTGAGCGTTATGCAATAACTCATTCTTTTTCCTAACACACCGACCGTTATACAATAATATACGACTCAAAACAATTTGCATATGTTTTTCACTGTTTGCAATTTTTTGCATTTGTGGATCCCTCCCCCCCCCCCCCCCCAAAAAAAAATGTGCTCACACATACATAAACGCATGCATGCATGCATACACGCACGAATGAATACCTGATACCTACACTGCTTCTATCAAATCAAGCCAGTCTTCTCTCCCTCTCCCCCCACCCCCAACCCCACATCAAAACCACGCATGTGCTTGACATTTTAACTCGCACATCTAAACTTTTTTCCCAAAGCGTACAGGCGCACGCGCGCGCGTGTGAACACACACACACACACACACACACACAGACATATACACACACACACACACATACACACACACATATACACACACACACACACACACACACAACCACCACCACGACACCACCCACCCCCATTCAAACAATGAGCCTTCTCTCTCCTTATTCACGCCCTAATCCCATTTGTGTGTTTGCTCTTTGAATGTTTGTACTAGTCGCCACTTGTACCTTCGCCATTTTCTTCTCCGACAAAACTGACTACTGACTACTGAACAAAAACTTTAGATTTTGTTTTCCTTTCATCTGTCCAAAACTTCAACTAAGAACTAGTGACAGCTGCCCCACTTATAAAACTGACTGACTGCCAAGTGATCTTTTCTTTTCCACTGTATAATTCTAGTTGTCTACAACAGAGTAGTGGTTCATTTAGCTCGCTTGCTTATATTAGAAACACACACACACACACACACACACACACACACACACACACACACACACACAACACACACACACACACACACACACACACACACACACACACATACACACACACACACACACACACGGAAAAGGAAACGAGCAACTATGCTCAGTAAAAGTAATCAAGAAATAACATATAATTATACTTGAATGCCACACCACAGCAATTACATTGATGTACACTCAGCAAATAATAAAGTACAGATGTAACCATGAATAAACAATTGTCCAATCCTCGAGCATAAACTAATTAAATAAAATACTCGTTTATAACCAACATAGTTATAACTTTTGATAGGAAAATATAATGATTCATAGTAATCAAACAAAGAACTGCCGAACCAAAGACGGAATCAAACCAAAAGAACATGCGCGCATGCGTGCGTATATGTGTGTACATGTGAGTCCGTGTGTGTGTGTGTGCACACTTGAACGTGCGTATGAAATACCCTAATCCTTGATTTTTTTAATAATTTTTGCACGTGTGTATGAAATATTCTAACCCACACTTTTAAAAAAAAAATATTTCGTGTTCTTAAACACTCAGAAATAACCGAAAAAACATACATACATAAATACAACAATAACAGTAGTGATGACGATAATGATGATGATGATAATAATATTATTATTATCATTATCATCATTATTATATTATTATTATTAACAAAATCAATACCAAGCTGCTTAATTACCTTCATAAACCTAACTTGACGTCAGTCAATATATCAAACATACAGGTACTTCAAGTTCAAAAGATATTTGAAGGATATGGATTTCATATCAAACTTTACAACTGGCATGACTGAGTGAAAGCTTAATTAACAGTATTCATCATTTCTCAGGTTATGGACGATTCTTAAGCAAATATGTAATGGATGTTTAACAGAAAAGGGACTTAACAAACGATTTTTGGAAAAAAAATACTATGATCTGAGCATGGTTCGTTTGTAACAGCATCATAAAGTAAATAAACGACATACATCTCACAGGCAAGAACTACTTTGAGGGTCTGAAAGTACCGACTGTGAAGGATGGGTACATTAACTATAAAAATATATATACACACACGTCTGATAAACAGTTGGCCCTTTGGCTCTGTTAGCTCAATTTATTACATCGGCAGGGGGGGGGGGGGGGACTGACCGTAAGACGGGTCCTCTCTCTCTCCCCTCCTCCCTCCTCTCTCTCACACACACACACACACACTCTCTCTCTCTCTCTCCTTACTCTTCTCCCGGTTGTGTCAGTATAGTATGTATTTCACAGCTCATGTTTCGAACTCTTCTCGAGATTTGGCCAGCGCCATTGGGTTTTGTGCATGCACAGAAAGAGTCTGGCAGGTAGCAGATTGGGAACAGCCGATCGATATCGAATTGTCCCAGTGCGATGAATCCCTTCTGACTTAACTCACTCCTGACAAAAGATCACAACTTGATAGGTGAGATAAACTGGTATTATCCAATATCCTACTACATGTCGAAAGAAAATGAGTGCGTGTTGGGTCTGACTTATCACGAGGACTGCATCATTCATTGGGGGAATAGTGGTGGTGAACTTTTCATTACTTAAATTTAGTCTTCCACTTATTGTGCAGACATTATACTTTATTTCAGTTTCTGTAATACAGTTCAGACTATAGCCTCCACTGATCTCAATCTCCACACTCGCACGTCAAAGTTTAAAACCGAAATAACAGGAAGATAACCAAACGTCCCATTACAAATGACATCATTTGAACAGGCTGTGTAAAGGCACTTTCGTTCTGCAAGTCTCAAAACATTTCTCACTATGTGTTATTCAAAAGTTTGTTCTGTTTTGTTTTGTGTTTGTCTCTTTTTTTCTTTGTTTTAGGTCTTAACTGATGGACGAAAGAACATTTTGGTGCATGTCGTTCCACTATCCTGTATTAACAAAGCCACTCGGCGAAGCTGCATAAAAGTTGAATAAATTATGTAAAACTGAAATCATGGGTGCTTGCACCCACGATGTATGGGTTTGGGATTTCTTGACAGTTAAAACATCTTACATTATTTTTCAAGTTTCCGACTTGTTCATTCTATTCTGTGTCAAATCGCACGTAAAAATCAACAAAGCTGATCAAGCGTCACCAATTCATTTAAAATAAAGACTGTCATTTAACACCGAGTGTGTTAATTTTTGTTTGTTTGTTTTGTTTCTTCTTTCTTTCTTTCCAACATGTCCCTTTTTCAGCACAACAGCTTTCAGGTGCCTCTCCCGTCCATTAAATCCCATAAATAAATAAAGGAACACACAAATAAAAATTTTTTTTAAAATACATAACAGAGAGACGAAACCGACCCCAATGAAGGTGACAAGAAGTGTGTATCTCTTCTTCTCTGTCTGCCTGTGGCAGAATGGTTTACTTTAGAGTCGGATGTCTTATTCAACTCATCCACAGGGTATTAATTAATATCGTTCCCTAGGATATTATCTTTCTCTGACAATTCAACAAGCAAGGCGTCAGCCACCCCGCCACATGGGCCGGGTCGGATCTACTTTCCCAAAAGAGTTTGGAGTTTGTTCAAGAGGGATTCGTCGCACTGGGACAAGTCCATATGCGCTCCGCCTAAATCTGCCAGCAATTATCCGGCCTGTGCAAAACCCAATTCGTTGACAAGGTCTTGGAATGGACAAGAAGGAGGAGAGAGACCAAAGGAAAATTCAAAAGTCACCTCCAGAATGATGGAAACATTCAGATGGGCAGCTAATAGGCAGTCGCGAGCAGGAATTGAACTCCAGATACCAGATCTTGAGTACATGGCTCTATCAAAAGGCCCAATCAACCTGCATTTTTTTAAAAATGGTTGATCCACAACCCCTGCGTTCTAAGCATGGCGCTCTAACAGCTGATACGGAAAATATTTTTACCAAGATGTGTCAGTCGCAAATGAGTAAATGCAGCCACAAGTACTGAGCCCTAAGTTCTTGTTATTGTTTTTAAAGCCCAGCCGACTGCGTAGAGCCACATCAGGGCTATAACCGTTTCAAAACATACGAAACTTCAACATGAAAAAAAAAAAGGAAGAGAATTAAGTACACATATCAATGCTTTCACGCACATAATCTAAGGTCATGGCCCTGGCGTTGACCACTCCATCCAATTTATCGCACAGGGGATTTTAAAAAAAAGCACACCTGAATACAAATTAATTTAAATATACCTAAGGACACCAAAACATACATAAAAACGGGCATAAATTACCTAAAAATTGCTTCCGCATACCTCACCTCCCTAGAGCCAAAAATGCACTAAAACATGTACCCAATTATCAATCCTAACAGAAAGTATACATAACTTTATGGAACACATACAGGTGAATGGACCAGCAAGGCAGAGAATGATAGGAAGAAATGACAGAAAGAAAAGGAACAAGGCAGAAACAAAGAGAGTGACAGAATAAGAGGAAATTTCTAGCACAGAATTTCCAGAAGGTGGGGATACTATTTATACTGAAAGAGCCCCCGGCATCCCCACGGGGAAGAGCCCCAAGTGAGGGAACTTTTTTCACAGTTTGGCTATGCAACATCGGAAACAAGACAGAAAAACTGAAAGAAGGAAAATCTTTATCCAATACGATCAAAAGGGAAAAAAGTGGGCGGAGGGGGGGGGTGGAAGGTGGGAAGAGGGGTGGTGGTGGTGCGATTAAATGGCAAAATAAAAAAAAAGTTCTCGTTCCAACAGACTGCGTGGGCATTTTCATAAAAAGATCTATGCTTTAACTTAAGCTTCTGTCTGCCCATAACATGTACGAGCCCACAAAATATATATTAGCCAAATTGTTGTTTAATTTTGATTAGCAACATGTTTGTCTAACCTCCAAATATGTTTAACTTAAGCCTACTGGTCGTGGCTGAGTCATCACACGCAATAATTACTTTCCTTAGCACAACAGACGCTGACAGAACACAGAGCACAGACAGCACAGACCTTTCATAGATAATTTTTCACACAACAATAAAAACTGGCCTGAAATGTTTTTTAAAGCATCACTGTATGTGTCAAAAACAAAAATGCACATAATATATATGAATTCAATTTTTTTTTCTACCAGTAATGGATTACGGGAAAAAAATATTCAATTCCTCCCACTTAATTCTGAATTTTTAAAATAGATTTCCATCCACAAAGGAATAATCGAACCGCTAAATAATTTTCCATTTCTGATCCATAAATTCATAGAAATAAGAAATTTACAAAATGGCATAATAGTAATAGCAACAATGACAATAATCATAATAACAAATAAATAAATGAATAATAATAATAACGATAACAATAATGATAGTAATAATAATGATAATAATAATAAATGAGGACGACGACGAGGATTACAAACAAAAACAATATGAAATATTTCCACAGGACTGTACATGTGTATATACTGAAGATCTAAAGTGCTGTCAGCAAAAACTGCGGGTCCATGTATTTCATGTATTTTAATATCGTTTTG
>JAPXFY010000029.1:31744320-31746820 GCA_030674185.1 Monoplex corrugatus
TAATGTGCGTGCGTGCGTGCGTGTGTGTGTGTGTGTGTGTGTGGTGTGTGTGTGTGTGTGTGTGTGTGTGTGTGTGTGTGTGTGTGTGTGTGTGTGTGTGTGTGTGTGTGCTCGCGCGTGTGCGCGTGCGCGTGTGTATGTGTTGCTTGTTTTTCTATAATGGTTTCTTGGTTATTTTACACCTTGTGTGTATGATTGTGAGTAATGCATATGAAAACACACAACGAAGAAATGTTTTATTCTTATATACTTTATCCATAATTCATTTTTCGACTGGTTGTCAGTATCTCAAAGACTGATCAGCAATTGCTACAAACGCTTATCAACTTTCTTTTGATGAACAGTTATACGAAGAGAGACTCTGTGTGTGTGTGTGTGTGTGTGTGTGTGTGTGTGTGTGTGTGTGTGTGTGTGTGTGTGTGTGTGTGTGTGTGTGTGTGTGCGCGTGCGTGTGTGTGTGTGTGCGTTGTGTGTGTATCACACACACACACACACACACACACACACACACACACACACACACACACACACACACACAGACAACTACTTGCTTGGAAAGTTGGTTATCTAATTGGCTAGTTAGCTGGATGCAGTTTACACTCTACCTGATCACTGCTGCTAGTACTACCGAAACTTTTTTAAATGTGGTTTCTATCGTAAAGTACTGATTATTAATGTTGGCCTAAACTTCTATGATGATATCACAAAAGAGCTGAACATAGGAAAATATCGGAAAATAAGATCAACGTAGCTCTTATCACAAATTAAACTCTTACCTGAAATTAAAACAAATTTCGGGAGAAGGTCTCTCATTAATTTTGGAAGAAAAAAAGTAAAATAGTAACACTCCAAAAATTCAATCTCCTAAAAAATAAAAATGAGGTCTTTCGGTGAAATGCATAATAATACAGGTATAGGTAGAAAACAGTTCACAATACTATTAGTCCTACTTTATTAGTAACAGTATTAGTCCACACAATGTTTTTCAGTTTTCATGTACTAATACAACGTAAAGCAAGTCTTTTTCCCCCAGTAATGTAATATAATTTTGCCTTGCGATAGTGAAGTGCTTAATGATTTTAAGTCAGTATTTAAGAAACAAAATCTAGATAGCATTCACACAAAGAAAAACTAATCCTAACTGCAAAAAATGTATGAATGCACATCTAATAAATAATTACAATTTCAGTGAAAACAAGTTATCAGCAATTTTTACAGAAATGTGCGAACAAATGATTGTTCTTTTTACAAACTGAAATAGATATGTACAAATTCTGTCTAACAGAAAGATTAACTGCTTTAGCACGAACGTATACTTTATCTGCAAATAGTCAATTATTTCTTCACAAACTATATAGTATAATACATTTTCATAACGTCTATGTATTCTAAGACTAGCAAATAAATATTAAATAATCCTTCAAATTTTATATCAATTTAATACTCCTTTAATAATTTACGATTTAGAAATCAAGAGTACACTAGGCTCACACAACATGCAAACCTACATCATTCTTAATCTACTTAAAACATAAACACAAATCTATCATAATACGTTTGGGGGTAAAAGCTCTCAATGGATCAAATTATCCCAAAAGTACAACAGCCACTCATTCCAGCCTTCTATTTTCACAGTTATGCAGCTAATTTTCCAGTCTTCATTTAAATCAATCGGCCGTTTATGTCATTGAAGACATTTGCTTTGTGTCCAAAGTTAAATGTGTTTTTCAAGATAGCACAACACTGTCGTGCGTAAGACACACGTAAGTCCAAATGTTAATTAAATTATATAAATATTTTGAGTGAATCTGTTCACTGCAAACATTTATGACTGTGCGGTGTCTTATGATTTTGTTTATATGCTAAATCAATGCACGAAACTTGAAGATTCTTCAGGGTCTAGATCTACTTTTGACCTACGATCAATTCCGATTTCGTTCAAAAAAAGTTAACACTTAAATTTTCATTACGGAGTAAGCTTAATGCTTTGTTTCTTTTTTCTCTTCCTGATTCAAATCGACATGAAGCAGATCGAGAAGCATTCTGTGTGTGAAGGTGGAAACAGGCGGGAATAAACTACGTGATTTAATGGCTGGTACCTAGTTGGGTAACACACTGAACAACAATTATAAAAATTAAACAAGAAAAGATATCGACAGTATGCTTAAATTGCAAACTGTACGCTAACAAAGTTTCCAATACAGTCACAAAATTATGCAAAATTCATAAACACAGGAACAGAAGTTATTTTAACTGTACACCAAACTTAGTTTTCAATTCACATACGCAAGCATACATGCAAAGTCGCAGAAAGTTCCAATTCACTTACACGAACTTACACACAAATTCTCAGAAAAAAAGCTTTAAAAAATCATATGGGCATGAGGCTGTATGGGTTTAAAAACATACACATACACCCCCCACCCACACGCACAAAACAACGAAAAACAATTAGTCCAAAGAAATCTGACAAAGTTAAATATTTCGAATATTTCCTGGC
>JAPXFY010000029.1:31751820-31754320 GCA_030674185.1 Monoplex corrugatus
CTGAATGCTACTATGAAGAGGCAAGCCCACAAACACACAAGAATGGAGAATCTTCGTTGCTGCACTATATGCCGATTGCAAAATGGAGAGTAAGTAAGTCAGCGTTTATTCAGTACTGTTCAGAGTGATTATGCCGCCTGCTATTCAGAAATTGCAGTGCGCTTCAAGCTATGTCAGTACAACATTAGTTACACTGACAACAAATGGTAGCTTGGGGTGTGTCAGAAATCATTACGTATTCCAGACGATATACAGCGACTGTAAATAATATGACATGTATGTACCATGTGTAACTATGAACATTGAGGATGAAGTCCAAAAGTTGTTTGTTTTCAGGTTATCATTACCATTACTGTTCAAAGCCCAGTCGATTGCGCAGAGCCATCATATCAGGGCTACAGTCATCTAAACACCTGTTCGAACTTGAAAAAAAAACTTGGAAAAGAAAATTAGGTACATGCATCAATGCATTTGCTCACATAATCTAAGGATGTGTCCCTAGTGTTGATCACTCCATCCAATTTATCACCAGTGAGGTCAAAGAAAAATGTGTACGCTAAAAATACATAAAAACTTACCTAAATTACCTAAAATCGCCTCTGCACATCACACTGCTTTAGAGTCAAAAATGCAGTTAATACATGCGCGTAATTATCAATTCTAAGTATGGAAGTCTATGGAAAACGTATAGGTGAAAGGGCCAACACGGCAGAAAATGGTAGAAACAGACGAGAGAAACCAAAGGAGAAAGGGAGAAACAGAGTGACAGAAAAGAGGAAATTTCTTGCACAGAATTTCCAGAAGGTGAAGATACTATTCATACTGAAAGAGTCCCCGGTATCCTCACGCGGGAAATGTTTTGAGGTGTCCCACTCTTTATGACCCAAGAAAAGAACTGATTCCTCAAACATACTGTGAATTCCCCACAAGAAGAAACTTAATTCAATTTATCTTGACAAAAATCGAACAAGTAATAAGAAATTTAATTTTGTTTCCATGTAAATCTCTTAAAAGGATGGACAAGATTTCACAGATATCAATATATCTGTGCATTATTTCATTGTGGCGTTCCTGAAAGTTATTACTGATGTGAATGAATGTCTGAATGTTCACAGGTGTAATAAACAATTACAAGATTTTGCCAAAGTTTTTGGTTGACATTAATGTATTTCAACTCCCTTCAAATTCATGAGCGGCTGTGGACGAAATGAATACATCATCTTAAATCTGACAAGAAATGGTTGCTGACTTTGCTCAGAATTTGCTTTACCCTGCCCGTGTTTTGTTTAGGCTCAAGGATTCCCAAACCATATCCTGTTAAGGCGTGCAAAACATTTAAGATTATCATGACATTCAAATAGTGCAAGTACACATGACCACTTTGGGCCGTTCCATGACTGGGTAACTCTGGACAATGGCTTTTGTTTTAGTTTGGTTTGGTTTGGTTCATTGTTTGTTGTGTGTGTGTGTGTGTGTGTGTGTGTGTGTGTGTGTGTGTGTGTGTGTGTGTGTGTGTGTGTGTGTGTGTGTGTGTGTGTGAGTATGTGTGTGTGTGAGTGTGTGTGTGTGTGAGTGTGTGTGTGCACATGAGTGTGTGTGCAGTGTGTGTGTGCACATGAGTGTGTGTGCGTGTGTGTGTGTGTGTGTGTGTGTGTGTGTGTGTGTGTGTGCGTGTGTGTGTGTGTGTGGTGTGTGTATGTGTGTGTGCGTGTGTGTGTATGTGTGTGTGTGTGTGTGTGTGTGTGTGTGTGTGTGTGTGTGTGTGTGTGTGTGTGTGTGTGTGATTCACTGGCATGAGAGCGTGACAACCTCTCCCTAATGTAGTTTTTATATTCGTTACTATTTTTTTCCAAGTCAGACAGTCTGAGTCAATCACGGTAATGTTACACATGTACAGAAGTCTTCCCTCCCCACCCCCTCCCTATATTCTACGTCAATTTAAAGGCCACAGAAACTGGGACAGTTTTTACAATGTTAATAATATGATGATGATGGCGATGTGGACATAATCATGTTGCTGAGGAGTTCCACCTACGATTGAGACTGCGCGACAGGGCTGTACTCTTCACTTACTAACATAATATATCCTGCCCTGTACTCTTCACTTACTAACATATCTTGTCTTGTACTCTTCACTTACTAACATAATATATCCTGCCCTGTACTCTTCACTTACTAACATAATATATCCTGCCCTGTACTCTTCACTTACTAACATAATATATCTTGCCCTGCACTCTTCACTTACTAACATAATATATCTTGCCCTGTACTCTTCACTTACTAACAAATATATCCTGCCCTGTACTCTTCACTTACTAACATAATATATCTTGCCCTGCACTCTTCACTTACTAACACAATATATCTTGCCCTGTACTCTTCACTTACTAACAATATATCTTGCCTTACTCTTACTAACATAATATATCTTGCCCTGTACTCTTCACTTACTAACAAATATATCTTGCCCTGTACTCTTTACTCACTAACATAATAT
>JAPXFY010000029.1:31759320-31774320 GCA_030674185.1 Monoplex corrugatus
GTCACTACAAGGCAGACAACCCCAGTTCTCTCCCTTGCAGCTCAAAATACACACCTGCGTTTCATGTTTTTAAATTATGCAAGCGCTGTCTGTTGTTCTCTTTTCATGGAACTAAACCCTATCACGTGAGGTCGGTTCCCAGGGCAGTGTGTAGCAAAAAGTGTGCGCAGTTGGTGTAATGTAATATACACACCCTGGCTTTTTAAGATTTCACACACACACACACACACAACACACAACACACACACACACACACACACACACACACACACACTCATGTACACACACACACACATACACATACATATACATACACACACACATCAAAGAACGAACACACACACAGACACACATACATACACACACACATGTGCAACCAACACACACCACATGCACATACACACACCTACACACACCATACACAACACACAATAACAACAACAACAAACAAACAAAAACTGGACCGAAATGGGATGGAAGAGAAATGTAGCCGTTATTAAACATCGCAGAAGCGTGGACTCAAAATCTGATATCTGGAGTTCAACCCCAGCCCACAATATATAAAATTGGCCTGTCGCTGCCCATCTTCATGTCGCTATCATTCTCATAGTGTCCGTCAGCGCTGTGTTTTATACATCCCCACAACTCTCCTCTTTTTATGACCTAGCTAGCCACGTATGGTTTTGCGCCAGCTCAAGGAGCCTACCAGATAATTGCTGGCAGATTTGGGTGGAGCACATATGGAACTGTCTAAGTGCGATGAATACCTCTCCAACAATCTCCGAACTACAAATTCTATGACATCCACAGAAAACCAGCACGACGACCAGCTCCTGTGGATGGCCGACTTCAAAATTATGAGGTCAGAGGTCAGCGGTGCTGACACGCCCCATAATGTACAGACCTTTTGATGACGATATTTTTATATTTGTTTCTCCGAATGGTACTGAACTTCACAGCCAACACACCCGCCGTAGTTTTATGTTAAGTAGTCCTGGTTGCAGAATACATTACTGATTCTGAAGACAGGCACCGCGGTTCAGGTTGTTATTGTTATTTCTGTTTAAAGCCCAGCCGACTGCGTAGAGCCATATCAGGGATATAACCGTTTCAAAACATACACAATTTTTCAATAGGGAAAATTAAGTACACAGAACAATGCATTCACGCACATAATCTAAGGAGATGCCTCTGGCGTTAATCACTCTGTCCAATTTTTCACTCAGGGGATTAAAAAAACAAACCTGAATACAAATTTAAACATAAGTAAGGACACTAAAACATACATAAAAACAGGCCTAAATTGCTTCCTCATATCTCACTTCTTTACAGCCAAAAATGCACTCAGTACATCTACCCAATTATCAATCCTACGTAAGACTTTATCGAACATAATTATACAGATGAATAGACCAGCAAGGCAGAAAAACGATAGTAAGAAATGACAGAAAGCAAGGGAGGAAGAAAGAAACAATGAGAGTGTCAGAAAAGAGGAAATTTCTAGCACAGAATTTCCTGAAGGTGGGCATACTATTTATACTGAAAGAGCCCCCCCCCCCCCCCCCGTATCCCCAGGCTCATACTGCTTGTAGCCCACCGACTACTAGAGCCATATCAGGACTAACACCACGTAAAATCAACTCCCAAGTTTCAGTAAACAGACACAGTTAAACCCAAACTCACTATTATTCTTTTAAGTCTAAAATGCATTTAAAAAAATCCCCATACGAAGAATAATATGAGATGAAATCTAATCTCTTGTAAAAAAAATCTTTTCCATAAGAAGAATCATATGGGATGAAATCTGTCCTGTAAACATTTGAAAACTGCATCCTGAGGAACACCCCTAAACAGGTTCTTTGGCAGGCGCAGTGATCCAGTTACATTAAGACGTCAGATTCAAGTCGAAAGTTCTGGGGTTCGATCCTGCTGAATACCTCCCATCCGGTGGGTAAAGGGTGAAGATTCTTCCGATCACCTAGATCAATACGTCTGCAGACCTGCCAGTGTCTAACCCCATCTCCCCTACATACGCACGCAGAATGTCAATTATGTAAGTTAATTATCCTGTCAGTCATATTACTGGCTGGGCTTATGGAAACATGAACACAACCACAGCATGCACGCTTTCTCGAAGACGGAGTACGCAGAGTGTGTAGCAACATATCGTCTGCACAATGTGGGTAAAACAGCGTACGTGAATGCATCCGACAAAATTGAAAAGCTTTAAAAAACAGGAACCAGAAAAATATGAAAATAGAATCAGAACACGTATTTATTATAACCAATCCAAAACAAGTGCAACCGCCCGCGTTCACGCAAACAGGAACCAGAAAAACACGAAAATAGAATCAGAACGCGTATTTAATGCAACCAGACAAGACAGGCGCAAATTTTCGGCCAACTGGCCTTTGTCAAGCGCAAATGTAAGATCACAAACGAACAATTACCAAATACAAAAATTAGGACAAAAACAGTAAAAAATAAGTGCTTTTTGGCTCCAGGGAGGTGGGATGTGCGGGAGCATTTTGGGTAGTTTAGGTCCGTTTTTATACATGCTTTGGTGTCCTTTGTTGTGTTTGAGTTTGTTGTCAGGTACGTTCTCTGGGGTCCCCTGTGTGATAAATTGGACGGAGCAGTCAACGCCAGGGGCGCGTCTTTTTGGATTATGTGCGCGAATGCATTAATATGTGTACTTAATTTTCTTGTACCTTCCCCTCCCCCTTCCCCCACCCCTTCTGAAATAGTGTGTGTGTGTGTGTGTGTGTGTGTGTGTGCGTGCGTGCGTGCGTGCGTATGTGTGTGCGCGCGCGTGTGTGTGTATGTGTGTGTGTGTGTGTGTGTGCTTGTGTGTGTGTGTGTGTGTGTGTGTGTGTGTGTGTGTGTGTGTGTGTGTGTGTGTGTGTGTGTGTGTGTGTGTTGAAACGGTTATAATTAGCCCTGATATGGCTCTACGCAGTCAGCTGGGCTTTTAGCAGCAATAAGAATATGAGAATAAGAAATACACGTTGTGGTTCTATTTTCGTGGTTTTCCTGGTTCCTGTTTCCTTGAACGCGGGCGTCACACTTGTTTTGGATTGCTTAAAAAAGTCATCATCTTTCCAAAGCCAACACCTCGCCCCCTGTATTCGGCTTTCCGTAAATTCGAGGGCACATATTGGAGGAAGACATTTTCTAATGGGCGTAAACATCTCCTCCCCCTCCTCTCTTACTCCCTCCCCATTCCATCCCTTCTTCCCACGCGTGCGCACGCGCGACCACACACACACACACACACAAAACACACACATAAACAACACACAACACACACACACACACACACACACACACACACATACTCACACACACACACACACACACACACACACCACAGCACACACACACACACAGACACACGCCAACAACTTCGTGCTCAAGTTATGTCCTGAAGCCTGTTTCTAACTCTCTAGCAGGCGAGGTTTTCGCGAGATACGCTAGGTAGGAGCGTTTCTTTGTTCCAACCTAGCGGCAAGCGTGACTAGATGTTGGCTAGGTAAGGCTAGGTAACGTTGAGAGGATCTTTCCGGCGAGGTAAAGATGGCGGTCGTGCAGTAAGTCGTCTTTGTGTTCGACAACTCCATCTTCTACTGTGACATAAAGCGCTGAGCATCGGATTCACATGCTAATGGTTTTGGGTTCGAATCCTGGGGTGCGCTATATTAAAACTGGCCATCTCACTGTCCCATCTTAACACCATTGTTGTTCTGGTGGTGTCAGTATAGGATTTAGATAAGTCCCCCTTCCCCCACTTCCCTGGGATGGTTATCCCCGTCGGCCATATCACCTGAGGTGGGTGTCGACGTAAAAACTGAACTAAATCAATCAAATCAATCTGAGATCTACTTCTCCTTCACGTCCGTTTCATAGCACAGTATTTCCACGCCCTCGCCACTCGCTGTCTCGCCACGTGCAAGCGAGCGCGTTAGCGTGTAAGAAACGAGCCCATGAACGATAATCGACCAGCTTTTAAAAGAAAGAAATAATAGATAAATGAAAAAAATTATTTAAAAAAAACCAACAACGTGGAGTCAAGCGTTGAAATTACAGAAGCATGTAACGCTTTGGACCACAAGATTGTCCCAAAAATCTTTGTATGTTCCCGGTGGAACTGGGGTGGGTGGGGGGTGGGGGTGGGGGTGGGGGTATGAACGTCACTAATCTTTGGACTGGACATTTTGAGGACGGGGTCGTATCCACTCCTCTCCCGACGTAAGACCGAATACAATACAAACGCTCTGCAGCCCATCCTGTCTAGTAGTTCCCCCCTGCCGCCTACCACACAAGGTCAACACACGAAGACCAGAAGATGGGGACCTCCCCTTCCCCTGTTAGTTCGGGGTGTGGTCTGTGTTGGACTGTATTGTCGAGTGATAAGCCAGTCTGCCTTGTGACCCCCGTGGGGATGCAGGGGGGCTCTTTCAGTATAAATAGTATCCCCACCTGTATGTTTTCCATAAAGTCTTACGTACTTTCTCTTAGGATTGATAATTGGATACATGTATTAAGTGTATTTTTGGCTCTAGGGAAGTGAGATATGCAGAAGCAATTTTAGGTAATTTAGGCCCGTTTTGACACGTGTTTTAGTGTCTTTAGTTACGTTTAAATTTGTATTCGGGTTTGTTTTTTAAATCTCCTGAGTGATGAATTGGAGGGAGGGGTCAACGTCACGGGCATGTCCTTAGATTATGTGTGCGAACGCATTGATATGTGTGCTTAAATTTTCTTTTCCTTTTTTCTCCCCCTGTTGAACTATTGTATATGTTTTCAAACGGTTATAGCCCTGATACGGCTCTACGTAGTCGGCTGGGCTTTAAACAAAAATAACAACAACAGTCTGCCCTGTGGTTTGTCAGGAGAGATAGCCAGTCGGCCGGCCCCCCACCTTCCCGGGACTAACCCCGCAAAGCCACAGGGATGATTGACATAGGCCATCTTCTCACTTCATTGGTTCACAAAAAGTCCGACCTTGCTTTGGGCGAGCGAGGGAGGGGGAGGGGGGGTCATAAAGTCATTGGCTCTTCCCCCTGACTCCACGCGCTGTCCTGTACCGCCCGTACCCCTCACTCCTCATTGGTCAAGTGGGTCACGCGCTTTCTCCGCGCCAGCGCGCGCGCGCGCGCGACCGGCTCCTACCAACCTTACCTAGTTCACCTGCTTTGCTCTTCGCTTGGTCGCTCGTTACTTGGGTGATTTATGGTGGGACCTTGGCATAAGTTACATGCAGAAAAACTTCCATGTCGTCTTTCCCGGGAGGTGGACCCCGCCACAAGTTGACAATGTGCAGGAGAGCGGACCAAGTCACACAAGCGTGTCAAGGAGACTTTTGCACCCAGGTGGCTGAAGGCCGTTTCGTACTCAAAGGGATCTTCGACCTCCGTTTAAGGACTATTTTTTCATATAAACTCGAGAGAGGCTCTGTTGTGTGTGTGTGTGTGTGTGGTGGGTGGGTGGGTGGATGGGTGGGATGTGTGGGTGTGTGTGTGTGTGTGTGTGTGTGTGTGTGTGTGATGTGTGTGTATTGTGTGTGTGTTTGTGGATGTGTGTGTTGTGGTGTGTGTGTTGTGGATGTGTGTGTGTGTTGTGGATGTGTGTGTGTATGTCTGTCTGTCTGTGTTTGTGTGTGTGTGTGTGTGTGTGTGTGTTTCTGTCTGTGTCTGTGTGTGAAAGCAAAATGTAGCATGAAAATATTTTTTCGTTGATTGATTGACTTGATTTGTTTCAGTTTTACGTCGGCATCCTCATTTTGTGTGTGTGTGTGTGTGTGTGTGTGGTGTGTGTGTGTGTGTGTGTGTGTGTGTGTGAATGTGTGCATGTGTATGTGCGTGCGTGTGTGTGTGCGTTGTGTGCGTGCGTGCGTGCGTGCGTGAGACAGAGAGAGAGGAGGAGTGAGAGAAGGAGACAGAGAGGCACAGAAGTGCGAAGTTCTTTAATGTGTAAAAGCATTAGCCCATTCGCAAGAGACATGGAGAGAGAGAGAGAGAAAGAGAGAGAGAGAGAGAGGAGAGACAGACAGACAGACAGACAGAGACAGAGACAGAGAGACAGAGACAAAGAGAGACAGAGAGAGACAGAGATAGCGCAAAACGTAATATCAAATTTACGTTAGCACCCCCTCCCCCCAAGGACCCACCCACATCAGGTAGTACAGCTGGCAGGAATGACCATCGCACAGCGGACCCCACCACACAATATAATAATAATAAAATATATTTATTATATAGCGACAACAGTGAAATGTCCTAGCGTTTGTCATCTCCCCACCTTGCCACTCGGTATGTAAACAAGGTAACGGAAGACTGGGTCCGAATGGGTCATGCAGCGCATGGACAGCCCCCCTTTGCTTGATGAAAAAGACTATCGAGTGGCGTCGGGAGCTTGGGAGGTGAGTGTCCGGAGAGTGGCGAGGCATTGGTGCTCCGGGTTCCATCCGCACCCTCGTGGTGTTTCTTGTGAATTGATAGAACGGTCAGTCTAACTTAGCAAAAACTCCGAAGTTCCATCATAACCCTTTGACTCCCGGCACCCTGTCCACCAGCATCCTGCATTGCCAACCATCCTAGCAAAGCAAAAACTTAACCCTTTGACTTCCTAAAAGGGTTGCTTTCGCAGTTGGTAGATAAGGTGCGGGAGTCAAAGGGTTAATTTTTTGCAGTTGATAGATAAGGTGAGGGATTCAAAGGGTTAATTTTTTGCAGTTGGTAGATAGGGTGAGGAATTCAAAGGGTTAAGTTTTTGCAGTTGGTAGATAGGGTGAGGGATTCAAAGGGTTAAGTTTTTCCAGTTGATAGATAGGGTGCGGGAGTCAAAGGGTTAAAAAACCACCTTGTATCTGCCCGCCTGTCAACGGACTTTTACCAAAAGCCTGCACGAACTGTCCCGCACAGTACAAGAAATCATGCGCGAATTGTTCAAGCTTAATTAACCCTTTGACTCTCGTACCCTATCCAGCAACTACAAAAAATTAAGCCTCTAATTCACTCACCCTATGCACCAGCTTCCTGCAGGAAGCCGGTAGATAGGACGAGGAAGTCAAAAGGTTAAGTTTTTTTTCTTTGCTACCATGGTTGACAATGCAGGATGCTGGTAGACAGAGTGCCGGAGTCAAAGGGTTAAAAAAGCGCGGCAGTCAAGTCCTTGAGCCTGCGCGAAACCAAAGCAGAGTTGACAATTACTGTCATTGTTATTTTTATTCAAATCCCAGCCAACTGCGTAGAGCCATATCTGGGCTGTCACCATTTCAAAACATACACAATACTTCAACAGGGAAAAAAGGAAAAGAAAATTAAGTACAGATTTAAGGAAATGCCCCTGGCGTTGACCACTCCCTCCAATTTATCACACAGGGGATTTAAAAAAAAACAACATACCTCACTACAAATTTAAACATAAATTAGGACACTAAAACACATTATGTATAAACGGGACTAAATCATCTAAAACTGCTTTCGAATATCTCATCTCCCTAGAGCCAAAAATGCACTCAATACATGTACCCAATTATCAATCCTAAGAGAATATACGTAAAACTTTATCGAACATATACAGATGAATGGACCAGCAGGGCAGAAAATGACAGGAAGAAATGACAGAAAGCAAAGGAACAAGACAGAAACAAAGCGAGTGACAGAAAAGAGGAAATTTCTAGCACAGAATTTCCAGAAGGTGGGGATACTATTTACACTGAAAGAGCTCCCGGCATCCCCACGAAATGTTGCTTTAAAAGCATTAAAACTTTATATTGACTAGGATGCATGGATTGATGTAAGATGGGCGGCGAACAGGCCAGCTTGTATGCTTGCGGGCTGGGACTAAACTCCAGATATCGATTTTGGAGTCAACGGCTCTATCACAAAGGGTCATCCAGCACGTTAAAAACTTGTGGTCCCCCCCACACACACACACCGTCTAACACAATCGAACTCACGATTCCTGCGTTATCAGCATGATGCCCTAACCAACTGGGCCACTTATACGCAAAATCAGAGAGAGAGAGAGAGACAGACAGACAGACAGACAGAGCAGAGACAGAGAAAGAGAAAGAGAGAGAGAGAGAGAAAGAGAGAGAAAGAAAGAGAGAGGGAGAGAGAGAGATAAACAGACAGAGTGAAAGTGAGAGAAAGAGAAGCAGAGAGAGAGAAACAGAAACAGAGAGAGAGAGAAAGACAGGGAGTGAAAGAGAGAGAAAAGAGAGAGAAACAGAGAGAAACAGAGACAGAAAAACATGAAGAGAGAGAAACACAGAGAGTGAGAGAGAGAGAGAGTGAGAGAAAGAGAAACAGACAGGCAGACAGACACAGATGGAGAGAGAAAGAGAGAGAGGGAGAGACAGACTGAGAGAAAGAGAGACAGAAACAGACAGAGAGAGAGAGATACAGACAGAGGGAGACAGACAGAGAGAGAGAGAGAGAGAGAGAGAGAGAGAGAGAGAGAGAGACAGTCAGAGACAAAGAGACAGAGACCTTAACTGCATCTCAACTGTGTGGGTTGTGTTCTTCATTCTCGGAAGAAAAAAGCCATTTTGTTTGTATGCCTTGACTGTTCACGTCACGCGGTCAGTGACCGGCTTCACGGATGGAGGGAGAGAATGGACACTGCTCAGTCCAGTGACCTCGAACTCTCTCTCCCTGCTCCCTCCCCCCCCCCCTCCACCCCCCTCCCCTGCCTTCGTCCAGTTTTCAGTTCTGTTCTTGACACACTAATTCACCCCCTTGTACACACATTCACGCACAAGTCTTTTCTATTTGTTAAGTAACAAAGTCAGATAACAATCAACGAGGAACGAAGACATACGCACACCAATGCCTGTCCAAACACAATGCGGGCCCCAATTGCTCAGTTGGTGTGAGCGTCGGATTCACATGCTAATGGTTGTGGGTTCGAATCCTGGGGTGCGCTATATTAAAACTGGCCTTCTCACTGTCCTATTTTAACATCATTGTTGTTCTGGTGGTGTCAGTATAGGATTAGATAAGTCCCCCTACCCCCACTTCCCTGGGATTGGTTATCCCCGTCGGCCATATCACCTGAGGTTGGGTGGGTGTCGACGTAAAAACTGAACGAAATCAAGCAACCCAAACACAACTCTCTGTCTCTCTCTGTCTCTCTCTCGTCATACAACACACACACACACACACACACACACACACACACACACACAACACACACACACACACACACATACACACATATTGTTAAGTAACAAACTAGGATAACAACAACAAACGAGGAATGAATACATACACACCAATGCCTGCCCAAACACATCTCTCTCTCTCTCTCTCTCTCTCTCTCTCTCTCTCTCTCTCTCTCGCACACATACACATTGTTAAATAACAAACTAAGATAACAACGAACGAGGAACGAATACAAACGCCTGCCCAAATACAACTCTCTCTCTCTCTCTCTGTCTCTCTCTCTCTCCCTATCTCTCTCAATCTCTCTCTCTCTCCCTATCTCTCTCAATCTCTCTCTGTCTCTCTCGCACACACACACACACATACACGTTCACACACACACACACACACACACACACACACACACACACACACACACACACACACACACACACACACACCATGAATAGTTTAGTTATCTTAACCCGCTCCCACTCTGTTAATACGACTCTCACGCAGACTGCAGACTGTTACTGTTTATAGTTTTATTGTAGTTTTACGGTCAACACGTTTTGGCTTTCAGTACTGAAGCAGTCTGCTTTTACCATTGATGACACTGTAAAATGTTATTGTGAGTGCAATAGACACAAACAGAGCGAGAAGGGGAAGGGAGAGAGAGAGAGGGAGAGAAACAGACAGACAGACAGATACACAGGCTGACAGACAGACACAGACACGGACAGGCAGAGAGAGAGAGAGACAGACAGACAGACAGATAGACACAGACACAGACACAGAGACAGGCAGACAGACAGACAGAAATTTAGACACAGGCAGAGACAGAGACACAGAGAGAAAAAGACAAACAGGAAGACAGACAGATATATACGAAACGTGTAATGCTTGAATGTGTAAAGCGTAAGCCCATTCATAAGAGACACATGGAGAAAGGACTGTGAAGAAAGAGAGAGAGAGAGAGAGAGAGAGAGTGAGAGAGAGAGAGAAGAGAGAGATAAGAAGAGAGAGAGGGAGAGAGATGGAAAAAGAGAGAGGGCTATAGGGAGAGATAGAGAGAGAGAAAAGAAGAGAAGACAGAGAAAGAGAGGGAGAGGGAGAGAAGAGACAAGAAGAGACAGGAAGAGACAAGGAGACAGCAAGAGATTAGGGGAGACAGAGAGACAAAGAGATAGCAAGAGACAGAGACAGAGTGAGACAGAGAGAGAGAGAGAGAGAGAGAGAGAGAGAGAGAGAGAGAGAGAAAGAGAGGAAGAGACAGGAAGAGGCAAGGAGACAGCGAGAGATTAGGGGAGACAGACAGACAAAGAGAGAGCAAGAGACAGAGACAGAATGAGACAGAGAGCGAGAGAGAGAGAGAAGAGAAGAGACAGGAACAGACAAGGAGACAGCAAGAGATAAGGCGAGACAGAGAGACAAAGAGAAAGCAAGAGACGGAAAGACAGAGTGAGACAGAGAGAGCGAGAGAGAGAGAGGGAGAGAGAAAAGAGAGAGAGAGAAGAGAGAGAGAGAGAGAGAGAAGAGAGAGAGAAAGAGACACAGAGAGAGAGAGACACACACACACACACAAAGATAGACAGACAGACAGACAGACAGAGACAAAAGAGACAGACAGACAGAGACCACGGGAGGAGGGGCGAGACAGAAGCAGCAGTAATGTCTGTGTGAATAGTATTGTGCTTGTCTAATATTGTTATTGCTGATATTGTATTGCTATTGTTGTCATTGTTGATGATATGATTACTGCCATCGTTTTGTTATTGTTACTGCTATTGCTGTAATTATTCTTGATGATAATGTTACCATTATTGTTTTGTTATTGTTGATAATATTGTTACTGCTATTGTTATTGATAATATTGTTACCGCTATTGTTATTGTTGATAATATTGTTACCGCTATTGTTATTGATAATGTAACTGCTATTGCTGTAATTATTCTTGATGATAATGTTAACATTATTTTGTTATTGTTCATAATATTGTTACTGCTATTGTTATTGTTCATAATATTGTTACTCTATTGTTATTGATAAGGTAACTGCTATTGTTGTTGTTATTGTTGATGATATTGTTATTGTTGAAATTGATGATGTTGTTGTTATTCACGATATTGTTACTGCTATTATTATTGTTGTCATTGTAGGTGATACTGTTATTATTATTATTATTAAGGGCATTTAGAGCGCCTAATCTTTCTGGAAAGCCCTAAGCGCTTACAAACTGTACAATACACATTACATCGAACATAGAAACATAGGCCTAATATAATTTTCATCATACATGGCGGACCTCTGTCACTCCATCCCACAAGCACATACACACCGTTAATAATATCAAATATTAGTACCTACTCTCTGGCACACACACACATATCCTCCTCCCACCCCGAGACATATCTATAGGCGCACAGCAATAACATACACAGAAGCACGCTAGCGCGCAGACAGCATAGCTCTTTTAGGTTAATAAATTTCAGAGAGGAAAGAGATGCGTTTTCAAGCCAGATTTAAATGACTGAAGACTTGTTTTGTGCCTCAGCGGGTAGGGAAGTGAATTCCATGAGGAAGGGGCTTGAAAAGAAAAGGATCGCTCACCATATGATTTTGTTCGAAAAGTTGGGATTCGAAATAAGCGGGTATCGGCTGAGGTACGAAGATGACGAGATGGAACGTATAGTTGAAGATATTCAGACAGGTAAGAGGGAATAGAATTGTCGAAGTATCTGAAGCACTGAACAGCAATTTTATGTTGGATCCTTTTCAACACAGGTAACCAATGCAAGTCTTGGAGAAGAGGAGAGACATGCTGAAATTTGGAAGACCGAAATACTAGCCGAGCGGCATGGTTCTGTACTTTCTGAAGTTTGTCAAGGAGCTGTTTTGGGGAACCAGACAGAAGGGAATTACAATAGTCAAGACGAGAAAGAACGAAAGCACAAACTAATATTTTAGTAGCTTCGAGAGTAAGGAGATGACGGATGGAACCTATTCTACGAAGTTCAAGGTAACAGACACGACAGATGTTTGAGACATGCTGCTGAAAGTTAAGAGTGTTGTCGATGGTGACTGTTACTACTATTGCTATTACTGTTGATGATATAGTTACTGCCATCGTTTTTGTTATTGTTGATAATTATTGTTACTGCTATTACTGTTATTATTCTTGATGATAGTGTTATTGCTATTCTTTTGTTATTGTTGATAGTATGGTTACTGCTATTGTTGTTATTGCTGATAATATTGTTATCGCTATTGTTGTTATTGTTGATAATATTGTTATTGCTATTGTTGACAATATTGTTACTGTAATTGTTACTAATATTGTTATTGTTGTTGTTATTGTTATGATATTGTTACTGCTATTGTTATTGTTAATGACAATGTTCCTGTTATTGTTGTTACTGTTGATGATATTGTTACTGCTATTGCTGCTGTTATTAATAGCACTGTTATTGTTATTGTTATTGTTGATGATATTGTCACTGCTTTTGTTGTTATTCTTGATGTTGTTACTGCTATTGTTGATATTGTTACTGCTATTGTTGTTATTGATGATATTGTTACTGCTATTGTTGTTTTATTGTTAATACTGTCACTGTTATTGTTATTCTCGATGGTATTCTTGTTGTTGATATTATTGATGATATTGTCGTTATTTTTGTTACTATTGATGATATTGTTACAGATATTGTTGTTGTTGTTATTACTATTGCCGTTGTCATTGTTCATGATACTGTTATTGTTGTTGTTACTGTTCATGATTTTGCTACTACTTTTGTTAAGGTTGATGATACTGTCACTGATAGTGTTGTTCTTATCGTTGGTAATATTGTTACTCCTATTGTAGTTGTTATTGTTGATGATATTGCTACTATTTTGGTTACTTTTGATGTTGTTATTTATATTGTTGCTGTTATTGTTTGTGATACCGTTAGTACAAATGATACTATTGTTGTTGAAACTGTTATTATCATTGTTACTGATTTTGTTAACATTGTGGCTGCTGCTGTTACTCCTGTGGCTTCTGATTTTCTCTTTTTAATTTTTTTCCCCTATTGTTGAACCAGGCCCAGATGTTGTAAATGTCCGCCGTTCCTGATATTGCTGCTGCTACTTCCGTTGTCATTATTGCTGCTGATGCTTTCGTTGTTGTTGTTATTGTTGTTGTGATGTCGTTACTGCTGCTGTTATTGTTGCTGTTGCTGTTTTTGTTGTTCTTGTTGTTACTGCTTTGTTATTGTTGCTGTTGCTGTTTTTGTTGTTTTTGTGTTGTTGTTGTTACTGCATTGTTATTGTTGCTGTTTTTGTGTTGTTGTTGTTACTGCTTTGTTATTGTTGCTGTTTTTGTGTTGTTGTTACTGCTTTGTTATTGTTGCTGTTTTTGTCGTTTTTGTGTTGTTGTTGTTACTGCTCTTATTGTTGCTGTTTTTGTCGTTCTTGTGTTGTTGTTGTTGCTGTTGTTATTGTTGCTGTTGCTGTTTTTGTCGTTCTTGTGTTGTTGTTGTTACTGCATTGTTCTTGTTGCTGTTGCTGTTTTTGTCGTTCTTGTTGTTACTGCTTTGTTATTGTTGTCGTTCTTGTGTTGTTGTTGATGCTGTTATTGTTGCTGTTTTTGTCGTTCTTGTGCTATTGTTGTTACAGCTTTGTTATTGTTGCTGTTGTAGTTTTTGTCGTTCTTGTGTTGTTGTTGTTACTGCTTTGTTATTGTTGCTGTTGTTGTTTTTGTCGTTCTTGTTTTGTTGTTGTTACTGCTTTGTTATTGTTGCTGTTGTTGTTTTTGTCGTTCTTGTGTTGTTGTTGTTGTTACTGCTTTGTTATTGTTGCTGTTGTTTTTTTGTTGTTGTCGTTCTTGTGTTGTTGTTGTTGTTACTGCTTTGTTATTGTTGCTGTTGTTGTTTTTGTCGTTCTTGTGTTGTTGTTACTGCTTTGTTATTGTTGCTGTTGTTGTTTTTGTCGTTCTTGTGTTGTTGTTACTGCTTTGTTATTGTTGCTGTTGTTGTTTTTTCTCGTTTTTGTGTTGTTGTTGTTACTGCTTTGTTATTGTTTCTGTTCTTGTTTTAGTCGTTCTTGTGTTGTTGTTGTTACTGCTTTGTTATTGTTGTTGTTTTTGTCGTTTTTGTGTTGTTGTTGTTACTGCTGTTATTGTTGCTGTTTTTGGTTTTGTGTTGTTGTTGTTAGTGCTGTTATTGTTGCTGTTGCTGTTTTTGTCGTTTTTGTGTTGTTGTTGTTACTGTTGTTATTGTTGCTGTTGCTGTTTTTGTCGTTCTTGTGTTGTTGTTGTTACTGTTGTTATTGTTGCTGTTGTTATTGTTGCTGTTTTTGTCATTGTGTTGTTGTTGTTACTGTTGTTATTGTTGCTGTTTTTGTCGTTGTTGTTACTGTTGTTATTGCAGCTGTTGTTATTGTTGCTGTTTTTGTCGTTCTTGTGTTGTTGTTGTTACAGCTTTGTTATAGTTGCTGTTTTTGTTGTTTTGTGTTGTTGTTGTTACTGCTTTGTTATTGTTGCTGTCGTTCTTGTTTGTTGTTACTGCTTTGGTATTGTTTTTGTCGTTCTTGTGTTGTTGTTACTGCTTTATTGTTTTTGTCGTTCTTGTGTTGTTGTTACTGCTTTGTTATTGTTGCTGTTTTTATCGTTCTTGTGGTGTTGTTGTTGCTGCTGCTGTTATTGTTGCTGTTGTTGTTTTTGTCGTTCTTGTTGTTACTACTGCTACCAAATGTTGCTAACTTACTACTTCTGCTTCCCCCTACCCCCTTCTTACCCCATCCATTTATCCTCCATGTCTACTTCTGCTGCTGCTCCTTCTCTAGTCGCCCTTGCTACTGATACTGTTGT
>JAPXFY010000029.1:31779320-31781820 GCA_030674185.1 Monoplex corrugatus
ATGAAAATGACATTCACAGCATTCCCATCGTCACACGAAGGCACATAAAGAAAGACAAAAGACCTCTCACTCACTCTCTCTCTCTCTCCCTCTCTCTCCCCTCGCTCGCTCGCTCGCTGGCTCGTTCTCTCTCTCTCTCTCTCCTCCCTCTTTCTCATCTCGCTCTCCCTCCCTCCCCCTATAAATTTCAAAGGAACTTCCGGTTTAGCTCCCTCCTGACATCCGAACATGAAAGTAATGTGTGGAAACGTGGAAACCTGTCAGTTTTATCTGAATGTAAAATCCATCCCCCTCAGCACACAGCCCCTCCCCCCCCCCCCCCCATGTCAGTCAGTTACATGTATGGTGTATTTAATCCAACCGATGACAAAGAGCTTATCAGAGCTGATCTATCGATATATCTTGATCAATATCTGGAGCTAATATATTGATCGTTTTTTTATAATCATAATCAAGGCTGATATGTATATCTCATGATCAGGGTTGATATATTGATGTATGTTAATTGGTAATTTCTCGAGGTAATCTCTCTCTCTCCCCACACACACACAGACACACACACACACACACACACTCTGAGAGAGAGAGAGAGAGAGGGAGAGAGAGAGAGAGAGTGAGTGAGAGGTCTTTTGTCTTTCTTTATGTGCCTTCGTGTGACGATGGGAATGCTGTGAATGTCATTTTCATTGTGCGATTGTGCTTTTGTTTCTGTCTTTATATATACACATAATATTCATCATCGGGGTTGATCTGTCGATGTATATCATTCATCATCAAGTCTGATCTATCGATATATCATATATGTGTGTGTGCGTGCGTGCGTGCGTGCGTGCGTGTGTGTGTGTTGAGTGTGTGTGTGTGTGATCCATCGACCACAAATCAGAGACAGAAAAACAGGGGCAATAACAAAACCACAAATCAGAGACAGAAAAGCAGGGCAATAACAAAACCACAAATCAGAGACAGAAAAACAGGGGCAATAACAAAACCACAAATCACCACAAGGTGACAGAATCAGTTTCTCACAAGATGGCGTCCCCACGCTCGGAATGCACGCAGAGACTCCACAGATGTCACGTGATGGATAGGGTTGCTATTGGTCGTTATCGCTGTTTACAGCCCAGCCGACTGTGCAGGACCATATCAGGGCTATTACCATCCTAAAATGTACACCCATACCTCACTGGAGTAAAAAAAAAAAAAAAAAGAAAAAGGACACCTGGAAAAGATAATTACATTCACACATCAATGCATCTGCGCACATAATCTAAGAATATGATCCTGGTGTTGACCACTCCGTCCAAGATATAAAAAAAAAATAATCAGAGTATAAGCTCTAAGGATAAGCCCTACGTGTTGGGATGAAGAGGACAAAACAGAAGGATACGAGTATGAATGGTTTACAGTGTTTAAGACATTTCAGCTCTTTCAAAAGGATGAAACAAGCAAGGGGAAGAGGTGGTACATGAAATAATCGATGCAGTACAACAGCGATCGATACACACAAACATTCTTCGGCATGACCACCACTACCAAACCGCGACAAAAATAGGATAGAAAAGCAAGAAACAACGAGTTAAGGTTTTAATGGGACACAGGCTGCCTTACACCTTACAGAACAGCAGAATGGGAGGAAGGAAGGACGAATCATCTATCTATCTATCTATCTATTTATTTATCTATCTATCTGTCTGTCTATCTGTCTGTCTGTCTGTCTATCTATCTATCTATCTATCTGTCTATCTGTCTGTCTATCTATCTATCTATCTATCTATCTGTCTGTCTGTCTGTCTATCTATCTATCTATCTGTCTGTCTGTCTGTCTATCTATCTATCTATCTATCTATCTATCTATCTGTCTGTCTGTCTGTCTATCTATCTATCTATCTGTCTGTCTGTCTGTCTATCTATCTATCTATCTATCTGTCTGTCTGTCTATCTATCTATCTATCGTCTGTCTGTCTATCTATCTATCTGTCTGTCTGTCTGTCTATCTATCTGTCTGTCTGTCTGTCTGTCTATCTATCTGTCTGTCTATCTGTCTGTCTGTCTGTCGTCTGACTGTCTATCTATCTATCTGTCTGTCTATCTATCTATCTATCTATCTATCTATCTATCTGTCTACCAATCTATCTATCTATCTATCTACCTGTCTACCGATCTACCTATTTATCTATCTATCTGTCTACCGATCTATCTGTCTGTCTACCGATCTATCTATCTATCTATCTATCTACCGATCTATCTATCTATCTATCTGTCTGTCTATCTATCTATCTATCTATCTATCTATCTATCTATCTATCTATCTATCTATCTATCTATCTATCTATCTATCTATCTATCTATCTATCTATCTTCTCCCCGTAGACACGACGGGGGCTCTTTCAATACAAATAATATCTCGACCTTCTGGAAATTCTGTGCTAGAAATGTCCTCTTTTCTGTCACCCTCTTTGTTTCTGCCTTGCTTCTTTGCTTTCTGTTATCTCATCTTTTT
>JAPXFY010000029.1:31786820-31804320 GCA_030674185.1 Monoplex corrugatus
ACAGATAAATCATCATCATCATGTGTCCTGCCGCATGGCGTTGGCAATCACTGCCCTCCACACGAATCTATCCCCTGTCGCTGCAAGTGCATCTCCCACCCTGTCTGTCTTCAGCCACTCTGCAAGTCCGTCCAACATTTTCTCCCTGGGTCTACCTGGTGTTCTCTTTCAACAAACAAACAAACAAACAAACAAACAAACAAACAAACAAACAAATCAATAGATAAATAAAATTAAATCAATAAATGAATAAATAAATTTATAGTCACTGTTAACATCAGGTTCAAAATGAACACACTGCAACGTTGGACATTTTTTTTCCCTTTTCTATTTTTTTTTCCAGAGTTCAATTTCCCATTACACTACCCCTCTCTTTTCTTTTCATTAAACAAAACAAAACAAAACAAAACAAAAACGTCAGTGCCACTGTCTCGTCCTCATATTCACGCGGTACACGCTGCCGTTTTTGTCGAATTATGATTTCTCCCCCCCCCCCTCTCTCTCTCTCTCCCCAAAACCGAACACATTATCCCTTGCCATTTTTGTGGTGTTGTTTTTGTTGTTCTTTTGTTCTGTTTTGTGTTTTGGTTTGTTTTGTTTTGTTTGACGTTCCTTTGTTTGTTTGTTTGTTTAACTCTGTGTGCCTATTTAGTTTGATGTTTGTTTAACTCTGTGTGCCTATTTAGTTTGATGTTTGTTTAACTCTGTGTGCCTATTTAGTTTGATGTTTGTTTAACTCTGTGTGCCTATTTAGTTTGATGTTTGTTTAACTCTGTGTGCCTATTTAGTTTGATGTTTGTTTAACTCTGTGTGCCTATTTGGTTTGATGTTTGTTTAACTCTGTGTGCCTATTTAGTTTGATGTTTGTTTAACTGTGTGCCTATTTAGTTTGATGTTTTGTTTAACTCTGTGTGCCTATTTAGTTTGATGTTTGTTTAACTCTGTGTGCCTATTTAGTTTGATGTTTGTTTAACTCTATGTGCCTATTTGGTTTGATGTTTGTTTAACTCTGTGTGCCTATTTAGTTTGATGTTTGTTTAACTCTGTGTGCCTATTTGGTTTGATGTTTGCTTAACTCTGTGTGCCTATTTAGTTTGATGTTTGTTTAACTCTGTGTGCCTATTTAGTTTGATGTTTGTTTAACTCTGTGTGCCTGTTTGGTTTGATGTTTGTTTAACTCTGTGTGCCTATTTGGTTTGATGTTTGTTTAACTCTGTGTGCCTGTTTGGTTTGATGTTTGTTTAACTCTGTGTGCCTGTTTGGTTTGATGTTTGTTTAACTCTGTGTGCCTGTTTGGTTTGATGTTTGTTTAACTCTGTGTGCCTGTTTGGTTTGATGTTTGTTTAACTCTGTGTGCCTGTTTGGTTTGATGTTGTTTGTTTAACTCTGTGTGCCTTTTTTGTTGTTTGATGTTTTGTTATGTTTTAACTCTGTGTGCCTATTTGGTTTGATGTTTTTGTTTAACTCTGTGTGCCTGTTTGGTTTGATGTTTTTTGTTTAACTCTGTGTGCCTATTTGGTTTGATGTTTTGTTTAACTCTGTGTGCCTAGTTGTTGTTTGATGTTTGTTTAACTCTGTGTGCCTGTTTGGTTTGATGTTTGTGTTTTAACTCTGTGTGCCTTTGGTTTGATGTTGTTTAACTCTGTGCCTTTGTTTATGTTTGTTAACTCTGTGTGCCTATTTGGTTTGATGTTTGTTTAACTCTGTGTGCCTATTTGGTTTGATGTTTTTGTTCCTGTTGTTTAAACTCTGTGTGCCTATTTTGAGTTTGCTGATTGTTTGATGTTGTTTAACTCTGTGTGCCTATTTGTTTGATGTTTGTTTAACTCTGTGTGCCTATTTGTTGGTTTGATGATGTTTGTTTTGTTTAACTCTGTGTGCCTATTTGGTTTGATGTTTGTTTGTTTAACTCTGTGTGCCTATTTGGTTTGATGTTTGTTTCTTGTTTAACTCTGTGTGCCTATTTGGTTTGATGTTTGTTTGTTTAACTCTGTGTGCCTGTTTGTTTGATGTTTGTTTAACTCTGTGTGCCTATTTGGTTTGATGTTTGTTTTAACTCTGTGTGCCTATTTGTTTGATGTTGTTTGTTATTCTTTGTTTTAACTCTGTGTGCCTTTGGTTGGTTTGATTTGTTTAACTCTGTGTCCTTTTGTTGATGTTGGTTTAACTCTGTGTGCCTATTTGGTTTGATGTGTTTGTTTGTTTAACTCTGTGTGCCTATTTGGTTTGTGATGTTTTTGTTTTTTGTTTAACTCTGTGTGCCTATTTGTTGATGTTTGTTAATCTGTTGCTTTTGTTTGTGTTTTAATCTGTGTGCCTATTTGGTTTGATGTTTGTTTCTTTGTTTAACTCTGTGTGTCCTATTTGGTTTGATTTTGTTTCTTTGATTTAACTCTGTGTGCCTATTTGGTTTGATGTTTGTTCTCTTTGTTTAACTCTGTGTGCCTATTTGGTTTGATGTTTGTTTCTTTGTTTAACTCTGTGTGCCTATTTGCTTTGTGTTTTTGTTATGTTTTGTTTTTGTTTAACTGTGTGCCTATTTGGTTTGATGTTTGTTTCTTTGTTTAACTCTGTGTGTCCTATTTGGTTTGATGTTTGTTTCTTTGTTTAACTCTGTGTGCCTATTTGGTTTGATGTTTGTTTCTTTGTTAACTCTGCCTATTTGGTTTGATGTTTGTTTCTTTGTTAACTCTTGTGTCCTATTTGGTTTGATGTTTGTTTCTTTGTTTAACTCGTGTGCCTATTTGGTTTGATGTTTGTTTCGTTTTAACTCTGTGTGCTATTTGCTTGATTTTTGTCTTGTTTAACTTGTGTGCTATTTTTGATGTTTGTTTTGTAACTTTTGTTGATGTTAACTCTGTGCTTTGGTCTTGTTGTTTTTTAACTCTGGTTTTTTGTATGGTTTGTTTCTTTGTTTAACTCTGTGTGCTATTTGGTTTGATGTTTGTTTCTTTGTTTAATCTGTGTGCCTATTTGGTTTGATGTTTGTTTCTTTGTTTAACTCTGTGTGTCTATTTGTTTGATGTTTGTTTCTTTGTTTAACTTGTGGTCTATTTGGTTTGATGTTTGTTTCTTTGTTTAACCTGTGTGCCTATTTGGTTTGATGTTTGTTTCTTGTTACTTATTTTTGTTCTTAACCTGTGTGCCTATTTGGTTTGATGTTTGTTTCTTTGTTTAACTCTGTGTGTCTATTTGTTTGATGTTTGTTTCTTTGTTATGTTTATTTATTTTCTTGTTTAACTGTGTGCCTATTTGGTTTGATGTTTGTTTCTTTGTTTAACCTGTGTGCCCTATTTGGTTTGATGTTTGTTTCTTTGTTTAACTCTGTGTGCCTATTTGGTTTGATGTTTGTTTCTTTGTTTAACTCTGTGTGCCTATTTGGTTTGATGTTTGTTTCTTTGTTTAACTCTGTGTGCCTATTTGGTTTGATGTTTGTTTCTTTGTTTAACTCTGTGTGTCTATTTGGTTTGATGTTTGTTTCTTTGTTTAACTCTGTGCTATTGGTTTGTGTTGTGTTTTTTAACTCTGTCCTTTGTGATTGTTTCTTGATAACTCTGTGTGCCTATTCAGTTTGATGTTTGTTTCTTTGTTGAACTCTGCCTATTTGGTTTGATGTTTGTTTCACTCTAAGTGCCTATTTGGTTTAATGTTTGTTTCTTTGTTTAACTCTGTGTGCTTGTTTGGTTTGACGTTTGTTCGTTTCTTTGTTTAATTCTGTGTGCCTATTTCGTTTGATGTTTGTTTCCTTTCTTTGTCTGTTTGTTTGTCTGTTTAACCCTGTGTGCCTCTGTCCCATTGTCTAATTATCAACAATAGAACGATTCCGGGGTTGCATAACTTTCATAGTGTACTTTGTTTTGTCTGTGTAAAACTTGTCTGTCTGTCTGACTCGATTTTTTTTTTAGATTATGCTGGTTCAGTTTTACGTCAGCACCCATCTTAGGTGATAATGGCTGACAGGGATAATCCTCCCAGGGAAGTGGGGTGGGGGGAGGGGAGGGGGGGGGCTTTGTCTAATCCTGCTACCGACACCACCAGAACAAGGATGATGTTAAAATGGGGCAGAAAGATTGCATGTGTCTGTGTAGTGCACCCCGTAGCTCGAATCCACAGTCAATTAGCATATGAATCCGTCGCTTCACTAAGTGACCTGTTATTAGGCGGCATAGTCTGTTTGCCTGTCTCATACAGTGGTTCAAGTGGAGTGCAGCCTTCTTCATTGTTTAACTCCCTCACCCTGTCCACCAGCTTCCTTAACCCTTTGACTCCTGCACCCTATCCACCAACTACGAAAACTGCAGGAAGCTGGTGGATAGGGTGGGAGAGTCAAAGGGTTAAGTTTTTGCTTTGCTAGCATGCGTGACAATGCAGGATGCTGGTGGATAGAGTGTGCGAGCCCAAGAGTTAACTGGTTCACTCCCTCACCCTGTCCACCAGCTTCCCAACTCTTTCACTCCCTCACCCTGTCCACCAGCAGCTTCCTTAACCTTTTATCTTCTGGCATCTTGGGTTCAATCCCATCCCGCAATATGAACCGTTTGACTCCCTCACCCTGTCCACCAGCTTCCTGCATTGTCAACCACGCTAGCAAAGCAAAAACTTAACCCTTTGACTCCTGCACCCTGTCCACCAGCTTCCTAACGTTTCCACACCCTCACCCTATTCAACAGCTTCCTGAAAGCTTTCACTCCCTCACCTTATCCATCGGTTTCCTTAACCCTTTTTACTCCCTAACCCTATCTACCAGCTTCTTTCTGAACCCTTTTATCTCCTCATTCTATCCACCAGCTTATCATTTTTACATCTTCACTTTGTTGATTAACCCTTTCACTCCATAAACCTACCCACCAGCTTCCTTGGCCTTTTTGCTTCCTCACACTATCCATCAGCTTCATTAACCCTTTTCTTCATTTACACTATCCATCAGCTTCCTTGGCCCTTTCACTCCCTCATGCTATCCACCAGCTAGCTTCCTTATTTTATTTTATCCCTTTGACTCCCGCACTTGTCCATCCTGCATTCCGAAATTTGAATAGGGAAAGGGATGAAAGGGTTAAATTTTGAAGTTGATGGACAGAGTGCAGGAATCAATGGGTTAACCTTTTCACTTCCCATCCTGTCTACCAACAAGTGAGGACGAGAGAGAGAGAGAGAGAGAGAGAGAGAGAGAGAGAGAGAGACAGAGACAGAGACCGAGACAGACACAGACAGAGACAGAGAAAGGAGAGACAGAAAGAGAGAAGAGAGACAGAGAGAAAGAGAGACAAACAGACAGATAGAGACCGAGCGAGAGACAGACAGACAGACAGACAGAGACAGACACAGAAGAGAGACAGACACAGACACAGACAGAGAGAAGAGAGACTGAGAGAGAGAGAAGAGAGACAGAGAGAAAGAGAGACAGGCAGACAGATAGAGACCGAGAGAGACAGAAAGAGAGACAGACAGAGACAGAGGCAGAGACGGAGAAAGGAGAGACAGAAAGAGAGAAGAGAGACACAGAGACAGACAGAGACAGACAGACGGAGATGGGGTGGGATGGTAACAGACAGCTGGAGGAAGCTGGTAGTGGAAAGAGGGGGGGGAGGGGGGGGGGACAGTTGGAGGGTTGGAAAGGGTTCTGCTGTACTCGGTAATGTCTGTGCATACATCCTGTCTGTTCGGCTGTTTGTTCGCACGGTTCAAATCGAGTTCGACAGCCTGTTAATAGCCCCCTCCCCCACTATCACCACCACCATCATCCCGCCCTCTCTATACCTCTCACATCCCCCCCTCCCCCCGTGTCCTCTTCGTCTGTTTCTTTGTCAGGTGATGGTGATGGTGATGGTGACGGTGGTGGTGGTGGTGTGTGTGTATGTGTGTGTGTGTGTATGTGTGTGTGAGTGAGTGAGAGAGAGAGAGACAGACAGACAGACAGACGATGCCACATTATTTGTTGTGAAGGTCACTGACCCATTTACAAGCTAGGAATTGTGGGGAGGGGGGGGGGAGACAGAGAAAGACAGAGTCAGAGAGAGAATGAGAGACAGAGAGAGGAGACAGGGAGAGAGATAGACAGACACAGACAGAGAAGACAGACAGAGAATGAGAGAGAGAGAGAGACAGAGAGAAGACAGACAGACAGAGAAGAGAGAACACAGAGACAGACAGACAGAGAGAGAGAGACAGAGAGAGAGAGAGAGAGAGAGAGAGACGACAGACAGACAGACAGACATAGAGCCAGAAAGACAAACAGACAGACAAACAGAGAGAGAGAGAGTTGTTCACGTTCGTCGCTAACTTGCCTTGTCTGGTCCATACAACTGGAACGAGCTTCCCCTGTCTCTTCAGCACTCACATACCGGTACTCTTGTCTTCTTTCAAGTCCAGCGTGAAGACACCTTTTTGTTCAGCAGTGATGTCCCCCTCTACGCACCAACCCCCTCGTCTCTCTGTCTATCTCCCCCCCCCCCTCCCCGTATACAAGTACTTGTCGCCCCTAAGTCATCGTGAGTGATTGTTTACGTGAATGATGAGAGAGTGCACTTTGTTTTGATTCCTGCATAATGATTTAGTGCCTTATAATCAATGTTGTTGTTATTATCATTGTTATTACTAGTACTTCTACTAAAACATTATTATTAGTAGAAGTAGTAATAGTAGAAGTAGAGGTATTGTTGTTTTGCTGTTGTTGTTATTTTCTTCTTGTTTTTTCTTCTTCTTCTTCTTCTTCTTTTCCTTCGTCTTCTTCTTCTTGTTATTATTATCAGTAGCAGCAGCAGCAGCATCAGACCTCTAACATAATTTCAACTTTTGGTAACAACTCTATCCCTATCTTCATTTTGTTTGTCTGTTAATCTGTCGGCCCGTCTGTAATATGTGCGACAATGTGTCCGTCTGTGTGGTTCAATGTTCCATTAGCTCAGTGGCTAGAAGAAACCAGAAAACAACACGAAAAAAGAATAGGAACACGTATTTAATTTAATACAAGACGTCGAAAAAAGAATAAGAACATGTATCTGCTTCTATGCTAGCTGAATGGGTAGCGCAAACTGTGTTAGATTTGAGAAGTTCTGTACAACATGGGAGATAATTCTCAAGAGTTATGTCCTTTGATTATAGAATAAGAACATGTATTGAATACAATGTTTAATACGTCTTGTACTAAATACGTGTTCTTATTCTTTTTTCGTGTTTTTTGTCTGGTTCCTGATTGCTTGAACGCGGGCAGTCACACTTGTTTTGGGTTCAGTGGCCAGAGCTCCGTGCTCCTCACACAAGGGTACGGGGTTTAACTCTCTGGCTGGCCATGGTTATACACGGGCTGGTGGGACGTTCTTTTGATAGAGCAGCGGACTCAAAAGCTCTACTATCTCGAGTTCAATCCCAACCCGCAACATTAACACTTTGACTCCCGCACCCTGTCCACCAGCATCATGCATTACCAACCATGCTAGCAAAGCAAAAACTTAACCCTTTGATTCCCTCACCCTATCCACCAGCTTCCTGCAGGAAGCTGATGGATAGGGTGTGGAAGTCAAAGGGTTAAGTTTTTGCAGTTGGTGTATAGGGCGTGGGAGTCAAAGGGTTAAAAACAAAAACTAGCCTGTTCGCTGTCCCGTTTAAATGTTTCCATCATTCTGGTGGTGCCAGCTTAGCGTTTCCTAAATCGCTGTCCAGCCTCCTATTTCGAAACCTTCACGAGTACACAGAGTTCCACGCAGGCTCAAAACTTCGCCAGATAAACTGCTGACAGAACTGGGTGAAGCGCATATGGGAAATGCCCGTGGTGTTTAGTGAAGATTCAAGGAAAGTCTGCCTGACGAGTGCTGGAAGGTTTGGGTTGGAGCACACATGGAACTGTCCGAACGCTGCGAAGACCTTCATAAAACCTATTCTGCATGACCACTTAATAACCCTTTGACTCCTGCACCCTGTCCACCAGCATCCTGCGTTGTCAGCCACGCTAGCAAAGCAAAAACTTAACCCTTTGACTCCTGCACCCTGTCCACGAGCATCCTGCGGGTGTCAGCCACGCTAGCAAAGCAAAAATTAACCCTTTGACTCTCTCACCCTATCCACCAGTCTCCTGCAGAAGCTGATGGATAGGTGTGGGAGTCAAAGAGTTAAGATTTTGCAGTTGGTGGAAGGGCTGAGGGAGTCAAAGGATGGAATGTACCTCTCTCTCTCTCTCACTCTCTCTCTCTCTCTCACTCTCTCTCTCTCTCTCTCTTCTCACTCTCTCACTCTTGTCATACACACAAACGCACGCAAATACACACTCATACACTACCACCACTACCAACGACAACGATAACAGCAACAACGACAACAACAACAACAACAACGACGACGACGACAACAACAACAACGACAACACCAACAACGACAACAACAACAAAGCGACTGGCGGTAAGATTAGCTTTATCATGTTTCAATTGTCCTATTTCGACACCAACTTGTTTAAAAAGATCGACATCACTGTGGCTATTGACATTTGGCGCCACACCTGCTACAGACAGAGTGGGGGGGGGGGGAGGAGGAGAAGACAGGGAGGGAGAGACACACAGACAGGTGGAGAGAGAGGGGGAGAGACAGACAGACAGGTGGAGAGAGAGGGGGAGAGAAGGAAAGAGGGTCAAACAGACACAGATCCAAACAGAAACAGAGAGAGAGAGTGATGATTTTACTTTTAAACGGGAAAAAAAAGGTTATTTTGGTGGTATGGTGGTGGTGGTGGAGCATGTGAGAGACAGAGACAGAAAGACAGAGACATAGAGAAAGAGACAGAGACAGACAGAGAGAAAGAGAAAGGGCAAGAGAGCGAGAGACAGACAGACAGACAGATAGACACAGAAAGAGAGAGAGAGAAAAAAAAGAAAGAGAATATGTGTGTGCGCGCACGACAGAGAGAGCTATTCAATACGTCCTACAGAGAGAGACTGAGGCAAACAGGCGAAATGGGGTGTATGTGTAAGGGAAAGACAGCTGAGAGAGAGAGAGAGAGAGAGAGAGAGAGAGAGAGAAGGCGAGAGAGAGACAGAGAGAGAGAGAAGCAAAGAGAAAGAGAGAGGGGAGCGAGCGAGAGACAGAGAGAGTGAGAGAGATACAGAGACAGAGAGACAGTCAAACAGAGAGGCAGAGAGAGAGAGAGAGAGAGAGAGAGAGAGAGACAGACAGAGACAGAGAGATAGAAAGAGAAACAGAGAAAGAGAGACAGTGAGAAAAGGAAGGGAAGAAAGAGAAAGAGAGAGACAGACAGACAGACAGACAGAGAGAGACAGAGAGAAGAGACAGACAGAGAGACACAGACAGAGAGAGACAGACAGACAGACAGACAGAGACAGAAACAGAGAGAACTCACAGAGTTCAGAGAACCAAACACCTTGCCTGACTTTGCACATACTCCAATCAGGGACACATTACCAAGTATACCACCAAACCATAGAGCTCTGTGCACCAGACACAATGAACGCCGGAAAGAGTACCAGCACTAGCGGTAGCCTGCTGACTCCATCGTAAGCAGAACCCAACCAAGACTACCACGAGACCCACCAACCCGTTCATTCACCAAAAAGTACTACTAAAAAAAAAAAAATTTAAAAAAAAACCTTCTCCCTCCCGGATTGGTCCAAATAGTCACTAGTAGTGTGGCGCGTGCGTGTGTGCGTGCGTGTGACTGTGTTGGAGGGCAGAAGTAGGAGAGTAGTAGCAGTATTAGTACTACGACTGAGAGAGAGAGAGGGAGAAGATAGCAGTTCGCACCGAGGCTGGCCGAGGGGGAGAGCGACCGCGTAACCAATGACTTGCTGACTGTACAAGACTGCCCACTGATAGTCCTTGACCACGCCTCTTTCCCACCGCGTCATCACCTCCCACAGCCGTTCGCCGTTACTGACCGGTAGATAACTAGGAACCAGAGAAAACACGAAAATAGACCCAGAACGCGTATTTAGTAGCTAGAACAAGACAAGACAGGCCCAAATTTTCGGCCAAGGTCAAGCGTGAATGAAAGATCACAAACAAACACCAAATACAAAATTAGAAAAAAAAGACTGAAACTTCCCCGAAGAGGACTGAATATTTTCACAAATCAGCGAAGTCGCAATGGGTACAAAAAAATGGCCCCCAGCTATGCCTGTCTGTTCATGGGATTCTTAGAAGAACAGATTCATTTAGTCCTCTTCTCCCACTGGACGAAGCAGCAGGGAAGTTTCAGTCTTTTTCTCTTAATTTTGTATTTGATGTTTGTTTGTGAGCTTACACTCACGCTTAACAAAGGCCAGTTGGCCGAAAATTTGCGCCTGTCTTGTCCTGTTGTACTAAATACGCGTTCTGATTCCATTTTCGTGTGTTTCTGGTTCCTGTTTGCTTGAACGCGGGCAGTCACACTTTGCAGTTGGTGGATAGGGTGCAGGAGTCAAAGGATTAATACTCTGACCATTCTGGTGATGTAAACTTTTGTGTTTCGTAGGTCCTAGTCCCATCCCCCGACCCCACCCCTTCAAAATTTGCTAAAGGACAAATCTTGTGCACAGGCTCAATGAGTCTGCCAGATAACACAGACCAGGTGAAGCGCATAAGGACTTGTCAGAATACGAAGAATCACTCTTAACGCTGTGCAAAATTCCAAACCATGATAATAATTTCAGCCCTGAGACAACCTTACAGGTCGACTGGACTGTCAGCAAAACTGAACTGAAATTATGATAAAACATTCACAATCCAATAAATATCTGTTTTGGCTTGAGGAGAGAGTCCCCAAGAAATCCAGGCTCAATTGTTTTTTAACGCAAGCTTGTCTGTGTGACTCCCTAACGTAGCCAAGCATCACATATCCACTCTTACTGCCGCATGCCTGTGCCGATCCAAATTCCGCAAGAATGTCAGGCACGAAATCTTGCCTGTGTATCGTTCGTGCTTTGACTCCCGCACCCTGTCCATCAGCATCCTGCATTGTCAACCATGCTAGCACAGCAAAAACCTAACCCTTTGACTACCTCACCCTATCCTGCAGGAAACTGGTGGATAGGGTGAAAAAGTTAAAAGGGTTGGATAGGGTGAGGAAGTTAATGGGTTAAGTTTCTGTAGTTGGTGGATAGGGATAGAGAGTCAAAGGGTTAAGAAGATCTCCAGTGCTATGTTGCGGACCTCACAAGAACATCTAAGCACAAGCTTGTATTTGCTTTGAAATAAACTATATGCAGGTAACAAATCATGTATCTTGATAAAATATATGCATTTACGGCGTCGTGTTTGCTTTCAGATAACTGTACTTGTTTTTAAATTAAAAGATGATAAGTTACCAGACAGAATTTGCTTTTAAGATAAAATTGGTTTGTATGTACGAAATCCTAGATGAGTTGCCACAAGAGAATCTAGCAAGAAACTGTCAGGTTGTTTGCGGAATGCTTTTCAGCCGACGACGCGTAAAACAACTCGACCAGTGATCGTAGCCTAAAATCGATAAAAGCGAGCACATCGCCATTATAATTTCATCTCTGGAAGGAACCGACACCCTCCCTCCCGACCCCCATCCCATCCCCCACCCCCTCCTGTGACAGTCGATTGAAAAACAACCAAGCTGTCAGTAGTGCAGGCTTGTTCTGGTGATTGCTTCAAAGCACAGTGTACGAAATCACCAACTAGCCAAGCAAGCAAGCAAGCCACACACACACACACACACACACACACACACACACACACACACACACACACACACACACACACACACACACACACACACAAAATGCAAACTGTGCAAGTCTCAGTTATGACAAATTCAAAGAGTCAACGTTGAGCATAAAAAAACAACAACTATCGACCTCTTTTGCCTCGTTCAACCACCAAACTGCCTTCTTATCTTTCAACTTGTGCACTGCACCGCTTCAGGATTAAAAACTGGGCCGCTGGCCTGGTCTTCACATGCAAGGAGACATGCACAGGGCTTGCAGATAGAGAGGGGATGGAGGGAGGGAAGGGAAGGGGAGGCAGCGAAAGAGAGAGAGAGAACTGGGTTGGGGAGGGAGAGAGGAGAGTGGTAGAGGGTGAAGGCCACTGTGACATAACCCAAGCGGCGTAACGACATGTAGGCCGGCAGAAATTACGGACAACAGACAGGACTTGTTTCTGGGCAGACGACATTGCCAACAACGGCTTGCTGCACACAACAACTGGCCTCGCGTCGTCAACAACCGCCAACCACCACCATCAACAACAACAACAACAACAACGCTCCTGCTTCTCTTTCAAACCGGTCGCCACTACTGTATCAACGTCAAGTACTGTTGAGAGAGCAAAAAGTTTGGTGCAACTTTTTTTTTTTCAGGGAGAGAGACACAGAGAGAAAGGAGAGAGAGAGAGGGAAAGAAAAAGAAGGAAAAAACGTGGCTAGCAGCAGCGAGCAACACGAGTGGTGGTGTGTCAGCAGAGACCCATTAAGCTTAAAAATAAAAAATATAAAAAAAAGACGATAGCGGCCGCCATGCAAATGGCTGGTGACGTCAGCCGCACTTTGCAACTGGGCCTCGCATGGTGCACGCCTGCACAGGATTGCATCAAACTGCACCGCTCTCCCCCGAAGGTCAGCGCGCGGCGCAGCGCTGCGCTCTCTCCCACCGCGCTATTTTCCCGTGTGGCGTGTTTTGAAAGAGTGGGTGCAGGAAAAGCAAGGGATGTCGAAAAAGAATAAAGTATGACTACCACGATTGTGGGCGCATTTGCCTCGAGATCACTCTGCCCTTTGGCCATCACAGACAAGATTCTGCCCGTCAACACCCAGAACATGTCACAGAGAGAGAGAGAAAGAAGGAAGAAGGAGAGAGCGAGCGGGGAAGCGAGCGAGAAAGCGAGTGAGAGAGCGACTGAGAGCAGAGCGCCTTAACCTGCAAACGATCTCCTGTGGCGACCAAGCTGGCGAGCCTGAGAGAACGCGTGACATGCAAATGCAGGCGTACACAACTGCACATTTCCCACACGGTTGAACAACCAACGAACACACACACGCCAAACCGTAAGAGCGCTGGCAGTGTTGTACAATCAACAAGTTCCCTCAAGACATCAACAACAACAAGAGAAGAGGAATCACGTCTAGCTCTCGCTCTCTTCTCTCTCAACCCTCGCTGACTCTCCTCCACACACCCAAGTAGTGAAGTGTGAGCTTGTGGTGGGCAACCAAACGCATCAGTGGCGTGTCAGTGACCCCTCCATCACCACTACCATCTCCCCCTCCTCTCCCTGCCCCTCCCTCTCCCACCACCTTCCCCCTGCGCCCCGCTCCGCCAAGTGTGACTGATGTGATCGGATCTTTCAGGTGTGGTGGACATCGTCGTCTCTTCGGCTACCCCCCCTCCCCCTGGAGTGATGAGGGGGGGGGGGGCTTCTGAAAACATCACTTAACTACCCGCTGTCCAGAAGTGTTGTTTGCCGTTTCAAGAATGTGGAAAACTTCAGCGGTGGCATCAGTGTAAAACAAAAAGAAAGAAAAAAAAAAAAAGAAAAAAGGGCAACGTGGATATTCAAGATAAATCAGTAGTAAATTGCAATCAACAAATATCGGAGAAAGGAGCGTCACAATGCCAATGCTACAACAGAAACCATGAATTTTCCAAGCGTGTGAAAGGGGTCTGACCGAGAAACGACCAGGCCATGGAGCCTTTGGCAACCTGACCCAGAGAGAGAGATCATCAGGCCAGGCCAGGCCGGGCGGAGGACAGGGGGGGGGGGTGACAAGAAAGGAGAGGAGGGGGTTACGTAACAGGGGAAGGAGGGAAGCGATGAGCGACCACTCTCGACGTGTGACTGACCCCAAACAGTGGGTCACGCGGTCACCACGCCCCAGCTTTGCCTTGCCTATCGACCCTCAGCATCTACCATCGATACAACGGCGCCACGCTGCTATTCTGGGAGAAGCCGCCCACCCCTCCGCTTGGCCCCCGGCTAGCAGGCCCCTTGTTCCTGCTAACTAAGCGTCATGCACACACACACACACACACACACACACACACACACACACACACACACCACACACACACACACAGCTTGTCAATGTCACCAGCCCCCCCAATAAACTGCAGCCTTCCATCTTTGGCCGCCACAAACATGCTTGGCTTAGCTCACTTTGTTACGACACAACGCCACAACGGAGAGCGACAGAGAGAGAGCATCACTTTGCCTTCGTCATCTCTTCATCGTAACAGCTTCTTCAATCTTCGCCGCAATCTGATGATAAACTAGTATCGCTTGCTGTGTTTCCTCCAGCCGCCAGCCCGTCTCAATTATTTACCATCCGACCAAAAAAAATATGTCTGTGTACATGCTCACCACGTCAAAGAAAAACCACATGTAAGTGTGCACCAGGCCAAACCCCACGTGTTTATGTGTCTCGCCTAGAAAGGAAAAAAAAAAAACCAAAAAAACCCCACATGTACGCACATCCAAGCAAAAAAAGCACGTGCGTGCTTTTCCTCAAGAACAAAAACCACGTGGATGTGTAGATGGAACGCGGGGGAAAAACCACGTGTGTTGTGTTTTTGTGTGTGTGTGTGAAAGACAGCCTCTCCCCCGTGCTGTGGGGGGGACTTTGTGGTTAAGGTATGGTGGCCTCTCGTGTGTGTATGCGTGTGTGCGCGCGCGCGTGCAATGCACGTGCTGCTGGCTCCTGGCCGACAGCTTACACCTGTGTGGAGGAGAGCACATGAGGGAAGCACACGTCGCTACAAGAACCACGGTTCCTCAGGGTACCACAGACCACCACGACACCGACTTTACTTTGGTCTGCGCTCACAAAGCCTGTAGTCTCATCTATCACAAGCAAAGCGTCTCACGATAATACAAAGGCTATCCCCACCGTAGATCAACTATTGACTAAACCAATACGAAATCGACACCACCGTCTTGTGGTCGAAACTCCTTTGCCGAAATACTTAACCCAAGGACTGCATAAGCTTAAAGCACGCACTACTGACATGTTAATCTTGTACATGTTAACCTTGTACACTTTTAGCTGGTGCAGCGGGACTTGGTAGCTTTATGAGTTCACAAACACACACATCAACAGAACAGTGCAAATGGTATCAACACCAGACAGCATAATTAACCTCCGTATGAATTTCGAGTCACACAGATTCACTTGTCATGGCAACACAAGCTATTTGCCTGGCGATTCACATAAACACCAGCTTTTATAACAGAACATTTCATCCACATAACATAAACACCGTAGTCAAACCGTTTATGTCATATAATCCAAATATTTGATGAGAATGCACAAATTGTATTTTGACTTCATTTATGTCTTCCACAACCCAAATGGCTGACCATAGTGTACACAGCTGTTTTTCACTCAGTATATATGTAGACAAACACTGAACTCAGTTCAAATAGTTAATTATATATGCAGGAACTTAATGGATACAGTGGGGGTAGCAAGATGAAAATAATAAAGTGTATGTTTTTAATCAAACTTAACGAAATGGTACACAACGAAAACACATGGAGATACTGTCTGTTGACTTAAGAAAAATAATCCCACCGGCGTTCATTTTACTGATGAGTACACATACTTTTTCACATGATGATTCACAAAATGTTTTTAACAGTTACGTTATGTCAAGCTAGATAGCTCGCAAAATAGCGACCCAAAAGTCACAAACAGTAGTGTGTTGATTTATTGGTCTGGTGTTTAAACTACATATGCGTCAGCATGGAAACAATGACTCGACAAGATGGTCGTCTCTCTTCGTCGTTATCATCTCTGGCAACCAACAACATCGATGTCGTTGCCTTTCCTTGTCATCAGCTGTGATAATCATTGATACTCCACAAATGGAGAGAGAGAGAAAAAAAATGTGTTGTGCCTTTTATTTTCTTCCGTGTCTCTAGTAGTGTGTAGTCTACATCAGCTCTCTCCATAATTATTACCAAAGTGTTTTTTTTTCTTGTTTTTTTTTTTAATCTTTACTGTCTACATCAATTCTTCGTATAGGCCTGCTTATGATCAGTGCTGAATCGCATTCTCTGAGTCTATCATCTGCATCAACTCTTCATAATTGTCCGTGTTGAGTTTGTTCTTTGATCTGCATCAACTTTCCATAGTCGTTATTATCCGAGTGTTGAGTTCTGTGTTTTTCTTTCAGTCAGTTATGTTTTTTTTTCTCCTGTCGTGAGTGTTGTGAGTGTGGTCAATATCGTGTCTGTTCTCTTAGTCTCCATGATCTGCATTCTGAGTTGGATTACATTTAGAGTCTATTGCATGCTTCTTCACCTCTCAACTTGGCCTGGTCAAGGCATACAGCCTGTCACCCTCCCTCCTGTTGGTGACCCACATGCTGACCCCACCACTCAACAGGTAGGTACCGTGTCTTTTCCACAACATTGTCTATGTATAACTATATAAAATTATATACATTATGTTTGTGTGGGTGTGTTTGGGTTCAAATTCACATTATCTTTTGTTTCGTCTTCCTTCTTTTTTTTTCTTTGTTTATACACATATTTTTTCATTTATTTCTTATTCATTTTTGTTTTTTACGTGTTTGTTTTTCTTTAATTTAAATCTTTATTTTTTACAATTCATGTTTTATTCAATCAATTAAAAAAATCATTTAATTTACGTACTTTTAAAAAAAAATAATTTGCCTAAGTGCACACGTCAATATGCACACAAGAATATATGTACGTGTATTTTATTGTCCAATCACGCAACGTTTTTACTTTCTAATATATACTAGCACACAAGAAACAGAAGGCTTCATACAAGTAAACATCAGAAAGAGAAAAGATTGATATCCTATACAGAAACCAAGTTGACATTTCTGCTGACTTCAGGAGATCGTAATGTGACGGAATCTAAAAATAGGCTGCAGCGTTTCTTGAAAGGAACTGTTGTTACGGAGCTGACAGAAAGTAAACCGATGTTTAAAAATTTATCTACGGACGACTGAGATTGAGGCTGTGGTTGATTTTTTTTTTCAAATACGATCCCCAGAATCAGGCAAGGTCTTTGACCAGATAGCCAGTGTAGGGCAGGAACATGCCAGGAGTCACAGATGTGACAAGAGTCGGGCTGCAGATGCAGACTGCAGCAGAGAGGAGTTCTAGAAAAATCGATTGCCGCAGAAGAGTCTGCATTTCATCTGGAAATGCTGCGGCCAGCTGCGCCATGTTTCTGAACCTTGGCACGGTGCATGATATTTAAGTAAATGTCAGACGTTGCTCTGTAGTTACGCAGCATTTGCTCAGACAAAACTTGCTGGCTAAAAAAACATGGCTAAAATTCTGTGATGTTTGTTTGAAATGTTATTTATTTTGCGACTAAAAACACAGCCGCTGGATCAGTTTCCTGCAGCCAACATTATTATGCTGGATCTGTGAGCACTCTGTTGCTGTTAGTTTTAAGCCGTTGCATGTCGCCAGAAGCTGTTGCCGCCGCTGTTGAAAGAACAGAATACGCAAACGATAACCGATGTTTCGCATTTCTGGTTCGAAAACCAAATAAAACAATCGGCGCGTGGTTGGGTCT
>JAPXFY010000029.1:31819320-31821820 GCA_030674185.1 Monoplex corrugatus
GCCAAGGGCCGAAATATAGAAGTGAATCAGTCAATGCTCTTGTTGAGTGTCTTCTAGAATCTCTCTCTCTCTCTCTCTCTCTCTCTCTCTCTCTCTCTCTCTCTCTTCTCTCTCTCTCTCTCTCTCTCTCTCTCTCTTGTATATATATATATATATATAAATTTATATATATATATATATATATATATATATTTTATATATATATATATATATGTATATATACATATACATACATCATACATACATGTATATATGAAGTGCTGTCTTTGAAAAAATTACGACTTTTATACATGGCAGCCAGTTTTAAAATCAGTGAAATGTGAAAATGCATCTATACAATACTCAATATGTACAGTACGCCTACTCAGTATTTCAGAATCATACAAGTATTTTAGACAGGCTAATGTAAAACATGTACTTCAATGGTCAGTATGTCAGAAGAATACAAAATTTTAGACATGACACTGGAAACAATGTGTACACAATACTCAGAGTGCGAGAACAATGTACTGTGTAATGTGAACAGTGTATATTATGCTGTACTCAGTATGTCCGAATATACAAGAATTTTAGATAGGACAATGCGAAATACTCACACATATGCGTGCATACGTGCGAGAACACACACACGCTCATATCTACGTACCTACATACCTACATACATACATACATACATATATATATACATGTATAATTATGTATGATATATATATATATATTTAGATATATAGATCGATATACATATGTACATATATATATGCGCACGCGCGCGTGCACACACACACACACACACATACACACACACACACACACAATATATATATATATATATATATATATATATATATACACATTTTATGTGTGTGTGCGTGTCTCTCTCTCTATATATATACATATATATGTATAAATAATAGATATGAGAGGTTAGAATAATAGAAGACATTAAGACAGGGTGATGTGAACAATGTATGTAATCTTTTATATACAATACTCTGAATATGTCAAGATAATACAATAAATTTAAAGACGACAACGTGAAAAATGCTCCTCAGAAGGTCAGAGTAACAGAACAAATTTAGACAAGACGATGTGACAAACGTTGCTTAGTAAGTCAGAATATTACAGCAATTTTTAAACTGGACAACCCCAAAATCTGATAAATTTCTGTCCTTGGTAGAAAACGACTGTGATACATGACAGCCAGTCTTAAAATGTGCATACATGTATATTACTGAGTATGTCAGAATGATACAAGAGTTTTAGACAGGACAATGTGAAAAATGTATACAAACTGTAATACTCGGTGTGTCAGAATAATACAAGAATTTTATACAGGACAACGTGAAAAATATACAGAGGCCTATGTTTTCGGTATGTCACAGTAATACAAGAATTTTAGACAGAACAATATGAAAAATGCGTGTAAGCCTATAATACTATGTCAGAATAATACAAGAATTCTAGACAAGACAAAGTGAAAAATGTATACAAACTATAATATTCAGTGTGTCAGAATAATACAAGAAATTTGGACAGGACAACGTGAAAAATATACACAGGTCTACAATATTCAGTATGTCAGAGTAATACAAGAATTTTAGACAGGACAATATGGAAAATGCGTGTAGGCCTATAATACTAGGTGTGTCAGAATAATACAAGAATTTTAGACAGGACAACGTAAAAAATATACACAGACCTATAATATTCAGTATATCAGAGTAATACAAGAATTTTAGACAAGACAAAAGAAAAAATGTATACAGGCCTATAATACTGAGTATGTTAAAATAACACAAGAATTTTTGACAGAACGATGTGAAAAATACGTGTAGGCCTGTAATATTCATTATGTCAGAATAATACAAGAATTTTAGACAGGACAACATGAAAAATATACACAGGCTTATAATATTGAGTATGTCAGAGTAATACAAGAATTTTAGACAGAACAATATGAAAAATGCGTGTAGGTCTATAATACTCGGTATGTCAGAATGTCAGAATAATACAAGAATTCTAGACAGGACAAAGAGAAAAATGTATACAAACTATAATACTCGGTGTGTCAGAATAATACAAGAATTTTAGACAGGACAACGTGAAAAATATACACAGGCCTATAATATTCAGTATGTCAGAATAATACAAGAATTTAAGACAAGACAAAGTGAAAAAATATATACAGGCCAATAATACTAAGTATGTCAGAATAATACAAGTATTTTTGACAGGACAAAGTTAAAAATGTATACCCGCTTATAAAATTAGTATGTCCGAATAATAGAAGAATTTTAGATAAGACATTGTGAACAATGTATATAGACTTATAAATTTAAAACTCAGTGTGTCAGTATAATACAAAAATTTAGACAAGACATTGTAAACAATGTATATACAATACTGAGTATGTCAGAGTAACACAAGAATTTTTGACAGGACACTGTAAACAATGCATTTACAATACACAGTGTAAACTATGTATCGACAATATATAATG
>JAPXFY010000029.1:31829320-31836820 GCA_030674185.1 Monoplex corrugatus
ACTACACCTAAGTAGTTAAAAGACGAAGAAGGACCATCTAAGGGACGGAACTTTTGTTCTATTTATAACGTCTTTGGACAGAAACACAAAAGAAAGTCTTACCACGTCAGTGGCAACGTGCAGACGACTTCACGCCTGACTGAGCAACGTGGGGTCGGGCTTCACGGTCCACTGGCCAAAGTGCAGTCGGCTTCACGCTTGGTGGCGCTCGCGTCGACTTTGTCGTCAGCGGCAGTCTGAAACCAGCACAGAGAAAAACACCGTCCCTTCGTCCATCAAGCCTTTTAGACTGTCACCTCCTATTGTTAAAACTTCACATCACACTTAAAAATAGTAACCTGACCGACCGCGGTAGTCAAGAGTACGGGATGGAGGGTTGGGGGGTAAGACTCTGGATTTGTGACCAGTCGCCGTGGTGTAGTGGTTAGCGCAACGGACGGTTGGAAGGTTGTGGGTTCGAATCCCCATCAGTCCCTTCAAAAATTATCGTGGGATTTTTCTGCTCTAACCAGCGGCTCCTACCCAGAGTTGGGCGTGCTCTGGGCCCGTTGGGAAGACTTGGGTCCACAGCCACACACAGTCGAGTCTCATCCACTTCACGGATGCGTCATTGAGGGTGTTGCTCAAATTTTTTGACCAGCACCGCAGGTGTCTGTATCTCTCGGGCCTGGTTGATGCTTGGATATTATTATGATAGTAAGCGTAGAGTACAGCCCTGTCTCGCAGTCTCAATCCTCGATGGAACTCCACAGCATTACGATTATCATCCTACTTGACATCATCATTACTGCATTGTAAAAACTGTTTCAGCTTCTGTGGTCATTAAGGTGGCGTAGAAAATGGGGGGGGGGGGGGGGAGAGTGAGCACAAAGTGACAGACGGTCTGAAACACATGACAAACGGAGGAACGGTTGATTAAAATAAAATAGAATAATAAAAAATAAATATTAGAAATATGACATATAGTGAGTGGGTTATTATACAGAAAATAAACTGGGAAATTAAGCCGACATTTCAACAAAATTCGAGTGCAATGATCCTACACACACACACACACACACCACACACACACCACACACACACACACACACACACACACACACACACACACACACACACACACACACACACACACACACACACACACAACCACTCTGGATTTGTAATCGTAATGTCTGGGGTTCGATTCTGTCTGAGTTTCTCACGACTGGTGGATAAATGGCGGAGATTTTTTTGTTTTGTTTCTTTTTCTTCTTTTCTTTCTTTTCCTTTCTTCTTCTTCTGTTTCTTTTTTTTAAAAATGTTTCTAGTCAATATGCGTGCAGACCTGTCATTGCCAAAAGCCTCTTTCCTGTGTATACGCTTGCAGAACATCACTTGTGCATGTTAAAGATCCTGTTAAGCCACTGTCAGTGTCTGGTGACTGCCTTATGGAAACATGAAAACACCTGGTATGTACACCCACCGAAGACGCAGTGATGCAGACTGCACCAAAACCAATACAAAAATAAAAATAAGCACACACACACACACACACACACACACACACACACACACACACACACACCCCACACACACACATACACACACCACACGCACACACACACACATTCATTCATTCATTCATACATACACACACCCTCTCTCTCCCTCTCTCTCGCTCTCTCTCTCTCTCTCTCTCTCACACACACACACACACACACACACACACACACACACACACACACACACACCTTCACAACACAACACACATCTTCACAACACAACACATACACACCCCTTCACACACACACACACACAAATACACACACACACACACACACACACACACACACACACACACACACAACCTTAACCATGTTTATGGCTTAGAGTATAGAGAAGCAGGAACTTTAGTCCTCTTGTTTCAAGTTCCATCTTCTTTAGGTAAGTTTGGCCCAGTCGTCAGAGCCATGGGTTTGGGTTCTGAATTCCTCAGTTCGATCCTACTTTAGCGTCGTTTCATTACATCTCCGCTACTGTCACTTCGTATGTAACACAAGGTATTTCTAAAACTTAACAACAACATTTCGTATGTAACACAAGTGTTTCTAAAACTTAACAACATCATTTCGTATGTAACACAAGGTATTTCTAAAACTTAACAACATCATTTCGTATGTAACACAAGGTATTTCTAAAACTTAACAACATCATTTCGTATGTAACACAAGGTGTTTCTAAAACTTAACAACATCATTTCGTATGTAACACAAGGTATTTCTAAAACTTAACAACATCATTTCGTATGTAACACAAGGTATTTCTAAAACTTAACAACATCATTTCGTATGTAACACAAGGTATTTTTTAAAACTTAACAACATCATTTCGTATGTAACACAAGGTATTTCTAAAACTTAACAACAACATTTCGTATGTAACACAAGGTATTTCTAAAACTTAACAACATCATTTCGTATGTAACACAAGGTATTTCTAAAACTTAACAACATCATTTCGTATGTAACACAAGGTATTTTTAAAACTTAACAACATCATTTCGTATGTAACACAAGGTATTTCTAAAACTTAACAACATCATTTCGTATGTAACACAAGGTATTTCTAAAACTTAAAAACTCATTTCGTATGTAACCAAGGTATTTCTAAAACTTAACACTTCATTTCGTATGTAACACAAGGTATTTCTAAAACTTAACAACATCATTTCGTATGTAACACAAGGTATTTCTAAAACTTAAAAAACATCATTTCGTATGTAACACAAGGTATTTCTAAAACTTAACAACATCATTTCGTATGTAACACAAGGTATTTCTAAAACTCAAAAAACATCATTTCGTATGTAACACAAGGTATTTCTAAAACTTAACAACATCATTTCGTATGTAACACAAGGTATTTTTAAAACTTAACAACATCACTTCGTATGTAACACAAGGTATTTCTAAAACTTAACAACATCATTTCGTATGTAACACAAGGTATTTCTAAAACTTAACAACATCATTTCGTATGTAACACAAGGTATTTTTTAAAACTTAAACAACATCATTCGTATGTAACACAAGGTGTTTCTAAAACTTAACAACATCATTTCGTATGTAACACAAGGTATTTTTAAAACTTAACAACATCATTTCGTATGTAACACAAGGTATTTTTAAAACTTAACAACATCACTTCGTATGTAACACAAGGTATTTCTAAAACTTAAAAAACATCATTTCGTATGTAACACAAGGTATTTCTAAAACTTAAAAACATCATTTCGTATGTAACACAAGGTATTTTTAAAACTTAACAACATCATTTCGTATGTAACACAAGGTATTTCTAAAACTTAAAAAACATCATTTCGTATGTAACACAAGGTATTTCTAAAACTTAAAAAACATCACAGGCTGTTTGGTTGAGTGGACAGGGCTGTTAACTGGAAATTTGTTGAAATGACGGCCTTAATATCCTTTTTGTTTCTGTATGATAGCCCATTCACTTGTATGTCATATTTTTAATATTCATTTTGTATTATTTCATTTCATTTTAATCAACCGTCCCTCTGTTCCGTCATGTGTTTCAGACGGCCTGTCACCCCTCGGTTATGTAAATAGACACACTGTTACGCTTGTAAATAAATGATTAAGACAAGTGACAAGTAAATGCACTTTTGTCTATATAAATAATAAACACGCCACATTTCTGAATAAATGCAGTCATATATATATATATATATATATATATATATATATATATATATATATATATATATATATACGTATATATATATATATATATATATATATGTATATATATGTATGTATATATATTATGTATGTGTGTGTGTGTGTGTGTGTGTGTGTGTGTGTGTGTGTAGAGAGAGACAGAGAGACAGAGAGAAAGAGACAGAGAGACAGAGAGAGAGAGAGAGAGAGAGAGGTGTGTGTGTGTGTGGTGTGTGTGTGTTAAAAAAAAAAACTTCATTGCTCAAAGATAATAGCATTACATGTAGGTCCACCACATTCGTCTTAAGCTAGTCCTTGGTACTCTAAACAGTGTGAGACGAGTATAAGCACAAAAAAGAAAACCGTAACACGATGCCAAAGAAGTTATGAAAACGCATTATTACAATTGCTGAGAGGGAGAGAGAGAGAGAAAGAAAGAGAGAGAGGAAGAGAGAGAATGGGAGAGTGAGTGGGTAAGTGAATGGGAGAGAGACAGAGTCAGACAAACAGACAGAAACAGAGAGTGACAGCGAGATAGACAAAGAGAGAGAAAGAGAGAGTGACAGAGACAGAGAGAGGAGACAGAGAGAGAGAGAGAGAGAAAAAAAAGAGATAGAGACAGACAGACAGACAGACAGACAGACAGAGAGGGCATGTGTGTCTGTACACCTCTGTTCAGACAAGAGCAAAAGAAATCGTACTTCATGAACTTTGAAATTAATTTATATGCATTCAAAGCAGAACTGTGTCAGTTTTAAACCCTACAAGAACCCAACCCAATTATACACACACACACACACACACACACACACACACACACACACACACCACACACACACACACACACACACACACAGACAGAGACAGAGAGAGACAGAGAGACAGAGACAGAGAGACAGAGAGACAGACAGACAGAGACACAGAGAGAGAGACAGACAGACAGACGAACAGACAGACAGACAGACAACAGACAGACAGACAGACAGACAAAGAGAGACAGTGACAGTGTGTGTGTGTGCCTGCGCGCACCCGCGTACCCCACAAAATCTAAACATGACCATCAGAAATAACGCTTGTTCATGAACTGTGTGTAAGATCAATTCACACGCATTCAAAGCAGATCCGCGTCTGATCCTTCAGCCCCCAGTGACTGATACATTATGGTGGGTGACACAAACAACAGAACTGGGCAGACAGTGCCAACATAAGGAACAGGACCTATATGTGGAAACCGAACAAGCCAGCCCCGGATACAGCCTATTCAGGACTGTCGTGGTATCTAACGACCCTGCATAATTAATTCCCCAAAGTGCAGGTCAGACACGTGATCCGTTGGTATCGAAGGTGTAGTAGGTCAAATCCCTTGAGGGAACAGGCTCTTCCTGTCACGGTACTTTACTAATAGCATCCTCTTTTAACTGTACTGCTACGGTATCATGGCAGTGTTAAACCGGTTATTTGTTATGATTATGATTATTAATGTTTAAAGCCAAGCCAAGCCCAGCGCGAAGAGCGATATCAGGGCTATATAGTCTTCCCACAACACCACACAATACTTCGCTGATCCTGAAAGAAAAAAAAAAAAGCACCTAGAAAAGACAATTAACCCTTTCACTCTCTCACTCTGTCCGCCAGAATCCTGCATTGTTAACTGTGCTAGCAAAACAAAAACTTAACCCTTTGACTCACCGGATAGAGTGGACAAGTCAAAGGGTCAAGTTTTTACAGTTGCTGGATAGGGTGCGGAAGTCAAAGGCTTAAGTACACACGTCAACGCATACGCACATGTGATATAAGAACATGTCCCTGGCGTTGACCATTCCGTCAATTTTTCATGAAGTTTAAAAAAACTGAATACAAACCTACAAACTAAGTACACTAAAACATATATAACAATTAGCCTGAACTACCTAAAATTGCTTCTGCACATCTTATTTCCGTAGACCTTACGCGCTTTCACAGAAATATATGAATGTCGATGGTGCTTGGGTCAGCGAAAAGGGGAACAAATACATCGATTTCGTCGCCAGATGGAGTGCAGATATCTTTCGTCATATCAGGACTACAATAAGGCCCTACTTTCAAATACACCTGTCCGGGACATTGCATTAAAAAAACCCACACCATTTACACATTGTCTTTTAGCAGCTGTATGAATCTAGTTCATCTGAGATTACTTTTTGGCCACGTCCTCAACTAGAAACGTAAAACGTAGCGAGACTTCAACGCCACTCTAGAAGGCACGAGCGACCTCCAATTCTACAGTTGCACCAACCCACGTGTGCCCTATACTACGTGTGGGCGAGCCTTCCTGGCCCGGCTGGTCTCACCAGCCACCTCCAGACCCACAATCGCCAATCCCCCATTCAAATTTCAAGTCGTGGTTTCTTTCCGACAACGAAGGACGAACAACAACAACCCCCCTGGTGAAAAAGATAATCGTTCTACTCGTGAATTTTACAAGTCAGCTGTTATTTACTGTTATTTTTTGTTTTGTTTAAAGCCTAGCGACTGCGTACAGCCACGTACGGGATATAACCGTTTCAAAACGTACACTGTATTTCAACAGGGGGGGGGGGGGGGGGGGAGGAAAAGGCTTTTCAATAAATAAGAGGGAAGCAGGGAGAATTTTCATAATATTAATCAAAGGACATAACTCTTGAGAATTATCTCCCATGTTGTACTTCTCAAATCTAACACAGCTTGCGCTACCCATTCAGCTAGCATAGAAGCAGATATAAAGTACAAAAACAGTAAGCTCAGAACATTCGCGCTCATAATCTAAGGATATGCCCCTGGCGTTGACCACTCCGTCCAATTTATCACACAGGAAAAAATTATACCTGATTACGAATTTAGACATAACTAAGGACACTAAAACATATATAAAAACAGGCCCAAATTACATAAAACTGCTTTGAGCCAAAAAATACACTTAATACACACACCCAATTATCACGCCTAAGAGAGAAAATACGTAAGATTTTATCGTATACACATACAGGTAAATGGACCAGGAAGGCAGAAAACGACAGGAAGAAATGACAGAAAGCAAAGGAACAACGGGGGAAACAAAGAGAATGACAAAAAGAGGAAATTTCTAGCACAGAATTTTCAGAAGGTGGGGGATGCTGTTTATACTTAAAGAGCCCCGGCATCCTCACGAGGGGTTTGTAAGTCAGCTCAGAAAGACTTGATCAGTCTGACTAAATATTGCGTTAAACCGAAAAATACCAAAACAAGCCAATACACACTAAAATAAATCAAAACACATCAGAATACAACAGGAATAAGCTGGAATTAAACACACGACCATCCTCTACAAACGCAGGAATAATCTCTACAGTATGCCAAAATAAGCCAAAGGAAACAAAACGCAGAAATCGATCGAAAATCAACTGAAACGAACAAAAGATACTCCTGATCATAGCTACTATGAGTTTTCATGATGAAAACACAAGAGTAATGAACCACAATAAACAACTAACTAACTAACTAATTAACTAAAATAGAAATAAAGAAACTAAAATAGAATAGAATAGAATAGAATAAAAATAAAATAAAATAAAATAAATAAAATAAAATCAAATCAAGGAAAGCGTTACTTGGTCATACAAAAAATTACGTAAGGCCTTAATGTTTTAACAGAATGACTGTCCTTGGAAAGACAACATCACGAAGAAAGGAAACATTTAAAGACAGAACAAAAGTTTTGAAATGCAGTCTAAAAGTTGTGGCTTTGTTTATGACAGTCTTATTTATAACTGTTTCAACT
>JAPXFY010000029.1:31844320-31866820 GCA_030674185.1 Monoplex corrugatus
AGACATACACATTAGGTACGTAGTTATGCGCGTAACACACTCACACACACCACACACACACACACACACCACACACACACACACACACACACACACACACACACACACACACACACACACACACACACACACACACGTAGTTATACAGACAAGCACGATATGATATCTTCAGTTTGTTTTAAATCAGTCACTTTCAATTTATTGACATTTTCTACATACACTTCTTTTCTCTCTCTCTCTCTCTCTCTCTCTCTCTCTCTCTCTCTCTTCTGTGTGTGTGTGTGTGGTGTGTGTGTGTGTGTGTGTGTGTGTTTCTTCCATTTTTCTTTTCTTCTTCTCCTGTTCTACTTTTGCTCTAAATTCCTCTTTTGCCGGTACAAACCCCGTTACTGCACGACACAGATTCTTATATCACACACACACACACACACACACACACACACACACACACACACACACACACACACACACACACACGCACACACACACACACACACACACACGCACGCACGCACACACATACACACGCACACACACACACACACACTCGCACACACACACACACACACACACACACACACACACACACACACACACACACACACACACACACAAACACACACACAAACACAAACACAAACACACACACTTACACACACGACATATAAAACCGGAATCATATCTTTAACGAGATATTTCCTGAAGCATTTTACTGGGTTCTTGACCTTGTGGGAAGCATCTTAAGCAGATGTTCATACGATACATGCTGAGCTTTATAAACTTACTTGTACGTTCATTAAGATTTATGCTTAAATTTATAACCGGTCTCATTTGTTTATAAGATATATGCTTAGTTTCATAAGTTACCTTATTTGTTAATAAGATATACGCCTGACTTCATAAACTATTTGTTAATGAAATACATGCTTAGTTCAATAAGCTAGTTTATATGTTCATAAGACACATGCTTAGCTTTAAAAGCTGCTTGATCATAAGATAGATGCTTAGCTTTATAAACTACTTTATATATTCATAAGATATATGCTTAACTTTATGAACCATTTGTTCATAAAATATATGCTTAGCTTTATAAACTAGTTTATATGTTCATAAGATATATGATTAGCTTTATAAACTGTTCATAAGATACATGCATAGCTTCATAAACTATCTGTTCATAAGATATATGCAGAGCTCTATAAGCTATTTGTTCATAGAATATTATGCTTAACTTTATAAGCTACTTTATACGTTCATAAGATATATGCTTAGCTTCATAAACTATTTTTCATAAAATATACGCTTAGCTTTATAAGCTACTTTATACGTTCATAAAATATACGCTAAGCTGTATAAACTGTCCATAACATATATGCTTAGCTGTATAAACTGTCCATAACATAATTATATGCTTAGCTTTATAAACTGTCCATAACATATATGCTTAGCTTTATAAACTGTCCATAACATATATGCTTAGCTTTATAAACTATCCATAACATATATGCTTAGCTTTATAAACTGTCCATAACATATATGCTTAGCTGTATAAACTGTCCATAACATATATGCTTAGCTTTATAAACAGTCCATAACATATATGCTTAGCTGTATAAACTGTCCATAACATATATGCTTAGCTTTATAAACAGTCCGTAACATATATGCTTAGCTGTATAAACTGTCCATAACATATATGCTTAGCTGTATAAACTACTGTATACGTTCATAAGATATATGCTAGTTGACAACCTGCTTCATTTGTCCATAAGCATTGTTAGCATTATAACTTAATTTGTTCATAAGATGAATGCTTAGCTTTGTAAACTACTTCTTTCTGTTCGCATCTTAGCAAGGGAGACAAAAAACAAAACAAAAAATCTTGCTTTGTATGCTCATTTTTGTCTGTTCACATCTTTGCAAGGGAGACAAAAACAAAAAAAAATCTTGCTTTGTATGCTCATTTTTGTCTGTTCACATCTTTGCAAGGGAGACAAAAAATTAAAAAAAGCTTTCTTTGTATGCTCATTTTTGTCTCTTCACATCTTTGCAAGGGAGACAAAAAATAAAAAAAAAGCTTTCTTTGTATGCTCATTTTTGATCTGTTCGCATCTTAGCAAGGGAGACAAAAAACAAAACAAAAAAGCTTGCTTTGTATGCTCATTTTTGACTGTTCACATCTTTGCAAGGGAGACAAAAAAAAAAAATCTTGCTTTGTATGCTCATTTTGTCTCTTCACATCTTTGCAAGGGAGACAAAAAAAATTATAAAAGCTTGCTTTGTATGTTTATTTTTGTCTGTTCGCATCTTAGCAAGGGAGAAAACCTTGCTTTCCCTCTCTTGGGGCTAATTATCATACACTCACGTTGACTTTATATGGCAACAGCCATCCTTCACCTCACTAATCAACCTTTCCTTAAGTTAGACTTATCTCCCATTTTCCTCCATGGCAGATCAAGAGAGAAGTTATCATTCATAAATATCATACTTCCTCATTCATAAATATCATACTTCCTCATTCATAAATATCATACTTCATCATTCATAAATATCATACTTCATCATTCATAAATATCATACTTCATCATTCATAAATATCATACTTCATCATTCATAAATAACTGGATAGTGATCGTTCAGCTAGGAAATAGGTTTTCCCCCAAGTTGACAGTATTCCCCCCCCCCCCTTTTTTTTTTTAAAGAACAGTTATAACTATTTGATTATCAACAGACGGACAACAGACAGAAAGACCTTCAGGCACACAGGTAGACAGAGAGCGGTAGACAGAGAGCGGTAGACAGGCAGACAGACAGACAGACAGACAGAGGGAGGGATGTACGAGCTTTGAGACGTGATAGCGTAATGTCATAAGCATGAACAGCCTTTTGGACAAGCGATGTGGATGTTCACATACCCATACATTGGCTAATAAGTCTGACTTGGTAAGAGGGGGAGAGAGAGAGAGAGAGAGAGAGAGAGAGAGAGGCGACAGACAGACAGACAGACAGACAGACAGAGAGAGACAGAGATGGAGATGGAGAGATAGAGAGAAAGAAAGAGACAAAGAGAGAGGGAGAGACGGAGGGGAGAGGGAGGGAGGAAGAGGGAAGGGAGGAGGAGACAGAGAATGAAAGATGTGACGGAGAGAGGGAGAGAGAGAGAGAGGGGGGGGGGGGGAGAAAGAGGGGAGGGAGATAAGAGAGAGATAAAGAAAATGATGGGAAGAAAGAGACAGGAAGAAAAACAGAGAGGGACAGGGACGGAAAGAGAGAGATATGAGGGGGGAGGAGTGGAGAGAGAGAGAGAGGAGAGAGAGAGAGAGAGAGAGAGAGAGAGAGAATTACTTTATCAAAGACGAAAAAACAAAACAAAACAAAAACTCTCAACAAAGACCACGAAACTAGATTTAATTCAAACTCTTTATCACCCCACTCAGAGAGCACCTTTCTTTCTTTTCTGTTCTTTTTTGTTTTTCAAAAAGACACTGTCTTTCAAATTTCCTTTTAATCAATAGAGACATCACGTTAACCTTTAGATAAAGATAAAGCAGCTTTTACACAGACTTCATGATCAAAGGAACGCATGTATTGGCCGTTTTGTGTGTCTTAAAATCCCACTTTTGAGTTGAGTTGACTTTGTGCAGTTTTCGGGCGGTTTTCTTTAAGTTCAGTTTACGCAAAGTAGACGTTGCAACGGTTTTACGTTCTCCTAAAAGTTTGAAATGACAATGACATACTTGCATTCCAGGCGAGAGCCAGGTATGTGATTATACCGTGGGTAGATCTTCTGAAATCTTTTTAGTTTTTTTTAAAGGGTGATTCTTTTCCTTGGTTTTATACTTCTTTTCACTGCTGAAATTACTTCAACTGTACTAACAAAATCGAAGGAAAGCATGAAGTTTTTTTTAATATCTTCGTATCTCAATGATCCACATGTTTACGATAAGTAAATCCACATCAAACTCTTTCAGACCAGTACCATGTCTGACGTCAAATTCTTCAAACCCGTTCTCGTGTCATTCTGTGACGTCAAGCAGTTCAAAATCAGTCCCATGTCTTGACGTCAAAATTTTTTTTTAAAAGATCAGTCTCATGTCCTGACGTCAAAATCTTCAAAGGCAGTCCCTTGTCTTGACGTCAATCTTTTCAAGACCAGTCACATGTCTGACGTCTAACTTTTCAAAACTAGTCCCAAGTCTGACGTCACAAACTCTTCAAAATTAGTCAAATGTCTGACGTCAAACTCTTAAAAACCATTCCTATGTCTCATATAAAATTCTCCCATCTCCTTTTTCATAAATATGAATTTTTACCAGAGAGATAGAGAGAGCGAGAGAGGGAGAGAGGGAGAGAGCGAGAGAAGGAGAGAGCGAGAGAGAGAGAGAGAGAGAGAGGGAGAGAGAGAGAGAACACACACACACACACACACACACAGACAGAGGCCCCGTCTAATACCGTCTAATATCACTCATAGTGAACAGACGTTAAATTAAAGAACGAACGAACAGACAGAGGCAGAGAGACAGAGAGACAGAGAAACAGAGACAGAGACAGAGACTGATACATAGAGAGAGAAGAGGTTCTAGAATTCTTGTTTTTGAGAGAAATGGGGCAATAAGGTGAACTCCTCTATCGTTCTGATTTCCAAGTGACTCAAAAGATTAGCCACAATGTAGCTGTTAACAGGTAATAGATTATTGAAGTGCAAGTGATGGTACGTCTTTAGCTGCAACATTAAGCATGGTGTTAAACCATTACATTCAGCAGTGTACACTGACATCGATATGTAGGCGTGTATCTGATATTTACTCCTTTCGTAAACTGGTTTTGTCCTTTGTTCCAGACTGCTGTAACCAGATTTAAAGGAACTTTTTTCTCTCCCCCCCCCTCCCACTCCTGAATTTAACTGAAAACAAGGGTGCCTGTTTGCATGAAAGATTTTATAGTCGTCCCTGGTTTCCAGACGTTGTCTTCAATGACACAGACAGGTCTATGTTGATGTAGACTACTTGATCTTTTTAGGTTCTCTTCTGAACCTTAACCCTTTGACGCCTGCACCCTGTCCATCAGCACCCTGCATCGTCAACCATGCTAACAAAGCAAAAATTTAACCCTTCGACTCCCTCGCCCTATCCACCAGCTTCCTGCAGGAAGCTGGTGGATAGGGTGAAGGAGTCAAAGGGTTAAGTTTTTGCAGTAGGTGGACAGGGTGTGGGAGTCAAAGGGTTAAGTTTTTGCAGTAGGTGGACAGGGTGTGGGAGTCAAAGGGTTAAGTTTTTGCAGTAGGTGGACAGGGTGTGGGAGTCAAAGGGTTAAGTTTTTGCAGTAGGTGGATAGGGTGTGGGAGTCAAAGGGTTAAGTTTTTGCAGTAGGTGGACAGGGTGTGGGAGTCAAAGGGTTAAGTTTTTGCAGTAGGTGGATAGGGTGTGGGAGTCAAAGGGTTAAGTTTTTGCAGTAGGTGGATAGGGTGTAGGAGTCAAAGGGTTAAGTTTTTGCAGTAGGTGGACAGGGTGTGGGAGTCAAAGGGTTAAGTTTTTGCAGTAGGTGGATAGGGTGTGGGAGTCAAAGGGTTTAAGTTTTTTCAGTAGGTGGATAGGGTGTGGGAGTCAAAGGGTTAAAGTTTTTGCAGTAGGTGGATAGGGTGTGGGAGTCAAAGGGTTAAGTTTTTGCAGTAGGTGGATAGGGTGTGGGAGTCAAAGGGTTAAGTTTTTGCAGTAGGTGGATAGGGTGTGGGAGTCAAAGGGTTAAGTTTTTGCAGTAGGTGGATAGGGTGTGGGAGTCAAAGGGTTAAGTTTTTGCAGTAGGTGGATAGGGTGTAGGAGTCAAAGGGTTAAGTTTTTGCAGTAGGTGGATAGGGTGTGGGAGTCAAAGGGTTTGAAGTAGACATACAAAACGTCCCAGTGAATATTCTGATATTGTATACAAATAATGGACTGCAAGAACACCACTTCAATTAGTTTTGCTTGCTAAGTCCATATTAAATTAATCTTTAAAGGGTTTATTGGATAAACCTGTCCTCCCCACTCTTTCCATTTTAGTGCTATATCACTTGGTTTAAACGGATTTTTCATTCAAAAAGCACACAGAAAATGAACAAAACACAACCTTTTTGACAGTACAAAGAGAGGGTCTTGTATAAACAAAGTCCTGACGCTTGAATAAAGCCTTTGTTCTCCACGAAGATCACAGCCTCTTTAATCAGCTAGGTGCCCAGGTTTCACAAGTCGCTGACAAAGGGGAACAACTTAAAGGATCGAACGGAAAGAAATCCCGGCTTCAGCGAACCTCAGCAGCTCAGTTGGTTGAGCGTCGATTCACATGCTAATACACACGAAAAGGCACCCATTAAAACTGCCCTTCTCACTGTCCCATCTTAACATCTTTGTTGTTCTGGTGGTGTCAGTATAGGATTAGATAAGTCCCCTTCCCCCAATTTCCTGGGATGGTTATCAACGTCGGCCATATCACCTATTCTTAATCTTATCGTTGCTTAAAGCCCAGCCGACTGCGTAGAACCATATCAGGGTTATAACCGTTTCAACATACACAGAGTAAACTGTACCCAATCAATCAATCAATCCCTCAATCAATCAAACAATCCATCAATCAATCCATCAATCAATCCGAGCTGACACTGTGGTGTATAATCACTTCCCTAACTTATAAATAAAACTCTTCGCTTGTGGGGTAGAGGGCCTCCATGGCTCATCTTCCTGTTGAAGTCTCTGGCCGACGGTTTGGTGGTCTCCCCTGAGAGGTGATGAACTTGCAAACATGCACAGGTTCTGTTAGGTCATGCACAGATTCTGTTAGTCATGCACAGGTTCTGTTAGGTCTGTTTCGGGCATTCTCATTCATCCGTCGTTAAGACTCCAACCTAAAGCTTGCTTGGTGATGCAGGAAGAGTCCTTGTGCAAACTGTGTGTACATTTCCATCTACATTTTCACTTCCAGGTTTGGATCGTTATTTATCTGTTGGTTGGTAAATACACCTGTTGTCTCTTGCTGCTTTCTCTGTGCATTCTGTTAGATGTTCGCTGGTAAATACAGTATCGTATCTTGGTCTTTACTATGTGGATTCCATCAGTTCCTTTGCTGGTGTAAAGATACGTATTATATCTTGGTCTTATTATGTGGATTTCTTTGGTTCCTTTCATCATCATCATCAGGTGCCTTGCCGCATGGCGTTGGCGATTATGGACTTCCATCTGTCTCTATCTCTTGTTGCCTCAAGCATCACTTCCACCCTCCTTGTCTTCAGCCACTATGCAAGTCCGTCTGGTATCTTTTCACTGGGTCTACCCGGTGTTCTCCTTCCCTCCAGCTGTCCCGTTGTGACCAGGTGTTCCAATTCCCCTTTCTTCATAAAATGGTCTATGAACGTTGCCTGCCTTTTCCTAATCTTCCTTGTGAATGATCTTCTTGTGTCTGCCTCCATCAAGACTGTCTAGTTTGTTTTCTGTGCTGTCCATGGAACACTCAACATCCTTCTTAGAAACCACATCTCGGCTGCCTCAATCTTGTTTTGGCTTTGCTTGTTGACTGTCCACGCCTCGCAACCGTACAACAGTATTGGTTCTATATAACATTCAAGAACTCTCTTCCTGATGTTAATTGACAGGCATTTGTTGGTAAGAATGCTTTCCATCTTCTTGAATGTTGTTTTTGCTTGACCGATTCTGCTGGCTATTTCTGATGTGCATCTGCCGTCTGGTGAAATGATTGTTCCCAGGTATTTAAATTTATCAACCTGTTTCAAGGTTGTGCCGTTTGCTGTTATTTTGCATGAGGGGATTTTATGTTTTTTACTGATCACCATGACTTCAGTCTTCCTGCTTTTGGTTCCTTTGCTGGTGCGTAAATACAGTTTCGTATCTTGGGTTTAGTACGTGGATTCCATTAGTAAAGGATTCCTGTGTTGGTGCATATATACAGTATCATGTCTTGGTCTTACTACGTGGATTCCATTGGTTCATTTACTGGTGTATATAACATCATCTATTACACTTTCTGTTTGGATTCCATTCTTTGTTGGCTGGTAAATACAATAACTTATCGTCTCTTGCCATTTCTTTTTGATCCCATCAGTTGTACATTAGTAAATACAGTATCGTCTCTTTCTTTGTTCGTGAATTCCAGACATAGTGGCTACTGGCAGAATGGATGGTGGTGATGGTGGTGGTGATGGCGGCGTGTGTTTATCTTCGATCCATCACCGTTTCTCTTCCTGATTAAGCCATCTGATTGATTCTTGTCTGTTAAGTTTCACTGGGCACTTTACTGAACCATGTGATTCAGACAATGCTCGGCTTGAAACCCTTGTTCATAAAAATGGCATTTCTCGTGTTATTGTTACTGTTATTGTTGTTTAAAGCCCAGCCGACAGCGTAGAGCCATATCAGGCCTACAGCCGTTTCAAAACATACAAAACTTCAACAGGAAAATAAAAGAAAAGAAAATGAAGGACACATATCAATGCATTCGTGCACATAATGTAAGCCTTGCTCCTGGCGTTGACCACTCCGTCCAATTTATCGCACATGGGATTTAAAAAACACACCTGAATACAAATTTAAACATATCTAAGGACACAATAACATATATCAAAACAGGGCTAAATACCTAAAATTGTTTTTGCACATCACATTTCCTTAAAGCCAAAAAACACACATGATACACGTACTCAGTTATCAATCCTAAGAGAAAATATGTAAGGTTTTACTAAACACATACAGATGAATGGATCAGAAAGACAGAAAATGATAGGAAGAGATGACAGAAAGCAAAAGAGCAAGGCAGAAACAAAGAGAGTGACAGAAAAGAGGAAATTTCAAGCTCTGAAATTTCAGAAGGTGGGGATACTATTTATAGTGAAAGAGTCCCCTGTATTCCCACGGGGCGGGAAGGGAGGGGGGCTGTCAAGCATACACCAAAGACAAAAAAACAAAACAACATAAAACATAGTGAAACATCAGCAAGACTTATTACATAAAACTTAGTGAAACATCAACAAAACTCAATACACAAAACCTAGTCAAACATCAGCAAGACTTAATTTAACACATGAAATTTAGTAATATCAGCAAGACTTAAGACATATAACTGAGTGAACCTCAGCAAGACTTAATTCATAAAAATTAGTCAAAACATCAGCAAGACTTAATACATAAAAACTTAGACAAACTCAGCAAGACTTACATATAAAATTAGTCAAACATCAGCAAGACTTAATACATAAACTAGACAAACATCAGCAAGACTATACATAAAACTCAGACAAACATCAGCAAGACTTATACATAAAACTTATCAAACATCAGCAAGACTTATACATAAAACTTAGTCAAACATCAGCAAGACTTAATGCATAAAACTTAGTCAAATATCAGCAAGACTTAAGACATATAACTGAGTGAACCATCAGCAAGACTTAATTCATAAAACTTAGTCAAACATCAGCAAGACTTAATACATAAAACTTATCAAACATCAACAAGACTTAATACATAAAAACTTAGTCAAACATCAGCAAGACTTAATACATAAAACTCAGACAAACATCAGCAAGACTTAATACATAAAACTTATCAAACATCAGCAAGACTTAATACATAAAACTTAGTCAAACATCGGCAAGACTTAATACATAAAACTTATCAAACATCAACAAGACTTAAGACATATAACTGAGTGAACCATCAGCAAGACTTAATTCATAAAACTTAGTCAAACATCAGCAAGACTTAATACATAAAACTTATCAAACATCAGCAAGACTTAATACATAAAACTTAGTCAAACATCAGCAAGACTTAATACATAAAACTCAGACAAACATCAGCAAGACTTAATACATAAAACTTATCAAACATCAGCAAGACTTAATACATAAAACTTTGTCAAACATCAGCAAGACTTAATACATAAAACTTAGTCAAACATCAGCAAGACTTAATACATAAAACTTAGTGAACTATCAGCAAGACTTCCTTACCGTTTCCACAAGAAAACTAACCGTCATTCACTTTCTGCGGTCCTTAGCCAGCTCACTTCATGAGCTCCTCAATAGTGTCATCCATAAACTTCCCTGTGCCCGCTTTGCTTAGCTTGCAGTTATTGTCGAGAGTAACTCGTCTTGTAGTGAACTTCTTTTATGCTTCATAACTCCTCTTTACTTACGTCCATCAATTCGTTTCTCATTACTTGGACGAGATGAAAACAAAACTACCCTGGTTGTTCATAAATACTCTCCTTATCCCTTCTCTAACGTCTAGACGTTTTCGCCATAAACGCCAGAGCAAGAAGAAGGAAAAAAAAAAAAAAAAAAAAAGAAGAAGAAAACTTTTTCGTTCAAACTATGAACAAGCAAGAAGAAAACTTTCCGTTTGTAGTAGGTTTGCGTTTGCTCAAGGATTCATGTCGCTCGGACGATTCCACATGCGCTCCACATAAATCTGCCAAAAGTTATCCGCCTGATTCCTTAAGCCTGCGCAAAATCCTATGCGCTGGCGTGGTCTTGAAATTGGTGGGACGCCGGAGAGGGGCCTATGTAACACGAAAACACCGCAAGAATGATGGAAACATTAACCCTTTGACTCCCCCATTCTATCCACCAATTGCAAAAAGTTAACCCTTTGACTCCCTCACCCTATCCACCAGCTTCCTGCAGATAGGGTGAGGGAATCAAAAGGTTAAATTTTTGCTTTGCTAGCATGTTTTACAATGCAGGATTCTTAATGGACAGGGTTCGGGAGCCAAAGGGTTAAGATGGGCAGCGGACAGGCCAGTTATTAATGTTGCGGGCTGGGATTGAACTCCAGACATCAGATTTCAGTCCATGGCTCTGTCGAAGGAACCAACCAGCCAGCTATCTCGTTCAAAATTAGAACAAGAAAACTTTTTCATTCAAAACAAGACCGGATAAGAAGAAATGTTTCTCGTTCAAACAGACAATTAACAAGAAGGAAAACCTTCTCGTTCAAACTAAGAACTAGCAAGAAGGAAAACTTTCTCGTTCTATTTATAACATCTCTGATTCAAACTAAAAACTAGCAAGGAAGGAAAACTTTCTCGTTCAAACTAGCAAGAAGGAAAACTTTCTCGTTCAAACTAGCAAGAAGGAAAACTTTCTCGCTTAAACTAGCAAGAAGAAAAACTTTCTCGCTTAAACTAGCAAGAAGGAAAACTTTCTCGTTCAGACTAGCAAGAAGGAAAACTTTCTCGTTCAAACTAGCAAGAAGGTTAACTTTCTCGTTAAAACTAGCAAGAAGGAAAACTTTCTCGTTCAAACTAGCAAGAAGGAAAACTTTCTCGTTCAAACTAGCAAGAAGGAAAACTTTCTCGCTTAAACTAGCAAGAAGGAAAACTTTCTCGTTCAGACTAGCAAGAAGGAAAACTTTCTCGTTCAAACTAAGAACTAGCAAAATGGAAAACTTTCTCGTTCAAACTAAGAACTAGCAAGGATGGAAAACTTTCTCGTTCAAATAAGAACTAGCAAGGATGGAAAACTTTCTTGTTCAAATAAGAACTAGCAAGGATGGAAAACTTTCTGTTCAAATAAGAACTAGCAAGGATGGAAAACTTTCTCGTTCAAAAAACTAAGAGAACTTGTCAACTAGTGATGGAAAACTTTCTCGTTCAAATAAGAACTAGCAAGGATGGAAAACTTTCTCGTTCAAACTAACAACTAGCAAAATGGAAAACTTTCTCGCTTAAACTAAAAACGAGCAAGAAGGGGGGAAAAAACTTTCTCGTTTCAAACTAAGAACAAACAGCTCCTTTTGTTGGTCCAAAACTTTTTCTGACCAGAGTGTGGGAGAGAAAGGTCTCTTGCCAGTCTGACTAGACAGCAAACCTTGGCTTGTTACATTGTTAGTGTTTTCGGTCGATACCGCTTGAGATAAAAAGACCCTCCGCTGTTACACTACAGTGTCTCTGGTGGATGGGATTTCAGACAGTCCGCATAGAAACCCTCTCTCTCCTCTCTCTCTCTCTCTCTCTCTCTCTCTCTCTCTCTCCTCTCTCTCTCTCTCTCTCTCTCTGTCTGTCTGTGACTGTACTATGTAACCAGTCTGATCGATGAGACTACCTACTCCCGCTCCCCCTGAGTTTTTTGCCTATTCAGTGTGTGAAGTACCGCTGGAGATTTGACTTCTCGCTCAAGTGTGCATGACTCATTGTCTCATATTTCTCCACGTTTCGTCCATAAATGGCTTATGTGGTCCTCTCCCTGCTACCACTCTGTGTCCTTCGTGCGGGGTGTTTTTATTTTTTTTTTTTAGGGGGGGGGGGGGAGTAGAGGGAGAGGGGAGAGGGCTCTCTGTTCTCTTCCTTTTCTGTGTGTGTGTGTGTGTGTGTTTGTTTGTAGTGTGTGTGGTGATGTGTGTGTGTGTATGTGTTGTGTGGTGTGTGTGTGTGTGTGTGTGTGTGTGTGTGTGTGTGTGTGTGTGTGTGTGTGGTGTGTGTGTGTGTGTGTGTGTGTGTGTGTGTGTGTTCGTTATTCTTTTGCGTCTATTCGCATAGGTGATTTTAGACAATATGTGTGTGTGTGTGTGTGTTGTGTGTGTGCGCGCGCGCGCATGTGCGTGTGTGTACGTTTGTGTGTTTGTGTGTGAGTATGTATGTGTGTGTGTGTGTGTGTGTGTGTAGAGAGAGAGAGAGAGAGAGAGAGAGAGAGACAGACAGACAGACAGACAGACAGAGAAGAACAGAGAGAGAGACAAGAGAGAGAAAGAGAGAGAGAGAGAGAGAGAGAGAGAGACGAGAGAGAGAGAGGAGAGAGGGAGAGAGTCCATGATGATTTTTCTCTCTCGCTTTGTGTCTATGTATGCATTTGTGTACGGATGCACCACGCATATGAGGGTCAAGGTTATGTGGTAGCAGTTTTTATGCTCTCTGTCTTGTCCTCTGTGTGTGTGTGTGTGTGTGTGTGTGTGTGTGTGTGTGTGTGTGTGTGTGTGTGTGTGTGTGTGTGTGTGTGTGTGTGTGTGTGCATATACAATATATACTTGTGTGTATGTGTGTTTGTGTGAGAGTGAAATTATAAAAAAAAAAAGATAAAAATGAGTTTCCATAAAGAATATCTTCTAAAGCATAGACACTAAACAAAGTACATAACAATGCCTTATAAAACATGTTGACTGAACAAAGCACATGACAAAGAATGGCTTATGAAGCATACAAAGTAAACAAAATACGTGATAAAAATTGTATAACAAAGGATATAAATCAAACAAAATGCATAAAAAAGAATGCCTTGCGAGGTATTTCAGTTCATATTACTTATAGCCCAGCGGACTACTAGAGCCATATCAGGGCTAACACCACGTCAAAAACGACAACCAGGTTTACGAAGTATTTTAAACCAAAGTATATAATAACAAAGAATACCTTACAAAGAATACAAACTAAACAAAGTACAGATAAAGAATGGCTTTCCAAGCATACAAACTAAACAAAGTAAATCTCATACTGATAATGTGATACATATTATATCAAAGACTGGGATGTAGCTAGATTGTATTAAGTAAGTGACTACATCCGCAAGGCGACAGCAAATACATTTAACCCTTTGACTCCCACACCCTATCCACCAATTGCAAAAAACTTAACCCTTTGATTCCCTCACTTTATCCACAAGCTTCCTGCAGGAAACTGGTGGATAGGGTGAGGGAATCAAAAGGGTTATGTTTTTGTTTTGCTGGCACGGTTGACAATGCAGGACGCTGGTAGACAGAGTGCGGGAGTCAAAGGGTTAAATTTACCGAAATTGTACTAGTAAATCGTTCTTGTATAGCGTTATTCATCAAACTCATTTGAACTCACTGAACATTATATTATACATAGTGACTCTTTGCAGTGGAGCGTGGAGAACTCAAGTTGCTGGGCGAGCTGACCACACTCCATTATGTTGTGTGAGCGTGTATGCCTGGGTGTTGTTCATATTTTGATAAGCCAGCCACTGACATAACTTACAGGATCTTTAATCCTTTGCCTCCCGCTATCCACCAACTGCAAAAAAATTAACCCTTTGACTCCCACACCCTATCCACCGATTCCCGCAGGATTCAATGTGTCTATCTGTCAACAATGTCCTTTAGTTTGTCAGTCAGGATTCAACGTGTCTGTCAACAATGTCCTTTGGTTTGTCAGTCAGGATTCAACGTGTCTATGTGTCAACAATGTCCTTTGGTTTGTCAGTCAGGATTCAACGTGTCTGTCAACAATGTCCTTTGGTTTGTCAGTCAGAATTCAATGTGTCTGTCAACAATGTCCTTTGGTTTGTCAGTCAGAATTCAATGTGTCTGTCAACAGTGTCCTTTGGTTTGTCAGTCAGAATTCAATGTGTCTGTCAAAAATGTCCTTTGGTTTGTCAGTCAGAATTCAATGTGTCTGTCAACAATGTCCTTTGGTTTGTCAGTCAGAATTCAATGTGTCTGTCAACAATGTCCTTTGGTTTGTCAGTCAGAATTCAATGTGTCTGTCAACAATGTCCTTTGGTTTGTCAGTCAGAATTCAACGTGTCTGTCAACAATGTCCTTTGGTTTGTCAGTCAGAATTCAACGTGTCTGTCAACAATGTCCTTTGGTTTGTCAGTCAGGATTCAACGTGTCTATGTGTCAACAGTGTCCTTTGGTTTGTCAGTCAGGATTCAACGTGTCTATGTGTCTATTGTCAACAGTGTCCTTTGGTTTGTCAGTCAGGATTCAATGTGTCTATGTGTCAACAGTGTCCTTTGGTTTGTCAGTCAGGATTCAATGTGTCTGTGTGTCAACAATGTCCTTTGGTTTGTCAGTCAGGATTCAATGTGTCTATGTGTCAACAGTGTCCTTTGGTTTATCAGTCAGAATTCAATGTGTCTATGTGTCAACAAGTGTCCTTTGGTTTGTCAGTCAGATTCAATGTGTCTGTGTGTCAACAGTGTCCTTTGGTTTGTCGTCAGATTCAATGTGTCTATGTGTCAACAGTGTCCTTTGGTTTGTCAGTCAGGATTCAATGTGTCTGTGTGTCAACAATGTCCTTTGGTTTGTCAGTCAGATTCAATGTGTCTATGTGTCAACAATGTCCTTTAGTTTGTCGGTCAGGATTCAATGTGTCTGTGTGTCAACAATGTCCTTTGGTTTGTCAGTCAGGATTCAATGTGTCTGTGTGTTAACAATGTCCTTTGGTTTGTCAGTCAGATTCAATGTGTCTGTGTGTCAACAATGTCCTTTGGTTTTCAGTCAGGATTCAATGTGTCTATGTGTCAACAGTGTCCTTTGTTTGTCAGTCAGATTCAATGTGTCTGTGTGTCAACAATGTCCTTTGGTTTGTCAGTCGGGATTCAATGTGTCTATGTGTCAACAGTGTCCTTTGGTTTGTCAGTCAGATTCAACGTGTCTGTGTGTCAACAATGTCCTTTGGTTTGTCAGTCAGGATTCAACGTGTCTATGTGTCAACAGTGTCCTTTGGTTTGTCAGTCAGGATTCAATGTGTCTATGTGTCAACAGTGTCCTTTGGTTTGTCAGTCAGGATTCAACGTGTCTATGTGTCAACAATGTCCTTTGGTTTGTCAGTCAGAATTCAACGTGTGTAGTGTCTATGTGTCAACAATGTCCTTTGGTTTGTCAGTCAGAATCAACGTGTTATGTGTCTATGTGTCAACAATGTCCTTTGGTTTGTCAGTCAGAATTCAACGTGTGTATGTGTCTATGTGTCAACAATGTCCTTTGGTTTGTCAGTCAGAATTCAACGTGTGTATGTGTCTATGTGTCAACAATGTCCTTTGGTTTGTCAGTCAGAATTCAACGTGTGCATGTGTCTATGTGTCAACAGTGTCCTTTGGTTTGTCAGTTAGATTCAATTGTGTCTGTGTGTCAACATGTCCTTTGGTTTGTCAGTCAGAATTCAATGTGTCTGTGTGTCAACAATGTCCTTTAGTTTGTCAGTCAAATTCAATGTGTCTGTCTGTCAACAATGTCCTTTAGTTTGTCAGTCAAATTCAATGTGTCTGTGTGGTCAACAATGTCCTTTGCTTTATCAGTCAGGATTCAACGTGTCTGTGTGTCAACAATGCCCTTTAGTTTGTCAGTCAGGATTCAACGTGTCTGTGTGCCAACAATGTCCTTTGGTTTGTCAGTCAGAATTCAAGGTGTCTGTGTGTCAACGATGTCCTTTGGGTTTGTCAGTCAGGATTCAATGTGTCTGTGTGTCAACAATGTCCTTTGGTTTGTCAATCAGGATTCAAGTGTCTGTGTGTCAACAATGTCCTTTGGTTTGTCAATCAGGATTCAATGAGTCTGTATGTCAACAATGTCCTTTGGTTTGTCAATCAGGATTCAATGGTCTGTATGTCAACAATGTCCTTTGGTTTGTCAATCAGGATTCAATGAGTCTGTTGTCAACAGTTTCCTTTGGCTTGTCAATCAGGATTCAATGAGTCTGTATGTCAACAATGTCCTTTGGTTTGTCAGTCAGGATTCAATGTGTCTGTGTGTCAACAGTGTCCTTTGCTTTGTCAAGATTCGACGTGTCAGCTATGTCCTTTGCTTTGTCAGGTTCATCGTGTCTGTGTGTCAACTTGGTCGTTTGCTTTGTCAGTCAAGATTTAGCGCGCCTGTCTCAAGAAGAGTCCGTGTTTCTGTTAATTTAATTGTCTTGTTAGCTATGAATCATGATCCTCCAAGCCAACTAGATATCAACGTTCTTTTCTTGTCAACCAGGACACAAGGTCCTAACTGCTGTGTGTTTTAATATCAGTCAGCAAAACATTGTTCTCTGTCCAAACATCAAGTACACCTCCTGTTTGTTTGCCTGAAGTGTCAGAAGAGAATGAAGACCCTCGGTGAATATCAACATCAGTCAAGGTTATTTTAAGCTCTTTTGTGACAGGGCCCCAAATCCTTTCTCTGTGTTAATCAGGATTTCAACGTCCTCTCTTTGTCTATTGACCTTGAATCCAAAAACATCCTGTACTGTTCGTCCACCACGACTCGAAATCCTTTGTCTCTAAAAAAGATTGGGAATGCAGATCCTGTTTTGTTGACACAGCTAGGATTCACGATCGTCTGGATCACAAGTCAAGGTCTTCTCTATCGAGGGGTCGGGCGTGGACTTCACTCACAGTCAGGCGGATTTCCTTTTCCAATGACAGATCGAGAAACGAGGGAAGTCTGTTTGGCAGGATGTTAAACCTAAAAGCATGACCTTATTTCCGTCACCATTTTCCTGTTCCGTCGTCGTCGGCTGGCCGTAGCTCGACATTTGACACATCAGTATCCGCACTAGCAGTCCTCGTCTGGTTATTGTTAGAGCTGATGGTCATAGAAGCCACAAACTGTTTTACTTGTAAAACCACACGCGACTTCACCGTCAAAGCAACTAAGCCTAGCAGATCAACACACACACTCAACATACACACACACAACACACCTACGATAAAAACGAATGAAAACTGAAATCCAGACCACATACTCAGACTATGCGAGAGAAGAAGAAGAAGAAGAAGAGAACAAGCACACAAAACGTGAGAGTGAGAGAGAGAGAGAGAGAGAGGAGAAAGCGAGGCAGACAGGGGTAAAAAAAAAAAACCTTGGCATTCAAACACGTAAGACGATGTTCTTGTGCTGCCGTCTCGTTGTGTTTTCTCACACACACACACACACACACACGCACGCACACACACACACACACACACACACAACACACACACACACAGACACACACACACACACAGACACACCACACACACACACACACAACACACACACACACACACACACACACACACACACACACACAACGCATCTAGGTCAGCAACTATCACTTCACCTGGCGACAGATCTTCATCACTTCAGTCTTGGTCCAAATTGGCCATTAGAAGACGCTGCATTTGGCTCGACGTACAGGAGAAAGAGGAGAAAAAAAATCAAACAAAAATCGGAGGCGGAAGATAGCAAGCGAGAGAGCAGGGGGAGGCAATGGCGGGAGCAAAATGTGGGGAAGGAGGAGTAGAGTGAGTGTGTGTATGTGTGTGTGTGTGCGAGAGACAGACAGAAGGAGAGAGAGAGAGAGAGAGAGAGGGCGAAAGACAGAGACAGACAGAGAGAGAGAGAGAGTGAGTGAGTGAGAAGAGAGAGCGAGAGAGAGAGAGCGAGCAACGAGAGAGAGAGAGAGAGACGAGAAGAGAGACAGTGAGAGAAGAAAGGAGAGAGAGAGAGAGAGAGCGAGCAAGCGAGAGAGAGAGAGAGAGAGATACAGAGACAGAGAAACAGAGAGACAGAGACAGAGTGAGTGAGAGTGAGAGAGAGAGAGAGAAGCCCAGACTGCACTGTCAGCGTCTAGCCGTGTTGCAGGGTAGACTACTCTGTCCCCAGCCCCCTCTACTCTCTGTCTTCACCGGAGTCTTCTACTCCCTCCACCGAGTCTCACGATTTCACTGTACCCTAGTGTCGGAACCGCCCCGGAAAATTTTGTTCTTTCGCATACGCGCGGGCATTTTTCTGGCATACGCTTTTTTTTTCTCTCTCTCTCGCTTTGGTTGGGTTTCATCTATGTCTAAACTACGCCACAGACATGTAGTATAGTACGGGGGCCTAGTGGTCTAATAAGTTACGTGAGGCTCGAGGTTCAAACACCGGTTTGAAGAGATATTTTTTTCTCTGTCCTTTTCTAGATTTTTAATGATAGTATGGAGTTTAGCGTGCAGCGTTCATTTAGTGCACGTGAAATGTCTCACGGGAACGAGAAACTGTTTTCGCAAAATTAGAGAGAAAAAAAAGAAAGAAAGAAAGAAGAAAGAAAGAAAGAAAGAAAGAAAGAAAGAGAGAGAGAGAGAGAGAGAGAGAGAGAAGCCAGAGACCAGAGAGAGAGACAGAGAGTGTGTGTGTGTGTGTGTTTGTGTGTGTATGCGTGTGTGTGTGTTTGTGTGCATGCGTGCGTGTGTGAGTGTGTGTGTGTGGTGCGTGGTGGTGTGTGTTTGATTGATTTGTTCAGTTTTTACGTCGACACCCACCTCAGGTGATATGGCCGACGGGGATAACCATCACAGGAAGTGGGGAAAGAAGGACTTATCTAATCCTATACTGACACCACCAGAGCAACAACGATGTTAAGATGGCACAGTAAGAAGGCCAGTTTTAATGTAGCGCACCCCGGGATTCGAATCCACAACCATTAGCATGTGAATCCGACGCTCAAACCAACTGAGCTACTGGGACCCGCATGTGTGTGTGTGTGTGTGTGTGTGTTTGTGTGTGTGTGTTTGTGCGTGCGTGTGTGTGTGGTGTGTATGTGTGTGTGGTGTGTATGTGTGTGTGTGTATGTGTGTGTGTTGTATGTGTGTGTGTGTATGTGTGTGTGTGTGTGTGTGTGTGCGTGTGTGTGTGTAGTGGGTTTCCACTTTAACACGTTAAAAATGAATTGGGATAACAGAAAAAAAACATGTCGCTGCACTGTGGTAAGCATTATCCCTGAGGAACAACATAATTCAACATAACACAACACAACACAACACAACACAACACTGCACAGCACAGCACAGCACAACACTGCACAGCACAGCACAGCACAAGCACAACACAACACAACACAACACTGCACAGCACAGCACAGCACAACACAACACAACACAACACAACACAACACTGCGCAGCACAGCACAGCACAATGCAATACAATACAATACAATACAATACAATGCATGCACTGCACTCATACAATACAACTACACTACACTACATGCACTGCATGACTGCACTCACTACACTACACTACACTACACTACAATGCAATGCACTACACTACACTACACTAAACTGCAATGCAACGCAATGCAAGGCAATACACTACACTAACACTACATTACACTACACTACACTACATTACACTACACTACACTACACTACACTAAACTACACTACACTAAACTACACTACACTGCAATACAATGCAATGCAATACACTATACTACACTGCAATACAATACAACACAATACAATACAATACAACAACACAACACAACACAAAACAATACAATACAATACAACACAATTTGCGGATGCAAAGTTTATTATGGATGAATGCATTGCATGGTAAATCTGTCTTTTTCAAGCCTTTTTCGCGTATACAAGAAGGATTGAAGGAAAGAATATAGAGATGAAGGAAGGAAGAAAGAAAAGAAAGAAAAAAAGGAAGGAAAAAGGAAAGAAGGAAAGAATGAATGAATGAATGAATGAAGAAAGGAAGGAAGGAATGAATGCAGGAATGAAGAAAGGAAAGAAGGAATGAATGATTGAAGAAAGGAAGAAAGGAAGGAAAGAGAGAAAGAATGAATGAATGAAAAAGGAAAGAAGAAAAGGAAGGAAGGAAAGAAAGAAAGAAAGGAAGAAATGAATGAATGAATGAATGAATGAATGAAGGAAGGAAGGAAGGAAGGAAGGAAGGAAGGAAGGAACAAAAAAAAAAAAAATCGGTAGAACAGTGTGCACTCTAACGCTTAACGTACACACTGCAATGTTTCACAGATCAGAGCCAACAACTTGGCTTGTACATGTACACCACACAACACAGCCATACACTTCTATCAACTGCCAACTATTCTCGTTTTATACCCCTCAAGTTTTTTCCCTCCCCCTCCCACTCTAAAAAAACACCCCTTACAGACCGTTATCATCATCACACACAGAAACACATACGCATCATGTCACACATACAAATACACATACACACGCACACACACACTCAGATAAAAAAAAAAACTCACACACACACACACACACACACACCACACACACACACACAGATAAAAAAAACAACCACACACACACACACACGCACACAACACACACACAAGACACACACACAAGAGACACACACAGACACACACACTACACACAATAACACAAGACACACACCAGACACACACACGACACACAACATCACACACAGCAGACACACAAATGCACACACACATGCACACACACACACACGCACACACACACGCACACACACACACACACACACACACACACACACATCCGTCTAATATCACTCATAGTGAACAGACGTTAAATCACAAACACACACACACACACAACACACACACACACACACACACACACACACACACACACACACCAGACTGCATTTCATCTTAACAATTAGGACATCTCGTCTGGTGTCCCTTCCGATTACATACTTACGTGAGTGCGTGTCTGTGTGTGTGTGTGTGTGCGTGTTGTGTCTGTGTGTGTGTCTGTGTGTACGCGTGCAGTGCGTGTGTGTGTGTGTGTGTGTGTGAGTGTGGTGTGTGTGTTTGTGTGTGTGTGTATGTGTGTAATTTTGGGGGGAGATGTATGTCTGTATATGTGTGTGTGTGTGTTTGTGTGTGTGAGTGTGTATGTGAGTAAGTGTGTGTGTGTGTGTGTGTGAGTGTTAGTGTGTGTGTGTGTGCGTGTGTGTGGTGATTGGGTGAGAGGAGTTTGGTGTGGTGAGTTGTGTGTGTGTGTGTGTGTGTGTGTGTGTGTGTGTGTGTGTGTGTGTGTGTGTGAGTGCGTGTGTGTGTGTGTGTGTGGTGTGTGCGTGTGGCGAGTGATTGAGTGAGAGAGTTTGTGTGTGTGTGTGCGCGCGTATGTGTGTGTGTGGGGGGGGGGGGTGCTTGTGCGTGCATGCGCGCGCGTATGTGTGTGTGTCTGTGTTGAGTGTGTATGTGTGTGTGTACGCGCGTGCTGCGTGTGTGGTCCGTGGTCTGCGCGTGTGGGTGGTACGTACGACGAAGCTGAGACTACGTATGTGTTTGAAATGCTTCTGTGCCGTTCACTGTAGTGATCTTATCGCTTTTGAAATTAATTCACCTGGGACTCGTTTGATGTGTACACTGTATTTTGTTGCCAGGTGCCTTAACCCTTTGACTTCTGCACCCTATCCACCAACAGCGAAAACTTAACCCTTTGATTCCCTCGCCCTACTACTACCGACTACTACAGCCATATCAGGGCTATCCAAACGGCTTAACATCCGTGTAGTAAGAACAGCATATGAAATGTAGTGGCCTCATCTAATACAGGTTAGGGTGAGGGAATCAAAGGGTTAAGTTTTTGCTTAGTTAGCATGATTGACAATGCAGGATGCTTGTGGACACGATGCGGGAATCAAAGGGTTAAGCTTCAATCTAGGTGTAGAAAAATTAACCACTATCATCTCATCTTTTTGTTATTCTTTGACTTCTTCCCTCCTTCCCCCTTTTCCTTCTCTTTTTTTCCTTCCTCCTCCCCCTCCTGTCTCTCCTCAGCTTTTTCATCGTCACCATCATCATCATCATTTACGTGGGCTGGTTGGTCCTTTTGATAGAGCCGTGGACTCGAGATTTGATATCCAGAGTTCAAACCCAGCCCTCAACATCAAAAACTGGCCTGTTCGTTGCCCACCTTATTGTTTCCATCATTCTTGTAGTGTAGTGTCAGCTCAGTGTTTCGTAAGTCGTTTTCTACCCTCCCTTCCCTTCCCCATCTCAAAACCTTGCCT
>JAPXFY010000029.1:31871820-31876820 GCA_030674185.1 Monoplex corrugatus
ATCATCATCACCATGATCATCATCGTCGTCGTCGTCATTATCATCATCAATCACCATTATTATTGTTGTTACTGTTATCATTATTATTATTATAATTTATTGTTATTATTGTTGTTATTGTTATTACTATTTTGTCGTTATCATCATTATCATCATCATTTTAAGCCGGCCGGCTGGCTCTCAAGATCTGATGTCTAGAGTTCAATCCCGAACCCGGAACATAGTAACAGACTTGTTCACTGCCCACCTTAATGCTCACAGTCATTCTGCTGGTGTCCCTGTTCTGTGGCTCTCATGCACCTTCCCCATTTCACGAAACATTGCCAGCGCGCATATGTTTTTTTTTAAAGCACTGGCTCAAGGAGTCTCGCCAGACATCTGCTGGCAGATTTGGGTGAAGCGCATACGGAATTGTCCGAGGTCTTGAACAAACTCCGAACTTTTCTGCTGATCTTGTGTGTGTGTGTGTGTGTGTGTGTGTGTGTGTGTGTGTGTGTGTGTGTGTGTGTGTGTGTGTGTGTGTGTGTGTGTGTGTGTGTGTGTGTGTGTGTGTGTGTGTGTGTGTGTGTGTGTGTTGTGTTGTGTGTGTGTGTGTGAGAGAGGGAGAGAGAGAGAGAGAGAGAGAGAGAGAGAGAGAGTGTGTGTGTGTGTGTGTTGTGTGTGTGTGTGGTGTGTGTTGTGTGTGTGTGTGCGTGTGTGTGCCTCTCTCTCCTTGCGATGATGTTATCTTCCTCAGACTCGCTCGCTCTTCTTCGCTCGCTTCTGTCTAGCCTTCCTGCCCCTCCTACCCCCCCCCCCCCCTGCTCCTTCCTCCCCTCCCCCCCCCCCCCTTACCCTTCAGGCTGTCTACGACATTTTGACATCCAGTAGAAAGTTGAACACCTTCCTCCCTCCCCTCCCCTCCCCCCTTCCTCGCTGGCCTTTTCTTTGCATGTGTAAGCACTTTGTAAAGGTCCAATTCACCCCCTCCCCCCTTCCCTATTTTCCCCCCTCCGATTTAATTTTTTTTAAACCCACACTTGGAAATTAAAAAGGACGTGCACTGGACTTGCAGTCTGCACGTAGTACATCTTTCTAAGATCCGCTCAAAACGCTATCACAATTCTATTATAAAACTTATCAAAATAAAAACTCCTCAAAAGATCAAATCGTCTATAAAACGCTGCAACCAATACTTGTCTTTTTACGATCATCGCACGGAGAAAGATTTCTTTGTGCTCATCCTTTTTTTTTCTTTCTTTTTCTTTCTTTCTTCCTTTCTTCTTCTTCTTTTTTTTTTCTTGTTTGTTGTTGTTGTTGTTGTTTGTCTCATTTTCCATGCCGCCTTAACGGCCACAGAAGTTTTTACAACGCGACAATGACGATCACGACCCTGTGGCGTTCCAAATAGGATGAAGACTGCGTGATAGGGCTGTACTCTACGCTTACTAAACTAATATATCCTGCCGTCAACCAGGCCCCGAGAGATACAGACACCTGCGGTGTTGGTCAGAGGATTTGAACAACACCTTCAACGACGGGTCCGTGAAGTGGATGAAACTTGGCTGTGTGGTCCCACAGTCTTCCCAATGAACCCATAGCACGCCCAACTCTGGGTAGGAGCTGAAATTTCCCACAACGATTTTGAAAAGGACTGATGGGGATTCGAATCCACAACCTTCCAGTCAACAGTGCGTTGCGCTAACCACTACACCACGTGACTATTACAGCAACAATAATAACAGCACACGCCATAACTGGGACGTTGTGAGTTCGAATCTCCCATCAGTTATAAAAAGAAATCTATCTATATGTCTGTCTATACCTATATGTATATGTATATGTATATGTATATGTATATGTATATGTATATGTATTGTAAGAGTTCTTCGGCTCCGACCAGCTCCTACGCCAAAGTTAAGCGTGCTATAGGCTCGTTGGGAAGACTGGGAACACACTGTCCAGTCTCATCCACTTGACGGACGATGCGTCTCTGAGGGTGCTGCTCAAGTGTCCGAACAACCCACAAGTGTCTGTATCTCTCGGGCCTTGTTAAACGCCAGGATCTATCATGAAAGTAAGCGTACAGACACAGCCCCTGTCACGCCATCTTAGTCCCACGACAAAAGGAGAACTCCATAGCATCTCCACCACCATCATGTCCATTCTTATCGTCCTGGCATTGTGAAAAATTGTCCCAGATGTCTGTGGCCCTGTTCTCATTATGACCGAAGTTTCGAAAGGTTTTGGAGGTTGTTGGACAGCCCAATTTGAGCTGGATGCGGGTAGTGACATATGGGCGTTATAACAAGATGGACAACCAACACAAAGCCAACAAACAAAATAGAGCTGTCGCTCTGCTATGAACTCCTATTTTACAAAACTAAACTCCCAAGTAATTCTTTCCAACGAACCTTACCGAGAACAGATCTTTTCGGAATACTGTTCGAATGCTATTTTCGAAACGGATTTCACTGATGCGATAGAACTTTCTTGCATGAATTCAAAATAATGTACATTTCATGTTTAAATATTTAAACGATGAAAAATGCTGATGTTGTAAATTTATCGAACTTTTTTTAATGCAAAAATTCACTTGAAGCAGAGAGAGAGAGGATTAGAGAGAGATAGAGAAGGGGGAGTGAGAGAGGGAGAAAGAGGAGAGGATTAAATAGATAGATAGATAGACAGACAGATAGACAGACAGACAGACAGATAAATAGACAGATAGATAATAGAGAGATAGAGATAGATGGATAGATAGATAGATAGATAGATAGATAAATAGACAGACAGATAGATAGATAGATAGATAGATAGGTAGATAGATAGATACATCGGTAGATATTGAGAGAGATAGAGACAGACAGACAGACAGATAGACAGAGAGAGAGAGAGAGAGAGAGAGAGAGAAAGAGAGAGAGAGAGAAAGAGAGAGTATGTCTCTCTGCATATGTGCTTGTGTGTGTGTCTATGTGCACGCACGCACGCACGCGCATATATACGTACGAGAGGAAGAGGGATGGAGAGGAACAGAATTCACATCAAAATATTTTATAATGTTGAATTGTTTTAGGAACTGATTAATTTAATATTATTCTTGCCATTGCTGGCATTAAAGTATCATGAGGAAGACAACTAATTTTGCTCAAAATACCAAGAGAAAAAAAACAAAAACGAAAGGATATTTGTTGTCCTTTTGTTTGTTTGTGGCCCTGATAATTAAAAAATATACAGTTTTACAGAGAAGTACTCAACTACGACAAAATCCTTTTTATGGTGAATTCTGAATTTTTCAAGTATGAATTATTCATCATGGGGAATCTATCTAACCAGAATATTTGGATTTTGTTCCCCAAACAGACTTATCGGAATCACAAACCCTTGTTTCACAAACTCTGTATTCTATATTCAGAATAAAAATTGTCGAATACGATGAATCTTCCCAGGACACAGCTGAAATAGTTTCCTAACCAAACCAGCCCAAGCACGACTAAATTCTATAGGAAAGTAAATTCATTTTATTGTGCAACATTTCGAATACGAACAACCCCTCTTGAATCTTCTCCATACTCCAATCTAAATGAAAGTGCAAGAAAATCATGACCAACAAATCTGTGTTTCCCCCAAAAGGAACTGTTTCGATCAAGAAAAATTCCATTATTATTCCAAATCCATTTCCTAATGGCAATATACAAGGGTTATGTAACTAAGAACTCTCTTGAATATAATCACTCCTAATTCCTAGCAGTAAGAAGAGTCTTAACACAACGCCTCTTATTTAAACACCATTCAAAATCTGGAGCAGACATGACCAAGCCAACAAACAACAATACAGCCCTCTCAGACAGACTTCGAGACAACAAACAACACCATAGCCCTCTCAACCAGATTCGAGCCAACAAACAACAAGATATACCTCTCAACCAGACTTCGAGACAACAAACAACAATACAGCCCTCTCAACTAGACTTCGAGACAACAAACAACAAGATAGACCTCTCAACCAGACTTCGAGACAACAAACAACAATACAGCCCTCTCAACTAGACTTCGAGACAACAAACAACAAGATATACCTCTCAACCAGACTTCGAGACAACAAACAACAAGATAGACCTCTCAACCAGACTTCGAGACAACAAACAACAATACAGCCCTCTCAACTAGACTTCGAGACAACAAACAACAAGATATACCTCTCAACCAGACTTCGAGACAACAAACAACAATACAGCCCTCTCAACTAGACTTCGAGACAACAAACAACAAGATATACCTCTCAACCAGACTTCGAGACAACAAACAACAAGATAGACCTCTCAACCAGACTTCGAGACAACAAACAACAATACAGCCCTCTCAACTAGACTTCGAGACAACAAACAACAAGATAGACTTCTCAACCAGACTTCGAGACAACAAACAACACCATAGACCTCTCAACTAGACTTCGAGACAACAAACAACAAGATATACCTCTCAACCAGACTTCGAGACAACAAACAACAAGATATACCTCTCAACCTGACTTCGAGACAACAAACAACAAGATAGCCCTCTCAACCATACTTCGAGACAACAAACAACAAGATATACCTCTCAACCTGACTTCGAGACAACAAACAACAATACAGCCCTCTCAACTAGACTTCGAGACAACAAACAACAATACAGCCCTGTCAACTAGACTTCGAGACAACAAACAACAAGATATACCTCTCAACCAGACTTCGAGACAACAAACAACAAGATAGCCCTCTCAACCAGACTTCGAGACAACAAACAACAAGATATACCTCTCAACCAGACTTCGAGACAACAAACAACAAGATAGCCCTCTCAACCAGACTTCGAGACAACAAACAACACCATAGCCCTCTCAACCAGACTTCGAGATAACAAACAACAAGATATACCTCTCAACCAGACTTCGAGACAACAAACAACAAGATAGACCTCTCAACCAGACTTCGAGACAACAAACAACACCATAGCCCTCTCAACCAGACTTCGAGACA
>JAPXFY010000029.1:31884320-31886820 GCA_030674185.1 Monoplex corrugatus
AAAATTCTTACGTTTCGCACTGAAAAGACGAGACTGTTTGTGACCGGAAGCGTTTGTTTGGCGCGAAATGTGAATTCGTAATTGACAGTCCTGTTGCGCGATTATTCGGTTATTGTATGACTAAAACGTCAGGGACATCTCCTTAGATTATGTACGCGAATGCATTGATATGTCTACTTAATTTTCTTTCTCCTCCCCCCCCCCCCTTTTTTTTTTTTCAATACCTGATGAAGTATTGTGTATATTATTTTGAAGTGGTCATAGCCCTGATATGGCTCTATGCAGTCGGCTGGGCTTTAAACAACAACAAAAAATGACAATAACAATATGATTCTTCCTTTCTTTACCACACTGACCAACGTTTAACCGGTTGTAAAAGCCACTTGCCATGCAATTAAATCGGTTTGAGTTTGATTCTCTCTCTCTCTCTCACTCCCTACCCTCCCTATCTCTGTGTCTCTCTCCCTCTCCTTACCTCTCTCCCTCCCTCTCTCTCTGTCTCTCTCCAGCCCCCCTCTTTCTTCTCTTCATTTAATTAATGTTTTTGTAAATTAGTTCTCTCGTTCACTCGTTGATTAATTGATTCGTTCACTCACTCATTAATGTGTAGAATACAACAATGATGATGATGATGATGATAATGATAGTAATAATAATAATAATAATAATAATAATAAAGATGATGATGTTAATAATAATAATAACAATAATAATAATATTGCTACTACTACTTTAATGCTAATAACAATAACAACAGCAACAACAGCAGCAGAAGCGGCAGTAAGAACAACAACAATAATCATCATCATAATGACACACCCACACACACACACACACACACACACAAACACACATACACATACACACACGTACGCACACAAGAAGCTGAGCTAAGGTACTTTTAAGCCTGTTTAAAGGCGAGTGACTTTTGACCCAAGTTGTCATCTTCTCTGTCACACACACACACACACACACACACACACACACACACACACACACACACACACACCACACACACACACACACACACACACACACACACTGTTTCAGCATATTCTCTCTTTTTCTGTTCTTTTCACTTCACCCCTGCTACTAACTTTCTCTTTCACTCACTGTGTCTTACTGTCTCTCTCTCTTTCTTTTCTGAACCAAGACTTCAGAAAGAATGGTGTTGCAGCACTTCATATGACAGAAGTGACCAAGTACTAGCATTGTCGTAAAACTTAATATCACCGTGAGGTGGGAAGATACAATACAGCTGTAGCTGATATGATAAAACTGGCCAGATAGTTGTTGCCACTGCCGCTAACCTGAATGTTATTGTGCAAAAGGGAAGAGTTGTTATTGTTGATATGATAAAAGTGACCAGACATTAGCATTGCCGTAAACCTTAACGTTATTGTCGCGAAGGACATGATGCTTTATGGGACCAGGATGCGGACAGGGACAGTGTTAACAGCAAGAAGAATAATACAGTGATCAGTTCTCTCTTGCAATAAACAGCGACAGTAAATCATATAAAGAAGCAACCCATGGTTTTCAAGGAAAAGTTAAACATGCCCAAGCAGCTTACAAAACACACACACACACACACACACACACACACACACACACACACACACACACACACACACACACACACATACACATAAAACACACACACACATACACATAAACACACACACACACACACACACACACACACACACACACACACACACACACACACACAAACACACACACAAACACACTTACTCAATACAACAAAGGAGACACACAAATGAAGACAACGCAAAAGCAGATTACCTGAATGTGTGACTAATATTACATAGTACAGAATGAAAACCACTCGCAATCTCTGTCTGTGGGTCTGTCTGTCTGTGTATGTATCCGTAAGAATATGCCGTGTCCACAGTCGCAAAAAACAGGGGATGATTTTTTTTATTCTTATTCTTATTGTTACTTTTGTTAATTAAAGCCCAAGCGACTGCTTAGAGCCATATCAGAGCTATAACCGTTTCAAAACATACAGAATACTCCAATAGGAAAAAAAGTAAGTACACATATCAATACAATCGTGCACATAATCTAAGGAGATGCCCCTGGCGTTGACCACTCCGTCCAATTTATCAACAGGGCATTTAAAAAACATACCTAAATACAAATTTAAAGATATCTAAGGACTCTAAAACATATTTCCATAGGGCCAAAAAACAAAACAAAAAACCCCCACTTAATACATGTATCCGGTTATCAATCCTAAAAGAAAGTACATCAGACTTTATCGAACACATACAGGTGAATGGACCAGCAAGGTAGAACACAATAGGAAGAAATGACAGAAAGCAAAGGAGGAAGAAAGAAACAAGGAGATTGACAGGAAAGAGGAAATTTCTATAGCACAGAATTTAAAGAAAGTGGGGATACTATTTATACCGCAAGAGCCCCTGGCATTCCCACGGGGGGGGGGGGGGGGGGGGGGGGGGGATTTTTGTTGTTG
>JAPXFY010000029.1:31891820-31896820 GCA_030674185.1 Monoplex corrugatus
ACTTTCCTTGCCGAAGTCATGATATCCAGGCCATGAAGCGATCCAAAATGGAGCGTTTATGTTCAGTCAGTTATTCCTTCGTTTGCCCGATTTATGATTCGGAGGTCATGGATGGGATCGAAAATGATGCATTTATGTGAACTTGGTGATTTTTATGTGAACTTGGTTGTCTTTTGTATGTGAACTTGGTTATTTTTACGTGAACTTGGTTATTCTATGTGAAGTTGGTTATTTGTGGTTAATTTTTATATGAACTTGGCTTTTTTTTTATGTGAACTTGGTATTTTTATGTAACTTGGTTATTTTTATGTGAACTTGGTTATTTTACGTGAACTGGTTATTTTTATGTGAACTTGGTTTTTTTACGTGAACTTGGTTATTTTAGTGAACTTGGTTATTTTATGTGAACTTGGTTGTTTTTACGTGAACTTGGTTATTTTATGTGAACTTGGTTATTTTTATGTGAACTTGGTTTTTATGTGAACTTGGTATTTTTATGTGAACTTGTATTTAGGAACTTGGGTATTTTTATGTGAACTTGGTTATTTTTATGTGAACTTGTTTTATTATTTTATTTTACGTGAACATGGTTATTTTTATGTGAACTTGGGTATTCGTTCACTTGCCGGAGTCACGATTTGCCAGATCATCACCGAGATTCGATGTTAACTGATACAGGCATTTGTTGGTAAGAAGGCTTGTTATTTTCTTGACTGCTGTTTTAGCTTGGTTGATTCTGCTGGTTACTTCTAATATACATCTGCTGTCTGATGACATGACTGTTCCATACATACGTGCATGCATACGTACATACGCACATACATACATACATACATAGCTACATAGATACATACATAGATACATACATACATGCATACATTCATACATACATACATGCACACATACATTCATACATACATACATGCACACATGCATAAATGTATACATACATACATACATACATACATACATATCTACATAATACATACATGCATACACATACATACGTACAAACATAAAAAACACATACATACATATGTACATAATACATACATACATACATGCACACATACATACATACATAACATATAGAAACATCCACCCATCCATCCATGCATACATACATACATACATGTACCTACATACACACAGACATCATACATACATACATACATACATACATACATACATACATACATACATACATACATACATACATACATACATATCTGTATATATGTATATGATAAACTCGCCGTTTCCAAACGTATAAAGCAAAGGTGTCTCAAAATTACCAAACTTAAAAAATGATTATGCACTTATAACGGCAAGGGGAGGGTGGGTGGGTAATACTCACACCAGTCACAACAAGAACAAGTACAGCATCAGGGAAATCTCTTCCACCTACAGAACCGAACAAAAACAGAATTCAGACTCTTCTTTCGTCGTTTAAAAACACTGAAGAAAAAACAAAACAAAACAAAACAAACTTATTGCACGTAAGTACAACTTAACTAACAGTTCTAGAACTAACGCCATTAATAGTGACTTGTTTTGTTATTGTTGTTGTTGTTGCTATTGTTGTTGCTGTTGTTCTTTAATTGATGGGAAAAACTCCAAGACTATTGAGGCATTGCTGATTCAAAGCATTAAAGAATTTGAAATTAAATTATCCTTAAAAAGTTTTAAAGTGTTCCTTTATATATATATATATATATATATATATATATATATATATATATATATATATATATATATATATATATATATATATATATAACACGGCAAGTACCTGCCATCAAACTCAATCTTTGAATAAATCATTTTAGTTAAAAAGGAAACAAAGTACATGAATAAGTGATTTTAGTTAAACGCTTTCAGTTAAAAAAAAAGACAAAGTATAGCAAATGCTTGCCACAAACGTTGTACTTGAAATAAATTATTTCAATGAAAAAACAAAACAAAAACAAAACAGTGCAGCAAGTGTTTGCCTTTAGCATTGTAATTCAAATAAATGATTTCAGAAAAAAAAAAAAAGAAATCTGCACAATAAGTACCTGTCACCAGCATCATATTTCAAACATATCATTTCAGATTTATAGAAAAAGAGGTATAGCAAGATATCGGTCATCAACACTACATTTCAAACAAACAAACAAAGGCTCAGGAAAAAGCCATCTGTCGGTGTTCTGCAGTCTAACACCAGACGGTACACGTGTGACACAACCTTTAGGTCTGTTAAAGGTAGAGTCACACGTACAACGTAATACAGCGCAAAACACAAGTCTTTTGTTCCTTGTCAGACATCGCCTTTAGAAATGAAACAATGGTCAAGTATTTCTTTACGACACACATGAGTTGTTACGACACCACATGAGTTGTTAATAAAACTTGTTTGAATAGATGATAATATATCTATATCTATATTTTTATCTATATCTATATTTTTATCTATATCTATCTATTTATCTATCTATATTTTATCTATATCTATCTATTTATCTATCTATCTATCTATCTATCTATCTATCTATATACATATATATATATATATATTATATATATATATATATGCAATTTTATTTATATATATATATATATAAATTTGTGCGTGTGTGCGTCTGTTTGTGTGTATAATATGTTATGTATGCTTTGAATGCTTTTATGTATATATAGTTGTGTGTATATGTAGTATATGTATGTATGTATGTGTGTGTGTGTTGTGTGTGTGTGTGTGTGGTGGATGGATGGGTGCGCGTGTGTTGTATACTGTGTGCGCTTATAATCATAATGTACGCAAGTCATGTAGGCCTAAGTATAATCATGTTTGTAAGTAAATATGCACAATGTATAATGGAAACAACTATGTACGTATACACAAACGTACGTGTCTGCTACCACTACTACTACTGCTACCATCACTACTACTGTTTCTACTACTACTATCACTACTACTGCTACTACTACTAAATCCAATGTTAAAAACCCACCTCTTTTCCCAACAATGAATTGTACAACTTTTTTCTCTCAGTTTGTGTAAGTCTTTTTAGTTTCCTTATATATCAAACATTGTAAGGTTGTCTTTGTCGATTGTATGCGAATGCCTGGTGCGTGAGTGTGCTTAGTTTTTTGTTTTTTGTTGTTTTTTTTGCGCTGTATATATACTGCAATTATCATTATTAATCATCGTTCTTCTTCTTCTTTTTTCTAGTATCATTGATGTTGTTGTTGTTGCTGTTGTTATTGTTATTATTATCATTAGTATAGTATTGCTAGTATTACTATTAATTATCATTATCATTACTATCATTATCATTATTATCATTGTTATTATTGTGATAATAATATCAACGATAATTTCGCTTATTTAGTGCGAAAAACGCACGTCAAGGGCATGCTCATTGCAGGAACAGAACAAATAAATAATAAAAAAACAAACCATAATATAGATAAAGGTACAGAAGCATTGCGCGTGCACACACACACACACACACACACACACACACACACACACACACACACACACACACAACACACACACACACACACACAACACACACACACACACACACACACACACACACACACAACACACACACACACACACACACACACACACACACACACACACAGAAAATGTTAAACACACAACAACAACAACAACAAAAACAAACACCGAACAACAAAAAATATTCTACTGCAACACGTATGCACGTAAATACTATAGGTACAAATTTATCGGAATGTTTTTTCTTCTTCTTTCTTTTTGTCGTAGACTTTAGTTTTGACTAGTTTTTATTTGTCTCGAAAAAGAAATCTGTTTGAAAAATGTATACCTGGATTATGTATCCAAATAATTTTGATGGAGATGCTGAGTTCCAAGTCTTCAGCTTGGGAGATGTGGCTCTCGCTTTTTACTTAATGATGATGATGATGATGATAATAATAATAATAATAATAAATATATAATAATAATAATAATAATAACAATAACGATAATATAAAAAGTAGTAACAATAATTTAATAATGATAAGTAATAACAATAATAATCATTATAGTAATAATAATAATAACATTAATGATAACAATGATGACAGCAATGTGATGATGATGATGATGATGATAATAGTAATAATGCTACTACTGTTTTAACAACAACTGCTACTACTACTACTGCTACAATAACTACTACTACTACTACTACTACCATTACTACAACAACAAACAACTACTACTAAGAAAAAGAAGAAGAAGACGACGAAGAATTACAGCAATATTAGCAATGCTGCTGTTTCATTGTCTATTATTATTGTTATTATTATCATCATCATCACCTCATCATCTCATCATCATCATCATCATCATCAATTTTTCGTTGGTATATATCTCCACCCCCTACGACAACCAGTCAATCAAAGTCTGAACTGGCGTGTTACGTAGATGATAAACTATAAAGATGGAATATGCAGTTGTGTTGATGTATATCATATATCTTGCTCGAAAAAAAATCGAAGAAATTTGGAACATGCAGGCATCTTATTCCCCCATCAGTTTGGAGGTAGTGTAATTATCATCACCTAATTTAATGGTTTTCATAAATGTTGCCACATAGCACTCTCCCCCTCCCCTCCCTCAAAGGTTGAATTGTATTTTCTTTGATAAGGATCACTGTACTCAGGGAGATTTCTTTTGTGTTCGTTTTTTTTTCTTTTTTTTCTTTCTGTTTTTTTGATTTTTGTCCCATTTTCTATGCCACTTTAATGGCCACAGAAGCTGGCACAATTTTTGAAATGCCATCAAGATGATGACGATAAGGATGAACATCATGATGCTGTGGAGTTCCTTCTAGGATTGAGACTGCATGACAGGGTTGTACTCTACACTTTCTATCATAACGTGTCCTGGCGTCAACTAGGCCCGAGAGATACAGACACCTGCCGTGTTGGTCAGACAATTTGAGCAACACCCTCAGTGAAACATCCGTGAAGTCCACGAGACT
>JAPXFY010000029.1:31901820-31916820 GCA_030674185.1 Monoplex corrugatus
CATCGTCATCATTAAATAAAGCCACGAGCTGTTTATCAAAGAACAGTAACTATCAATTAAAAATCAGCCCCACAAGAAGAAAAGCTATAATCAGTAGCAGAAAGATTGTTTTGTTGTTGTTGCTGCTGTTGGTGTTGTCGTTATTATCTAAATCAAATCAAGGTTGTGCTCAAAGTATTTCTCAGGCCAGAGAGAGGGAGAGAGAGAGAGAGAGAGAGAGAGGAGAGAGAGAGAGAGAGAGAGAGAGAGAGAGAGAGAGAGAGAGAGAGAAAGAGAGAGAGACAGACAGACAGAGAGAGAGAGAGAGAGTGTGGTGTGTGTCAGAGAGACAGAGAGAGAGAGACACAGACAGACGAGATAGAGACAGAGACAGAGAGACAGAGAGACAGAGAGAGAGAGAAAAGGAAAAGGAAAGAAAAAGAAAGGAAAAATTCGTGAACTCTGCTTCTGCACCAAGGCAGGCCTCATATCACATTGATCAACTATGTCTGCACTTGGCATCTTGAATTATTTATTTACTTATTCATTTTGTAATCATTTTGACAGACACAAAATATAGACAATCAGTCTGGTCACCTTCCCCCACACGAGGTGAATCACAGAAAACAATCGTCATCAACATGAAATAAAAGTTTTCTGTATATATTATTTTGTTTCTGTTGCAGACCTAGGTCCTATCAATGTTTTTATCCTGCAATCTGTTTGGTATCATCTGGTCTATTCGTTTGGATTTGAGTTTAAAGACACATTTTAAAATCCTCTGTATTGAATGACCACTCACTTTTAATCATCACCAAAAGTTACGAGATTGTTTTTGTTTTTTTTGGTTTTTTTTTCAGTTTTCAATTAATTTCCTGAATTTTGAGGAGGTGTGTTTTTGTTTGTATATTTTTAACTTTTTTTTTTTTCTGTACTGTCTCGCCACCTGTTTACTAAGACTGTTCGTCTGAAAATAATGTATGATATTAAATTAAACAGTGCTCCTTGCATTTTTTGTTGTTGAGTGTTTGATATGTCTTTTTTCATGCACACGTGTAAGTCTAGCACACTGCCTACATTTGACATTTGACTTTAAATTTTGAAACTACGCGGATTTTACGATATATTTGAAACGCCTCCAAAAAAAAGGTACACAATATCAACAACAACACAATGATATGATGACAAAACAACAACAACAATGATAATGATGACAAAAACAACAGCAGCAATGACCAACAACGATGTCAACAACAGCGATAATAATGATAACAATAATGATAATAATAATAATAATGATGATTATGATACTACAAACTACTACCACTACTACTACTACTACTACTACTACTACTACTAATGATGATGTTGATGATGATATGAATAATAGTAATAATAATAATAATAATAATAATAACAATAATAATTCCATTTATCAGATCGTAAGCAAGTTAAAAAATCGATTGGAAACAGGTACCAGAGATCACGCTCAAAGACCTCTGGAGATAATGATAATGATAAAAATGACGATAACGATAATGATAACGAGAAAGATAATAATGATAAAGATGATGATAATGATAACGATAAAGATACTGATAAAGATGATGGTAATGATAAAGATAATGGTATGATAAAGATAATGATAACGAGAAAGACGATGATAATGATAATGACAATGATAAAGACGACGATATCTTTCTTATTTTACAAGTTATTAATAACGAAAAGCCATTCTTCATATTTTTTCCACGTGCTCGCCTGTCGGGTGTGTGTGTGTGTGTGTGTGTGTTTTCGCGTTTCCATAAGCCAGCCGCTGACACACATGACTTACAGCATGTTGCACGTGCATGTTTCACATTCAGCATGCGTGGACACAACACAGGAAGGGGCTTTAGGCAGTGACAGGTCTGCACAACATGTTGACCTGGGGATGGGAAAACTCTCCACCCTTTTATCCCACCAGAAGGCGGAGATGGTGGTGGTGGTTTGGTGGTGGTGATGATAGTGGTGGTGGTGACGATGGTGGTGGTGGTGGTGGCAGTAGTAGTAGTGGTGGTGGTGATGGTGGTTGTGGTGGTGGTAGTAGTAGTGGTAGTGGTAATAATGATGACAGTGGTGGTGATGATGGTGATGGTAGTAGTAGTGGTGGTGATGGTGGTGGTAGTAGTAGTGGTGGTGGTGGTGATGATGATGATGGTGGTGGTGGTTATGATGGTGGTGGTAGTAAAAGTGGTGGTGGTGGTGGTGATGATGGTAGTGGTGGTGGTTATGATGGTGGTGGTAGTAGAAGTGGTGGTGGTGGTGGTAGTAGAATGGTTGGTGGTGGTGGTGGTGGTGATGATGGTAGTGGTAGTAAAAGTGGTGGTGTGGTGGTGATGATGGTAGTGGTTATGATGGTAGTGGTGTTGGTGATGATGATGGTAATGGTGATGATGATGGTAGTGGTGATGGTTATGATGTGTTGATGGTGGTGGTAGTAGCAGTGGTGGTGGTGATGATGAAGATGATAGTGGTGGTGATGGTGATCATGGTAGTGGTGATGGTGTTGGTGCGGTGATGGTATGATGATGATGATGTTCATGGTGTTGGTTGGTGTTGGTGGTTATATGGTGATGATGATGATGATGATGATGATGACGGTGGTGGTGGTGGTGGTGATAATTCTGGTGGACGTGGTGGGTGATCATGATGGTGGTGGGTAGTCAATGGTTGGGGAAGGCGACGGTAGTAGTAGTGATTGAGGATGATGATGGTGGTCGTGGTAGTGATGTTGTTGATGTTGATGATATTGATAATGATGGAGATGATGATGATGATGATGGTGGTGGTCGTGATGATGATGACGATGATGATGACGACGACGCGGTGATGATAATGACAGTGATGATGATAATGGTATCAGATGAAAGATGTCAACATATCACCACCACTCTAACCATGCCTCGCCTGTTCTTGAACCGTAGACTGACGTACGGCGGTGATGATGATGATGATAATGGTGTGAGATGAAAGATATCAACATACCGGTGACAGTGATGATGGTAATGGTATCAGATGAAAGATGTCAATATATCAACACCACTCTAACGATCGTAGACGTGATGATGATATGATGATGATGATGATAATGATAATGGTATCAGATGAAAGATGTCAATATATCAACACCACTCTAACGATCGTAGACGTGATGATGATGATGATGATGATGATAATGATAATGGTATCAGATGAAAGATGTCAATATATCACCACCACTCTAACGATCGTAGACGTGATGATGATGATGATGATGATGATAATGATAATGGTATCAGATGAAAGATGTCAATATATCACCACCACCCTAACGATCGTAGACGTGATGAGATGATGATGATGATGATAGATGATAATGGTATCAGATGAAAGATGTCAATATATCAACACCACCCTAACGATCGTAGACGTGAATGATGTGATGATGATGATAATAAATGTATCAGATGAAAGATGTCAATATATCACCACCACTCTAACGATCGTAGACGTGATGATGATGATGATGATGATGATGATAATGATAATGGTATCAGATGAAAGATGTCAATTATCACCACACTCTAACGATCGTAGACGTGATGATGATGATAATGATAATGATAATGGTATCAGATGAAAGATGTCAATATATCACACCACTCTGAACACGCCTCGCCTGTTTTTAAACCGTAGACTGTTGTATGGCACACGATAGCAGAGAAGGGTGGAAAACACAATTTACTGGTGGGGGATGGGAATTGGGTGGGGGTGAGAGATGGTGGGGTGGGGGGGAGGATAGAGGGATAGGGGCGGAGGGTGTTGGACATCAAAACAAACCTCTTCGCACGGACACGAGCGTGAGAGAATGCACTGAGGACAGGTATGTAAACACACACAGAACTATGTCGGCGCACATACGCACGTAAACACACAGACACACATGTGCGCGCGGACATACATACACACACAACACACACACACACACACACACACACACACACACACACACACACACACACACACACACACACACACACACACTACCATAAACTCACATTCATCGATTTGTAATTATCGGACATCTCCAAATATGATGCATTGTTGCATATCATCATCATCGATTTTAATTATCGATCATTCCATATGTCATTTTGCATTCATTCATCATTTATTATCATACATATATTATTATATATTAATTGTAGTAGTAGTACATTATAATACTCAATAGTAATATCATCATCATCATTTAAATCATCATTATTATTATTATTATCATTACTATTAATGTCATCATCATTATTATTATTTGTCATTACCATCATCATTATTATCATCGTCACTCAAAATACACCATATTACTGTTTGACCCAATATCATCCTTACCCTACACGTAAGGGACAACAGAAGACTATAATATTATTTTCTCCGCACACGGCAATTTGTTTACACTTCAAACAACATTCAAAGCGGACGGTGAACGCCCGTCCAGGAATGTGCACCGACTATGATACAGCCCAGCATGCCAGCGGAGCCATAAAAATCCTAACACAAAAACAAAAACAAGATGGGCTGAGAGCCTTCAGCCAGCTTCTTCTTAACCCTTTGACTCCTGCAGCCTGTCCAACAGCATCCTTCTTTGTCAACCATGCTGGAAGAGCAAAAACTTAACCCTTTGACCCCTCACCCTATCCACCAGCTTCCTGCAGGAAGCTGGTGGATAGGGTGAGGGGGTCAAAGGGTTAAGTTTTTGCAGTTGGAAGATAGGGTGCAGGTGGCAAAGGGTTAAGAGTTGAGCGTACTACGGGGGGCTCACTGGGCGGACTGAGATCACACAGTCGAGTTTCGTCCATTTACCGAGTCGCCTGGTGTTGTGGTGGTTATCATTTTTGTTTAAAGCCCAGCCGACTGCGTAGAGCCCTATCAGGGCTATAATCGTTTCAAAATATATACAATACTTCAACAGGGGAAAGAAATTAAAAAAAAAAAAAAAAAAAGGAAAAGTAATTTACACGTATCAATGCATTTGCGTACATAATGTAAGTTCTCCCTGGCATTGACCACTGCGTCCAATTTATCATACGAGGGATTTAAAACACATACTTGAATACAAATTCAAACATAAACATAACTAAGGGCACTAAAATCGAACACATACAGGTGATGGACCAGTAAGGCAGAAAATGATAGGAAGAAATGATAGAAAGCAAAGGAACAAGGCAAAGCAACAACAACAACAACAACAACAACAACAAAAACAACAACAACAACAACAAAACAAAAACAAAGACAAGTGACAGAAAAGATAAAATTTCTAGCACAGAATTTCCAAATTTCCAATACTATTTATATTGAAAGACCCCCGGCATCCCCACAGAGTGGGGGTATAGTGGTTAGCGCCTCGGATTACCGTTGAAAGGTTGTGGGTTCGAATCCCCGTCAGTCCTTTCAAAACATCATTGTGGGTTGGTTTTTTTTTTTTTCCGGCTCCAAACCGATTCCTACCCATAGTTGAACGTGTTATGGGCTCATTGCAAGGACCTGGGACCACACAGTCGAGTTTCATCCATTTCACGGATGTGTCGTATTTGAGGGTGTTGCTCAAATTTCTTGACCAGCACCGCAGGTTTTTGCATCTCTCGGGCCAGGTTGACGCCACTGTATGTTATGAAAAGAAGTGTAGCGCACAGCCCCGTCACGCAACTCAACCCGAAACGGAACTTCCACAGCATCATGATAATCATCCCCATCGCCATCCATCATCGTAGCATCATTATCGCACTTTATGAAAAAAAAAAAAAAAAATCCAGATCATGTGATCAGGGAAACGCTGCATAAATGGGACAGAAGCAAAAGATGGTCGAGCCATTCTAATAGTCTCCCTTTTCATATGAAAACCGCAACATGAAGCACTGGTCCACTGGCCTGTTCGCTACCCATCTTTATGTTTCCATCATCCTGGTAGTGTCGGCTTAGTAATTCCTACGTTCCTCCCCTCCCCTTCCTTCATTTCAAGACCTTTCCAACGCGTAAGATTTTGTGCAGGCGTGCAAGCTCAAGGAGTCTGCCTGATAACTGCTGGCAGATTTGGGTGGAGCGCATACGGGATTCTCCGAGCACCATGAATCCCTGCTGAACAAATTCCCGAACCCCAAACTGTAAAGTGTATTGCAGATATACACTGCATAATATTGTGGTGTTGTATTGCACGGTGTTGCACCGTCACATTGCACATTATTTTGCACAGTCGATATTGCATTGTCATTGCACGGTGTTGTATAGTGGCACTGCATGGTACTGTGTTATTGTATTGTGTAGTACTGTATTGCTGCATTGCACTGACTTGTACTGTTGCATTGCATGGTATTTATTGCACATTGCCACGATTATGCCGCACTGCACGGTATTGTATTGCCGAACCGCTCGACATTGTACTGCCGAATTACAAGGTGTCGTACCGTTCCACTTGCACGATACTGTATTGCCACATTGCACGGTATTGTATTGCCGTATCGCACGATACTGTATTGCTGCATTGCACGGCATTTTGTATTGCCGAATTGCACGGTATTGTATTGCCGTATTGCACGGTATTCGTATTGTGCCGCATTGCCGGCATTTTGTATTGCCAAATTGCACGGTATTGTATTACCGCATTGCACAGTATTGTATTGCCGCATTGCACGGTATGTATTGCCGACATTGTATTGGCCGCATTGACGGCATTGTATTGCCGCATTGCACGGTATATTTGCATTGTACGGATTGTATTCCTGCATTGCACGGTATTGTATTGCTGCATTGCACGGTATTGTATTGCTGCATTGCACGGTATTGTATTGCTGCATTGCACGGCATTGTATTGCAGCATTGCACGGCACTGTATCATTGCACGGTATTGCATTGCCGCATTGCACGGTATTGTATTGCCGCATTGCACGGCATTGCATTGCCGCATTGAATGATATGGTCTTGTTGCATTGCATGACATTGTGTCGTTGCATTGCACGGTGTTGTGTTATTGCACTGCTATGGATTGTACTGTTACATTGCACTGTGTTGTGTAGTACATTGCAAGCTATCATATTGTTGCTTTGCACGGTATTGTAATGCCGCATTGCACGGTAGTCTTTTGCCGCATCCCACAGATTGTAAAGCTGCATTGCACGGTATTCTATTGCCGCATTGCACGGTATTGTAATTCCACATTGTACGGTACTCTATTGCCACATTGCTGAGTCGTATAATGCTGCATTGCACGGTTTTCTATGATTGTATTGCACGGTATTTTACTACCGCAATGCATGATATTTGCATTGTTGCATTGCATCGCATTATATTGTTGTGCTGCACAATACTGTATTGTTGCATTGCACGATATTGCATTGCCACATTAATCTGTATTGTATGCCGTATCGCACGCATTATAATTTATTGTTGCATTGCACGACATTGTATTGCTGCACTGCACGGTATTGTATTGCTGCATTGCACGGTATTGTATTGCTTCAATGCACGGTATTGTATTGCTGCACTGCAGGTATTGTGTTGCTGCATGCAGGTATTGTTTGCTGCATCTGCACGGTATTGTATTTGCACTTGCATGGTATTGTATTGTTGCAATTGCACGGTATTGTATTGTTGCATTGCACGATATTGCATTGTTGTATTGCACGGTATTCTATTGCTGTATTGCACGGTATTGTATTGCTGCATTGCACAGTATTGTATTGCTGCATTGCACGGTATTGTATTGCTGCATTGCACGGTATTGTATTATTGCAATACACGGTATTGTAAAGCTGCATTGCATGATATTGTACTGTTGCATTGTACGGTATTGTATTTGTTGCACATTGCACAGTATTGTAATGCTACATTGCACGTATTGTATTGCTGCATTGCATGGTATTGTATTATTGCATTGCACGGTATTGTAATTGCTGCATTGCACGGTATTGTATTATTGCATTGCACGTGTATTGCATTGCACGGTATTGTATTGTTGCATTGCACGGTATTGCATTGCTGCATTGCACGGTTATTGCATTGTTTGCATTTGCATAGGTATTGTAATGCTAGCATTGCACGGTACTGTATTGGTGCATTGCACGGTATTGTATTGTTGCAATGCACGCATTGTAAAGCTGCATTGCATGATATTGTATTATTGCATTCGGTATTGTTATTGTTGCATATCCCGGTATTGTATTGTTGCGTTGCACAATTATTGATAATTGTTTTTGCATTGCGCGGTGTTGTATTACTGTACTGCTCGGTATTGTCTTGTTGAATTGCACGGTATTGCATCGTTGCATTGCACGGTATTATACTGCCGCATTGCTGGGTAGTGTACTGCCGTATTGCACGGTATTGTTTTGCTACATTGCACTCCACTGTCTTTTGTTGCGATATTGTATTGTTGTATTGCACGGTATCGTACTATCGCATTGCATGATATCTGTTTTGTTGCATTGCATGGCATTATTTTAGTGCACTGCAAAATACCGTACTATTCATTGCACGATATTGTATGGCCACACCGATCTGCACTGTTTTGCTGTATTGCACGGCATTATAATTGTGCATTGCACGATAATGTGTTGCTGCATCGCACGGTATTGTATAGCTGTGTTACACTGTATTGTATTCTTGCATTGCATATTATTATATTGCTGCACTGCACGGTTTTGTATTGTTGCATTGCACGGTATTGTATTGTATGCGTTGCACGATATTGTATTGCTGCATTGCGCAGTATTGTATTGCTGCATTGCACAGTATTGTATTGTTGCATTGCACGGTTTTGTATTGTTGCATTGCACGGTATTGCATTGTTGCATTGCACGATACTGTATTGTTGTTGTTGAACTGCACGGTGTTGTAATGTTACATTGCACGGTATGGTAATGTTGCGTTGCATGATATTGCAATGTTGCATTGCACAGTATGTATTGTTGCATTGCACGTATTGTATTGTTGCTTGCACGGTATTGTAATGTTGCATTGCACAGTATTGCAATGTTGCATTGCACGGTATTGTATTGCTGCATTGCACGGTATTGTATTGTTGCATTGCACGGTATCGCAATGTTGCATTGCACAGTATTGTATTGCTGCATTGCACGGTATTGTATTGTTGCATTGCACGGTATCGCAATGTTGCATTGCACAGTATTGTATTGCTGCATTGCACGGTCAATACAATTGCACGGTATTATATTGTTGCATTGTATGGTACTGTATTGTAGCCATGCATATTGTATTGTTGTATTGCACGGTATTGTATTATCGCACTTAACGGTATTGTATTGCAGCATTGCTCGGTATCGTATTGTTGCATTGCACGATATTGTATTGCAGCAATGCACTATAGTGCATTACCACATTGCTCTGCATTGTATTGCCGTATAGTACTGCACTGTATCGTTGCAATGCATGGTATAGTATCGTTGCATTCTTGGTATTGTATTGTTGTATTGCATGGTATTGTTTGATTGCATTGCATCGTATTGTATCGCAGCATTGCACGGTTTTGTATTGCAGCATTGCACGGTATTGTATGGTTACATTGCATGGTACTGTATTGTTGCATTGCACAATATCGTATTGTTACATTCCATTGTATTGTATGCTTTTAGCGGCATTGTACTGCTGTATGTGGGGTGTTGCATTACATTGTTGCCCTGCACAATACTATACTATTGCAGTGCACGATCCTTATTGTTGCGGCATTATACAATATCGTATTGCAGCTGTGCACAGTATCGTGTTCTTGCATTTTCCGGTCTTGCACTGCACAGTATTACATCATTGCACAGCACTGTATTGTTCCATTGCACGGAATTCTATTGTTGCATTGCATTGTCTTGTACTGTTGGAGTGTGGCACTGTATTGCATGGTACCATTTCGTCGTACGGTGTGGTTTTGTTGCATCGCAAAAAACCCCCCCAAAAACCCAACGTATTATCGCTATGCATGACACTGTATTGTCGCATTTAGGTATTGTGTTTGTATTGCATGGTATTGCTGCCTTGCACGGTGCTGCTTGATTTATGTTGTCGCTTTGCACCGGAAAGCATTGCCGCATTGCACGGTACTGTAATTCTGCATTGCACAGTTTTGTAATTCCGCATTGCACGGTACTGTAATTCCGCATTGCACAGTTTTGTAATTCCGCATTGCACGGTATTGTAATTCCGCATTGCACGGTACCGAATTCCACAATGCACAGTATGTAACTCCACATTGCACGGTATGTAATCTGCACGATTGAATTTCGCATTGCACAGTAATGTAATTCGTTCATGTATTGTAATTCGCATTGCACGGTATTGTAATTCCGCATTGCACGGTATTGTAATTCCGCATTGCACGGTATTGTAATTCCGCATTGCACGGTATTGTAATTCCGCATTGCACGTATTGTAATTCCGCATTGCACGGTATTGTAATTCCGCATTGCACGGTATTGTAATTCCGCATTGCACGGTCATTGTAATTCTGCATTGCACGGTATTGTAATTCCGCATTGCACGGCATTGTAATTCCGCATTGCACGGTATTGTAATTCCGCATTGCACGGTATGGCATTGTACTGTAATGTGGTATTCTATAGTTCACTGGTATCATCATCATCATCATCATCATCATCATCATCATCATCATCATCATCATTCTTCTTGTCATAAATATTGTTGTTGTTATTATCATTCTCATTGTTATCATCATCATTATTATTTTTACTATTACTATTATTATTATCATTAGTAGTAGCAGTAGTAGTATCGTGCTTATTACGCTTCTGCGCTAGATAAGTTGACAGACAGTACAGGATGTGAGAAAGAAGATTAACCCTTTTTTTCTGGATAGGTTTCCCATGACTATGCAACGAATATACACACAATGGCTTGTACTGAATACAGAAATATACAAATCACAATTATTGTTATTTTTGTTTGAAAACCCAGCCGACTGCGCAGAGCCATATCAGGGCTATAACCATCTCAAAACATACACAACATCTCACACGGGAAAAAAGTGGAAAAGAAGATTTAAGTACATAATTATGTCAAAGCAATCGGCACGTAATCTACGAACATGCCCCAAGCGTAGACTACTTATCACCAAGGGGTTTAACAAATAAACCTGAATATGGAATTAATCGTAACTAAAGACACTAAAACTTAGACATAAAAACAGGCCTAAATTACCTAAAACTGCTTCTGCACAGCACATTTTTTTAGCCAAAAATGAACTTAACACACATGAATCCAGAGAAAAAGAAGTGAGGGCTTTATAGAACACAAACAGGTGAATGGACCAGCAGGCAGAATGATAGGAAGAAATGACAGAAAGCAAAGGAGGAAGAAAGAAACAAAGGGAGTGACAGAAAAGAGAAAATTTCTAGCACAGAATTTCCAGAAGGTGGGGGATATGTTTATACTGACAGATATCCCGGCATCCCCACGGAGTACAAAAATACACTGTATACAACAATAAACACGTAAGTCAAACTGTTTTAACAATCTCCCTTTTCATACAAGGAAGCTCGTGGATAGCGTGAGGAAGTCTCAAGAGTTAAACTTTTTGCAGCTGGTGGATATGGTACGGGAGTCGTAGAGTTAAGAAGCATCAATGAAACAAACAAAACAAAACAAAACCAAACAAAACTACCTTGACGTGAAGTAAGAACAATGGCACAAAGTTACACCCGTGCAAACACAATGATGAAAAAAAAAAAAGAAAAAAAAAAAGAGAAATCAGAGGCTGTCTGCCCGAGAAAGCTCTTCTCGTCATCTTAGTCTAAACAATGCTGATTTAGGACATTTATTTTCAGTTTTTTAGTTTGTGTGACCTTGACCTTGACGTTATGGCCTCTAACACTTATGCATTGGCGACTCTTTAGCATCCCGACACCTTTGACTCAATTTTGATTAACATCAATAGATAAATGAAAACATAATAATAACAATAATAAAAAAAGAATCTGAACAAAATCTTGCTGACTCATTTTTTTGTCACAGACACACAAACGTCCCTCTCTCTGATCGCTGTGAAACAATCACCTACCCTTCTCTCCTCCCCCCCCCCCTTCTTTTACTTCAAAGAGCCTTGTATTGTTGGAGAGGCGCGAGAGGAGAAGAGGTAGGCTATGTAAAAAAGTACAGAAAGCACGGCAATGTAAGAGAGGGAAGAATGATATCCAATGAGTAAGTACGATGACTGTCCATATTTTGTCGTAAATCATTCAATGAAAAGACAGACAGTAAAGGACGTCCAGTGAAGGCGTCTTTTAGTTTTAGCACTTGCCTAACTTGTCGCCTATTATTCACGTCTGAAATAATTGTGAAGAGTTGTGTATTAAAGAACAGTAGCCAGGAGAACCAAACAAGAACGGGACAGAATGACAGCAAGTTTATTTGCCGCAGTCAGAGGCAACCAAACAAAACAACAAACGAAAAACAAAAACAAAAACAAACTGACGTGACCTTGAAGATAGTTGTTTGCACATACCCATCACAGTACAAGAAAATACAACTTAGTATATACAATTCCATACAACATAATACAATACAATACAACAGATACAACTCAAGATATAGTACAACTCAACAAATAAAAAACAAACAAACCCGAACATTATACAAGACAATGAAACTCAATGTACTACATCATCATCATCAGGTGCCTTGCCGCATGGCGTTGGCGATTATGGACTTCCATCTGTCTCTATCTCTTGTTGCCCCAAGCATCTCCTCCACTCTCCCTGTCTTCAGCCACTCTGCAAGTCCGTCTAGTGTCTTCTCCCTGGGTCTACCCGGTGCTCTCCTTCCCTCCAGCTTTCCCGTTGTGACCAGGTCTTCCAATTCCCCTTTCCTCATAAAATGACCTATGAATGTTGCCTGCCTTTTCCTAATCTTCCTTATGAATGATCTACTTGTGTCTGCCTCCATCAAGATGTCTCGTTTGTTTTCTTTGCTGTCCATGGAACTCTCAACATTCTTCTTAGAAACCACATCTCGGCTGCCTCAATCTTGTTCTGGCTTTGCTTGTTGACTGTCCACGCCTCGCAACGTACAACAGTACTGGTTCTATATTACATTCAAGAACTCTCTTCCTGATGTTAATAGATAGGCATTTGTTGGTATTAATTAACACCAGGAAGAGAGTACTACAGTAAATACAATACACAGTACAATACAAGTCAATATTTACAGTATAACTCAATGAATACACAAACAATACAAAACAATGTAACTCTGTATACTACAATAAACACAACACAACACAACACAATACAATGACACAGAGGAAAGCGTAACATCCTGACAAGTTGATTCATTAATGAATTACATTTACCAAAAACGCAACACACACAGACTATATCACAAAAGGAGAAGAAGAACAATACCAATTATTCTAAAAGCACACAACACATCCAGACAGGAAAAGTATCTTTACATCTCCAAGTTGTTGTAAGTGGATTTTTTTTTCTTTTTCATGAAGATATATCCGTTTGTGTATTATGAAGTCTTTGCTCTACTTAAACGGGTTTTGTATGTGACGAAGTCTGCCTATATTCAAACGACTTTTGTATTGTGACGAAGTCTGCCCATATTCAAACGACTTTTGTACGTGACGAAGTCTGTCCATATTCAAACGACTTTTGTATGTGACGAAGTCTGCCCATATTCAAACGACATTTTTATGTGACGAAGTCTGCCCATATTCAAACGACATTTGTATTGACGAAGTCTGCCCATATTCAAACGACTTTTGTAGTGACGAAGTCTGCCCATATTCAAACGACTTTTGTATGTGACGAAGTCTGCCCATATTCAAACGACTTTTGTATGTGACGAAGTCTGCCCATATTCAACGACTTTTGTATGTGACGAAGTCTGTCCATATTCAAACGACTTTTGTATGTGACGAAGTCTGCCCATATTCAAACGACTTTTGTACGTGACGAAGTCTGCCCTATTCAAATGTTCTGTTCGTCTGTTCTGTAGATCTTAATGTCCTACCACTCTCTGAGTAACGAGGACTAGCAACAACAAAAATGCTTTAAGAAGCTTTAAAAATTTTAGTAGCATTGTGAGATACCAATGCTTTTTTCGGTTCTCTGTCGATCTGGATCATATCGATTGGATGGATGAATGGATAGATGATATATTCGAACGACTTTTGTATGTGACGAAACCTCTGTCCATATTCAAATGATTTTGTATATGACAAAGTTTCTGCCCATGCTCAAATAGCCTATGTGTATGACAAAATCTCTGCCCATCTTCAAAAGGATTTTGTGTATGACGAAGTTTTTGACCATGCTTAAATTGCTTTTGTCACATCATCATCATCATCATCATCATCATCATCATCATCATCATGTGCCCTGCCGCATGGCGTTGGCGATCATGCCCTCATACGAATCTATCCCTTGTCGCTGCAAGTACATCTCCCACCCTCTCTGTCCTCAGCCTCTATACAAGTAGTTGGTTTTTCATATGACGAAATCTTTCCCTATACTCAAACGGCCACCCCGTCTGTAACTGAAGAAGAGACGGCCTATCTGAACATTGTGCACACCAAAAATACATATTCAGAATATTCTAGCTTTGCTTTTTTATGAATGTTGTTTCTGTAGTAACACACAGGACCCATGGAGTCCCCAAACCGTACCGAAACTCACAACGCACACCCACGGTTAGTGAAAACTTACAACGCACACCACCGGTTAGGTGAAAACTTACAACATACACGTTAGTGAAACTGACACGCACACCACCGTTAGGTGAAAACTTACAACGCACACCACCTATTAGGTGAAAATTACAACGCACACCACCGGTTAGGTGAAAACTTACAACGCACACCACCGGTTAGGTGAAAACTGACAACGCACACCACCGGTAGGTGAAAACTGACAACGCACACCACCGGTTAGGTGAAAACTACAACGCACACCACCGGTTAGTGAAAACTTACAACGC
>JAPXFY010000029.1:31919320-31929320 GCA_030674185.1 Monoplex corrugatus
GCGCGCGCGGGCGTACGTCTGTATTTGTGTACTGTCAGCATATATTTGTCAGGCAGCACGCACAAGTATGTTCACCTATTTATTTATCATTTATCCATTTATTTACACATTTATCAACTTTTATATTTATTTTTGCGTCTACCGAATTATTGCATTTATACACTTATCAAATTAATTAATCGTTTTATCAAATATTTATGCTCATTTATTTATGTATTCATTTCTTTATTCATTTATATATATTCTATTTTAAATTTATTTATCTATCTATTTATTCTTCAGACGAACGCCCTGTTGTGAACCATCCCAAGTTTGGAGACTATCAATCAGCCAAAATTTACATATGTATAATACCCAACAGAGCAATAAAAGGACATTTGACAAAACCATAAAAAAAAAAAAAATAAAAAAAAAAAACATGGAAATATGCCGGTAAAGAAATGGGCAGTTGCCCTATGATTCAAAGAACATTGTGGTGGTGGGGGTGGGGGGTGGGGTATTGTGTGTGCGTGTGTGTGTGGGTGTGAGTGCGTGTGTGTGAGTGAGTGTATGTGTGTCTGTGTGTGAGTGTGTGTGTGTCTGTGTGTGAGTGTGTGTGTGCGCGTGTGTGTGAGTGTGTATGTGTGTGTGAGTGTGTGCGTGCGTGCGTGTGTGTGTGTGAGTATGTGTGTGTTCTGTGTGTGAGTGTGTGTGTGCGCGCGTGGCGACGCGGGTGGTGTGTGTGTGTGTGCGTGTATGTGTGTGTCTGTGTGTGAGTGTGTCTGTGTGTGTCTGTGTGTGACTGTTTGTTTGTTCGTTATTTTTTTAACGTCTATTCACGTATGTGCTTTTAGTGTGTGTGTGTTGTGTGTGTGTGTGTGTGTGTGTGTGTGTGTGTGTGTGTGTGTGTGTGTGTGTGTGTGTGTGTGTTGTGTGTGCTAATGTATGTATATGTGTGTGCGTGTGCGCGCGCGCGCGCGCGCGTGGAAGGGGGAGTGACTCTGCGCCCTATCCTGGCATTATGGAGTTGTGGGCCTTGAGCAAATGGCCAGCAGACCAACCTGGTCATCATTCAGCGTCAACATATCCACATCAGGCCACATAGATCAATCAGTTTTAGTTTCCGTTTCTCAAGGACACCATCTCAGCGCTCGGGAACAAAAATTCCATATGTACGGACGCCACATATGGCATGTGATGGAGAGTTATTGGGAGTTATTTCGAGGCAGATCCACTGCGCTCGGACAACTCCATATGCGCTCCACCTAAATCTGCCAGCGATTCTCTGACAGATTTCCTGAACTGCACTAAAAACCCCTATGCGCTGGCCAGGTCTTGAAACGGGGAATGGGGAGAAAGGACCTATCAAACACTAAGTTGGCACCACCAGAATGATGGAAACGTTAAGATGGGCAGCGAACAGGCCAGTGGACCTACAAACACTAAGATGACACCACCAGAATGATGGAAACGTTAAGATGGGCAGCGAACAGGCCAGTGGACCTATCAAACACTAAGCTGACACCACCAGAATGATGGAAACTTAAGATGGGCAGCGAACAGGCCAGTGGACCTACAAACACTAAGTGAACCGATGTGGAACTAGAGCAGCACACATGGACATCAAACTAGTGACACCCAGATGATGAAACGTTAAGATGGGCAGCGAACAGGCCAGTGGACCTACCAAACACTAAGATGACACACCAGAATGATGGAAACTTAAGATGGGCAGCGAACAGGCCAGTGGACCTATCAAACACTAAGCTGACACCACCAGAATGATGGAAACGTTAAGATGGGCAGCGAACAGGCCAGTGGACCTATCAAACACTAAGCTGACACCACCAGAATGATGGAAACTTAAGATGGGCAGCGAACAGGCCAGTGGACCTATCCAAACACTAAGCTGACACACCAGAAATGGACGTAGGCAGCGAAGGCCAGTGACCTGACACACTAAGCTGCACCACAGAAGAGAACATTAAGATGGCAGCGCAGCCAGGACCTACAACACAAGTGACCCCAAGTGGAACATTAGATGGCGAAGGCATGACTACACACTAAGCTGACACCACCAGAATGATGGAAACTTAAGATGGGCAGCGAACAGGCCAGTGGACCTATAACACTAAGCTGACACCACCAGAATGATGGAAACGTTAAGATGGGCAGCAAACAGAACAGATCAGTTTTTACTGTTGCGGGCTGGGATTGAACTCAAGATATCAGATCTTGAATCCATGGCTCTACCAACTAGTGATGGGAAGATCCACAATGATCATGGCATTAACCCTAAGCCTGTACCTAAACCCTGGCCAGATCCAGGGGTCCTGTCTTAGCGTGTGGGTTTTTATGTCTATCCATGTATCAATCTGTCATTGATTCAATTTAAGCTGTGTTGTAGTGAAATGAAGAAATCCCACTGCAATGTCCCATGGGGAAAAAGTGGAAATGGACGAAAACATATCCAACCATACCTACCCCCTAGTATGAAGTGACAAAACCATCGCCCTACACAACCGTGTCGTAGAAAACCATCCACGGACAACACGTGACACAGCCCCCCCCCCCTCCACTCCTCAACCGCTTAAACACGATTTTGTTGTTGTTGTTGTTCCCATCACCCTAATTTACTAAGCTCATCCTTCACTCCCGATGTTAAACACAAGGTACACACACACAACACACACACACACAACACACACACACACACACAGACACAAGGACTCACTTAAGATTATCTGCCCTCAACATTCTTTATTATTCCCCTCCCTGCGTTTTCCATTTCTGTACATTTCTTTGATCTCCGATTCAGGCAAAGCCCGAAACTCTTTCTATTCCACGCTGCAGGTTGTTTGTGACAGTGTTACCTTTGACACAATATCGGTGTGCAATGTTTGATTGATGATGGCTCTTGTTTTTCCCTTTCCTGGTGGGTTTTCGGTCACCACTTCCTCCAATCATTCGTTTGACTTTTTCTTTTCGATGAAGGCTGTGAACGATAGGATGCCCAGATTTTGTTCGCCGAGGTATGATTTTTAAGTTCCTAAGGACCTCGGATCTACCAAGACGCAGAAATGTTTATCGCAGTGGCTTTAATTGTAAGTTTGTCGGAACATGCACTTCCCTTCACACCAGCATGTTTGGACTTTGCGTCGACGTGAGCTTTTGCAGATTTGTACTGGTCAATGCTACGTACCAGTCCAGAATTCCTACTCCTCTCTCTCTCTCTTTAAAGTGGGTTCATCGAGACAGGAAGAAGGCTTAACTCTTTCGTCTCATCATCTAGCAAGACCAACCCTTTCACAGAGTGCTTAACTTGAGCAACACGCCTGTCTGCAGGATGCTGGTGGATAGGGCGAGGGAGTTAAAGGTTTAAGTTGCAGCTTCCTGCTGAAAGCTGGTGGATAGGGTGAGGGATCTCACTTCTGGAGTTCCATCCCAGCCAGTAACACAACATCTGGTGGTTTCGCTACCAATCTTCGCTCATACTGATTGTGTCCCCTTCCCTCCCCCCCTCACCCCTCATTTCAAGACCCTTCCAGCACGTGAGATTTTGTACAGGAGTCTGAAAGATAACTATTAGCAAATGTAGGCGAAGCGCATACGGAATTGTCCGAATTCGATGACCCCCCCCCCCCCCCCTTGAACAAAACTTTAACTTTTTGACTCCCGCACCCTGACCACCAGCATCCTGCACTGTCAACCATGCCAACAAAGCAAAAACTTAACCCTTTAATTCCCTCACCCTATTCACCAGCTTCCTGCAGGAAGCTGGTGGATAGGGTGAGGGAATCAAGGGGTTAAGTTTTTGCAGTTGGTGGACAGGGTGCGGGAGACAAAGGGTTAAACTCGCTCTTGGCCTCACAGTGATGCGCTGTGGCTGTCCCCCGGAGAGACAGAGATGGAGGAATCTGCCCGACGTTGTGTCTCATCAACTTCCCCTCATGACCACTGGTAACGGGACGAGATCAAGCTGATGATGCCACTGATGTTGTTGATGTTGTTGTTGATGTTGAGAGGAGTGGAAGGAGTGTAACGTGCTTACCTTTAATGATGAGTGGAAGTAGTGTAACGCGTTTAACAAGTGGAAGTAGTGTAACGTGCCTATGTTTAATAAGTGGAAGTAGTGTAAGGCGCCTATGTTTAATGAGTGGAAGTAGTGTAACACGATTATCTCTGGTGATGAATGGAAGCAGTGTAACGCGTCTGTCTCTGATGAGAAGTGGAAGTAGTGTAACGCATGTGAAAGTCGTGTAACGCGCCTATCTCTGATGAGGAGTGGTAGTAGTGTAACGCGCCTATCTCTGATGAGGAGTGGAAGTAGTGTAACGCGCCTATCTCTGATGACGAGTGGAAGTAGTGTAACGCAAGTGGAAATGGTGTAGCGTGCCTATCTTTGCTGAGGAGTGGAAGAAGTATAACGCGTCTATCTCTGATGACGAGTGGAAGAAGTATAACGCGTCTATCTCTGATGATGAGTGGAAGTAGTGTAACGCGTCTAACTCTGATGAGGAATGGAAGTAGTGTAACCCGCGTCTATCTTTGATGAGGAGTGGAAGTAGTGTAACGCAAGTGGAAGTAGTGTAACGCGCCTATCTTTGCTGAGGAGTGGAAGTAGTGTAACCCGCGTCTATCTTTGATGAGGAGTGGAAGTAGTGTAACGCAAGTGGAAGTAGTGTAACGCAAGTGGAAGTAGTGTAACACGTCTATTTCTGATGAGGAGTAGTAGTAGTGTAACGCGTCTATCTCTGATGAGGAGTGGAAGTAGTGTAACCAGCGTCTATCTTTGATGAGGAGTGGAAGTAGTGTAACGCAAGTGGAAGTAGTGTAACGCAAGTGGAAGTAGTGTAACATGTCTATCTCTGATGAGGAGTGGAAGTAGTGTAACGCGCCTATCTCTGATGACGAGTGGAAGTAGTGTAACGCAAGTGGAAGTGGTGTATCGTGCCTATCTTTGCTGAGGAGTGGAAGAAGTATAACGCGTCGATCTCTGATGACGAGTGGAAGTAGTGTAACGCGTCTATCTCTGATGATGAGTGGAAGTAGTGTAACGCGTCTAACTCTGATGAGGAATGGAAGTAGTGTAACGCGCCTATCTTTGTTGAGGAGTGGAAGTAGTGTGACCCGCGTCTATCTTTGATGAGAGTGGAAGTAGTGTAACGCAAGTGGAAGTAGTGTAACGCAAGTGGAAGTAGTGTAACGCAAGTGGAAGTAGTGTAACACGTCTATTTCTGATGAGGAGTGGAAGTAGTGTAACGCGTCTACCTCTGATGAGGAGTGGAAGTAGTGTAACGCGATGAGGAGTGGAAGTAGTGTAACACGTCTATTTCTGATGAGGAGTGGAAGTAGTGTAACGCCTCTATTTCTGATGAGGAGTGGAAGTAGTGTAACGCGCTTATTTCTGATGAGGAGTGGACGTACTGTAATGCCCCTATTTCTGAAGAGGAGTGGAAGTAGTGTAACGGGTCTATCTCTCATGACGAGTGGAAGTAGTGTAACGCGTCTATCTCTGACGAGGAGTGGAAGTAGTGTTATGCAAGTGGAAGTAGTGTAACGCGCCTATCTCTGATGAAGAGTGGAAGTAGTGTAACGCAAGTGGAAGTAATGTAACGCGCCTGTCTCTGATGAAGAGTGGAAGTAGTGTAACGCAAGTGGAAGTAGTGTAACGCAAGTGGAAGTAGCGTAACGCATCTGTCTTTGATGAGGAGTGGAAGTAGTGTAACTCAAGTGGAAGTAGTGTAACGCATCTATCTTTGATGAGGAGTGGAAGTAGTGTAATGCAAGTGGAAGTAGTGTAGCGCAAGTGGAAAGCAGTGTAAGATACGCAAGTGGAAGTAGTGTAACGCGTCTGTCGCTGATCAAATCTGGAAACCGTTCTCCTCGATCATTCACGCCAGCGATTTCTAGACTTGTGGCCGTCACTGTCCATTAAAAATAATTTTTATACCCGAGGTTTACAACAAAAACAGACAACAGTAATATACACAAGTTTATACAAAAGATAAAAATCCCTCAGGGGTTGGGAACAGAGTACAGATGTTACCAACATCGGGCAAAGGGTCTTTGGCAATTTCTCTCATACGTTCCGCCATCTTCGATTTACTAGGTTTGCTATAAAGATATTTTTACAGACTATAACATAACGCTCAGGGGGTTGGCTGCGCTATTAAAAAATAAGTATATTCAACATACCAATAAACAACATTGCAAGACATCCAAGACAAACGTCTGTCGTTTTTTGTCGCGTTTTGGGTGCAGTTTCACGTAAAATAAGATGGTCAAGCCATTTAACGAATCTCCCTGTTCATAAAAAACATCATGACCAAAAAATCCAGATTTTGTACTTTTGAAGGTAGTTTTTTGAGGCCTTATGGAAAGCATCAGTTGAACTGAGACTTGACGTGAAGCAAGGACTTTGGTTGACAGTCAGAACAATTCCGATGTCTTGTACCAGTCAACCTGTTCACATTGTGGGTTCACTGATCGTTCTTACCTCTTTAAGGGAGACAGGATAGAGTGATAACAACACTTGCTCCCCAAAGCCCAGAGGCGAGTTTCTTAGGCTAGCAGTTAACTTGTTAACGGGTGAACCAATTAGCGGCTAACTAATTTAGGGGTGAGCTTGTATACGAAACTGGTCGTAGCAAATCTGAAACACCTAGCAAATCCAAGATGGCGGAACGCATGAAAAAACCGTGAAGTTGCTTCTTCTAAGTGAAATTGTAGACTCTCCTTTACCTGATGTCATATCAACACTGACGAACATCGCAACGACTTCTGCAGCAAACGTAATTACGGTAGCAACAGAGGGCAAAAATGTGATTCCTGATGCACACGCGATCGCCATCTTGAAATCGTAAGCTAGCACCTCTCGAGACTGCTACGTTTCGCTAACATAGCTGCTAGCATCGTAAGAAACCCACTCGCTTGACTGGCTCGTTTTCGCTGGCTCTGTTTCACTTTGCTACGCCTAAGAAACTCACCTTAGGTTCCTACGACCGAGCGTGGTTGCCTAATTGATGGGTAGCGAGGGGACCTTTTCTCGTTCGCGGGCACGCTCGGCATAAGCGGCGAGATGACGTGTGGCGATGGCGAAAAATATAGTCTGCAATCATACGGACACGATTCGGAAGAAGATTTCTACCATCCGCCGTTTTTTTCCTCGCCGGAAAGATCCTCTCAATACCACCTCGCCTAGTGCCTTAACTGGCGAGTATCTCGCCACTCTTGTCGCGAGGTGCAACGAAGAAATGCACTGTACTAGCATGTCTCGCGAGAACCTCGCCTGTCGACCGTGAAAGAAACGGGCCTCAGTTTCGTACATCAATTTGAACACAACCGCCTCAGTTCACCAGCTGTAAATGTGTATCTCACTTCACCAGCTGTAAATGTGTATCTCACTTCACCAGCTGTAAATGTGTATCTCACCCTCTTCAGTGGGAGAGGAAGATACAGCAGCGAAGGTGAACAGGCACGTTAACCCTTTGACTACCGTACCCTGTCCATCAGCATCCTACATTGTCAACCATACCAGCAAAGCAAACACTTAACCCTTTAACTCCCTCACCCTATCCACCAGCTTCCTGGAGTTGGTGGAAAGGGTGTGGGAGTCAAAGGGTTAAAATTGCACTCGTGGTGCTGGACCGAAGAGAAATCCACGTTGAAATCACCGGTTCTCGACCGATCACCGAAGTTAAAAGCAACGTCGCACTTGGATGGGTGAACGCAGGATCTGTTATCTCCAAGTTCAGACCCAGCCCGTAACATTAAACATTGGCCTGTTCGCTGCCCGTTTTAATGTTTCCATCATTCTGGTTGTGTCAGCTGAAGTGTTTCATAGGTCCTTCTCTACCCCCCCCCCCCTTCACCCTTTCAAGACCTCGCCAGCGCACAGCGTTTTACGCAGGCTCAGGGAGTCGGCAAGATAAGCTGCAGGATCTGGGCGAAGCGCATATGGAACTGTCTGTTTGCAATGAATCCCTCTTGAACAAAGTCCAAACTCAAGAGGGAATCATCCCACTCGGACAACTCGACAAGGTCTCCACCAAATCGACCAGAAAATATTTGGCAGACTGCGTAAAATCCTATGCGATGGCATGGTCTTGAAATTATGAGGGGGGGGGGGGTACAGAGGGACCTATGAAACATGGAGCTGTCACCACCAGAACGATGGAAACCTTTAGACGGACAGAGCACGAGGCCAGTTTTTAATGTTGCGGGTAGGGACTGAACTCGAGTCCACGGCTGTATCAAAAGAACCACCCTGCCCGCCGACTAACCTCGGGTGATGGGAAAAGCTCTACCTTTTCCTATCACGTGACCGGCGGTTGCTCGCTGCTGGTAACTTACGCCACGCCACACCGTTCTTCAACCAATGGATTTCTCTTTTTTGTTGTCTGACCTTGTTTCGGCGCGTGCATCGATAAAGGACGCCAACACGTACACTCCCACGTTCGATTTTGAAAAGCAAAAGCTTCCCCCTCACGAACAGCATAAGTTTATTGGTAAACACCACATAAACACATTAACAGACGTTCCCTCCACTTGCAAACCAAACCACCACCACAATAACCACCACCACCACCACCACCACCATAAAGAATGACAACAAGAACAAAACCAGCAAAAGGCGAACGAAGTTTCTGTCAACTAAAAATAATAAACCCTTCACCAAGAGAAAACCACACAAAAAAGCTCTATAAAAAAAAAAAAAGATAAATAAAAAAAGCCGTTATTTTCAAACAATCGTTCCAAAATTTGACCTAGGGAAAAAAAGAAAACAGAAAAGCAGACGAGATATGTGTTTTCAAAGCTTTCGACCCATCACACGCATACACACTCGCACATTCTCTTTCTCTCTTCCCCAAACTTGGCCACTTATTTAAAAGCCGAAGCTTTCTTCATTCTTCACCAGACGCCATTTTTCTTTTTTTGCCACTACACCTCACCGTCCATGACTAAAAAAAGCGTGGAGCGTTGGAAGGCAGATAACTCGTGCTTTCCTCTCCCGCACGCGCAGGCAAGCCACGTTTGACGGTACTGCTGGAGTCCCGTTGCCGTTTGTTCTCAGAGTGTCGCCATTTGGATTCTTGTGGCAGATTTTTTTCGCTTGTTGATCACCCAAACTTCTTCTTCAACAGATCTAGTATAAAGTCGAGTGGCACGGCCGACAGACTTCCTCGTACAGTCTCGCGAGATGTGTTACGTACGTCGGCGGGTATGCTAATGAAGGGAGTGTACTACATATGCATGAGGTTCTGTCTCGTGCACGAGGTTGGTTGTCTTTTCAGTCACTGGCTCTTCTCTCCCCCTCCCCCCGAATTTTTTCCCCTCTGAACTGTCTGCGCGCGCTCTCTCTAGCCCTCTCTGTCTCTGTCTCTCTGTCTCTATCTCGTGCGCGCGCGCACTCACACACAAACACTATGTACACATTACTGTGGAATGTTTATATCTATATATAAATATATATAGATGTATATATGTATATATATATATACATATATATATATATACATGTGTGTTTTTGTGTGTCTGTATGTATGTATGTCTGTCTGTCTGTTTGTCTCTCTCTCTCTCTCCATGCGTGTGTGAGACTGTGTCGTGTCTGTGTGTGTACGGAAGTACAACCCCAAAATTTCACAGATAAACCTGATCAAGAAACGTGAAAATACACGTAATCTAAAGCTAACCGAAAAAGTTTGGTTCCTATTTGGGTTGAACATGGTGTAAAAACTGACAGTGTAGCTGATTTCATGATGTTACTTGCTGACTATTACATTTCCATGTGGAAAATAAATACACTGACGCCAACGTGATGTCATCGTATGGAGACGGTTACTGTATAAGCGCTAAATAAAATGGAAGAATATAATGCTAGATTAGCCATGGTGTGAACAGAATGTGCTGTAATCTGGCACCACTCACTATAAGGCCATCACACACACACACACACACACACACACACACACACACACACACACACACACACACACACACACAACAGACACACACCCCA
>JAPXFY010000029.1:31931820-31934320 GCA_030674185.1 Monoplex corrugatus
CTCTCTCCTCTCTCTCTTTCTTTCTTTCTCTCTGTCTGTCTCTGTAAAACTATTTTCAAAGAATATTTCCGGTATTTAAAAACGAAACATTCTTGCATCTAAAATCAAGAAAACTGTTCTTCCACGCGCATATCCAATCATTAATTGACTGTGCATCTGTCTTTCGGGATTCAGCCAATGGTAACTTTCTCAAACCTGTCATTAGTCTGCTTTTAAACGAGTTTTAAAACTCATTGTCTTGAAACGACCAGCAGGCCTATAGTAGATTCAAACTTTCAACGAATTGTATGTTTTACCTTTGAAACTCTAACCTCCGTGTAACAAAGAACTATTTATGCACAAAATAATGAACAAACATGCTCCAGACAAGTAATCAGTACCTTCTCTGTAAATATCACACTCATCATCATCATCATCATCATCATCATCATCATCATCATCATCATCATGTGCCCTGCCGCATGGCGTTGGCGATCATGGCCCTCCACACGAATCTATCCCCTGTCGCTGCAAGTACATCTTTCCACCCTCTCTGTCTCCAGCCATCCTGCAAGTCCGTCCAATATTTTCTTCCTAGGTCTACCCGGTGATCTCTTTCCCTCCAGCTTTCCTGTTGTGACCAGGTGATCTAATTCCCCTTTCCTCATAAAATGTCCTAAAAATGTTGCTTCTTGTCAACACGCAAAGCCAGAACAAGATTGAGCCAGCCGAAATGTGGTTTCTGAGAAAAATGTGGAGAGTTCCATGGACAGCAAAGAAAACAAACGAGACAGTCTTGATGGAGGCAGACACAACAAGATCATTAATAAAGACGATTTGGAAAAGACAAGCAACCTTTATGGGCCATTTTATGAGAAAAGGGGAATAAGAGCTCTAGGTCACAACAGGAAAGCTGGAGAGAAAGAGAGCACCAGGTAGACCCAGGGAGAAAATATTGGACGGACTTGCAGGGTGGCTGAGGACAGAGAGATGGGAGATGTGCTTGCAGCGACAATGAATACATTTGTATGGAGGGCCATGATCGCCAACGCCATGCGGCAAGGTACATGATGATGATGATGATGATGATAAGATGATGGTGAGTGTGAGATTTACAGAGATGGTACTGATTACCTTATCTGGAGCATCTTCGTTCATTATTTTGCACATAGTTCTTTGTTATACGGAAGTCTCAAAGGTAAAATATATGACCATGTAAAGCTTGGATCTTTTACTGGTCGTTTTCAAGACAGCGAGTTTTAAAACTCGTTTTAAGCAGACTAATGACAGGTTTGAGAAAGCTACCACTAGCTGAATCCCAAAAGACAGATATATATAGTCAATTAAAATGATTGGATATGTGTGTAGAAGAATGGTTTTCTTGACTCTGGATGCAAGAAATGTTTCATTTTTAGATACCAGAAATATTCTTTAAAAACACTTTTACAGAGAGAGAGAGAGAGAGAGAGAAGAGAGAGAGAGAGAAGGAGAGAGAGAGAGAGAGAGGGAGAGAGAGAGAGAGGGAGGAGAGAGAGAGAGAGAGAGAGAGAGAGAGAGGCAGACAGAGACAAACAGACAGACAGAGAGACAGAGAGAGAGGGAAGGAGAGAAAGAGAGACAGAGAGAAAGAGAGAGAGAAAGAGACAGACAGACAGACTGAAACAGAGACAGAGAGACAGAGAGACAGAGAGAAAAACAAATTTTGGACAATTTTGATGACCTAATGTCTTTTGAAATAACTTAACACAAACACGATAGGAACTGATTTCAAAATAGTAACAAGAAATAAAGAAAACAGTCACACTGAAACTAGCAAAGTAATTCAGTAACAGACACACGTCAAGCACAACATAAATAGTCACACCACAACAACATTGTGTTATTGTGTGTGTGTGTGTGTGGTGTGTGTGTGTGGTGTGTGTGTGTGTGTGTGTGTGTGTGTGTGTGTGTGTTCGTCTTTAATTAACGTCTTCACTATAAGTGATATTAGACTCGTGGTGTGTGTGTGTGTGTGTGTGTGTGTGTGTGTGTGTGTGGTGGTGTGTGTGTGTGTGTGTGTGTGTTGTGTGTGTGTTCGTCTTTAATTTAACGTCTTTCAATAATGATATTAGACTATGTGTGTTGTGTGTGTGTGTGTGTGTGTGTGTGTGTGTGTGTGTGTGTGTGTGTGTGTGTGACAGAGAGAATGAGAGAGAGAGAGAGAGAGAGAGAGAAAGAGAGACAGGCAGACAGAGGCACACACACAGACACACAGACAGACAGACAGACAGACAGGGGGTGGAGTGGGGTTAGAGAGGAGACAAGAGGGGGAGGGGAAAGGGGGATAGATGTACAGCACATGATCTGTGGTGGTGGTCAGTGTTATGTGATTTCACCTTCATCATGTTTCAACCTGTATTCCAGCTGCTCTAAGGAGAGGAAAACAATAACGACACAACAAACAAATACACAAACAAACTGACAACACGCAGGCACCCTCCCAAAAACAAACAAAAAAGAAACAAACAACAACAACAACAAA
>JAPXFY010000029.1:31941820-31944320 GCA_030674185.1 Monoplex corrugatus
ATAATAATAGTAATAATAATAATAATAGTAATAGTAATAATAATAATAATATAATAATACTAATACTAATAGTAAAAATAATATAATAAATAACGATGACAACGTTGATGGTCGTGATAACAACAACTACAATAATAATACACAAATGATAATAATACTAATGATAATAATAAAAGAAGAAAAGAAGAAGAAAAAGAAGTAGGAACAATAATGATAATAATAATCATTACTAACGATAACAACACTACTACTACTACTACTATTACTAACAATAATAATAACAACGTATACTAGCAACAAATGTTGTTCTAATGCACATAAGCGTAAAAAGAAAAGAAACGAAACGAACCTCCACCCCCCCCCCCCAAACATTTCCTAATTCTTTTTTAGAAATGAATAATACAGAAGAAGAAGCAGGAACAATAATGATAATAATAATTATCAATACTAATGATAACAATACTACTATTAATACTACTACTACTTCTACTACTACATGTACTGCTGTATCCGCTGCTGCTCCTACTACTGTTATTATTAATAATAATGATATTACTACTACTACTACTACTGCTACTACTATTTAACAATAATAATAACAACGTATATTAGCAACAAATGTTGTTGTAATGCACATAAGCGTAAATGAAAAGAAAAGAAAGAAAAGAAAAAAAAGAAAAGAAAAGAAAAGAAAGAAAAAAGAAAAGAAAAGAAAAAAAAAAACCGAAACATTTCCTAATTTTGTAGAAATGAATAATACAGGCCACACATTTGTAATGGGGATGCACAAATTTGGAGACATTTTGGAATTTTGACAACAGCTCCAGACAGCCGTCAACAACAGCCGTGCCAATAATATCTAACGAACTGATTGTGTATTCTGAGGACATGACAAAAATTTATCAAAATTTTTTTTTAAAATGGTAACATACTGTGCTTGGTTTAGTTGCCTCCAAAAATGTACATTCAATGCAATCTGAAAAGGGTATTCCATAACTTCATTTGTGGAGGAGATTCTGGAAACAACAAGGTATTGATCTATATGATATTGAGAAATGTACATTATTGGTGAATATGGAACAGAAAATATTGAGAACTTTTTTTTTCTTTCTACAAAACGTTAATGACTTGGTAGGAACATTTTATTTCAATAATTTGTATGAAAAACACGATGTCATATACATGTATGTATGTATGTATATAATATATGTGTGTATAGATAGATACATATAGATCGATAGATAGATATAGATATATAGATAGATAGATACAGATATATAGATATATATCTGTGTGTGTGTACATATATATATGGATATATATATGTATATACAAGGGGGTGCAAAAGTACGTATACAGTAAGTATCACATCATTATTATAATGCTTAATTCATTAAAATTATTAGCACATTATGTTAGTTGGAATTATTTTCGATATTTTCAGTGAGGGATTAAGGCTGTTCTTGTTATTACATGTATATGCAATATTCATTTGTTTGTATAATAAATGCAATGAGTATTGTACGTGTTTTCTTTTTTCATTACTGTATACCTACTTTTGCACCCCCTGTGTGTGTGTGTGTGTGTGTGTGTGTGTGTGTGTGTGTGTGTGTGTGTGTGTGTGTGTGTGTGTGTGTGTGTGTAAAGATATATACATTTATTTGTATATGAGTAATACCATGTAGATCTAAGTCAGCATGCGTGTTCATTTTCCTCATTATAAAGCTACTACAAAAAGAGAGGAAGGAAAAAAGAAAAATATGGCAGTACGTATTCTCTCTCTCTCTCTCTCTCTCTCTCTCTCTCTCTCTCTCTCTCTCCCCCCCCCCCCCAAAGCAACAAGCAAAACAAAATAACTAAACAAAGTACATTTTTTGCTCAGGCAAAAATGCTTGTCTCACATTTTCTGTATTTCGATTCAACGTTTTATTTATTTATTCCAAATAGACGTTTTATTCATTGACTTTTTTTCTCTTTTTTGTTTTAATTTACAACTGTTGTTCTGTCGCTGTTCTTATCTTGTCATTGAAAGGATTTCTTTTCCTTTGTTTAATAAAGTAGTAAGTTTTTAAGGTTGTTCTCTCTCTCTTCTCTCTCTCTCTCTCTCTCTTCTCTCTCTCCGTCTCTCTCTTCCTCTCTAGCTCTCCGTCTCTCTCTCTCTGTTTTCTCTCTCTCTCTCTTTCTGTCCCTCTCTCTCTGTCCCCTCCCCCTCTCTCCCCCCCCCCTCTCTCTCTGTGTGTTTTATGGCTTGCTTTCTTGTTATGTGTGTGTGATACTCACTTTGAACCTGCTGTTGGTTTACTTTTTCGTTGTTTGATGCTGTTCGTAATTTTATTTCATTTTTGTTTTGTTCTCTATTGTTCATAACATTTTTGTTTTGTTCTCTATTGTTCATAACATTTTTGTTTTACTTTTCTGGATTCTGCTCGTCGGATTGCTTGCCTGGTTTGTTTGTTTCTTTGCAAGTTGTTCTTCTCATTCGCAGTTTGTTTTTTTTTCT
>JAPXFY010000029.1:31964320-31969320 GCA_030674185.1 Monoplex corrugatus
GCATGCGCCGCACACATTTGGGTGGAGCCAGGATTCAAATTCATATTCATGACCTGGCCTAGCGCGCGCCAACAAGATGGGCATCACAGCGGCGAGACCGACACCGACTGAGACGGAAAGACAGGACGTGTGTGTGCGTGTGTGTGTGGGGGGGGGAGGGGGGGGGGGAGGAGGAGGGCGGTCTGGAGGTCGAAAGTCCGCAGCTGCAAGGAATCACGAATTCAGCTCCGTAAGAACGTTAACAAATACGTGCAAAGACCACACGGATACTCGTTTGACAGTATCGTTTGTCTGAGGCACGGATAATCAGTTTTACCAAGTGCATATCGCAAGGATCACCAGTCCAGCCCGCATCGTATGGTTTCTTGTTGGTTTGTTCGCTAGTCCATCTTGATCAATCGCTCCAACCATTCTGAATGGTGTCAGTCAGTGTTTCATAGGTACCAAATCCCCCCCCCCCCTCATCTCAAATCCCTGGTATGGTGTGTGTGTGTGTGTGTGTGTGTGTGTGTGTGTGTGTGTGTGTTTTTGTTGTTGTTGTTGTTGTTGTTGTTTTCCCCCCCCCCCCCCGCAGGACCAACGAGTTTTCCAAACAGGCCTAACCGCTAGTAGTCTATATTTGAAAGGAGCACATACAGACTGTCCGAATGCCATGAATCATTCTGGAAGTTTAAGATCAGAATTTGTTCAAGAGGGATCCATATGCGCTCCATCAAAATCCGCCAGTAAATCATCTGGCAGACTCTTTGAACCTGTTCAAACCCCTATGCACTTGAGGGAGGGGGGGGGGGTGGAACCCACGAGCAAAGCACTGGTTGTCATTTATCACTGAAATCCTGTTGAACAAACCCCATAATCTCCATCTCCGATGTCATACACGATACCATTCTTCTGTCCGTTTGATGCAGAGGCTGAGATCGTTACTCAACAGGTTCAGCAGTTGTTGCTTCTTTGAAATTTGTTTTAACATGTTCATCATATCAATATAACGACAAACGTGAACACACATCAAATATATAATTATATACATATACACTAACATACACGTAAACACGTTACGCATACAGTGTCATACGCGTAAACATGTATAAATTACACACACACACACACACACACACACACACACACACACACACACACACACACACACACACACACGTAAATACACGTATATATACACATTCACAGTATACACAAAATATACCGACAAACAAAACGTACACAAATACTATCACTTCAAAGTAATCGATCAGACTATAAACTGATTTAAAAAAAAAACAACAGGTTTCATATGATAAATCCATTCTGACAAAAAGAAATGAATATGAATATAATATGAATATGAATATGAGTATGAATATGAATATGAATATGAAAAAGTATGTCCTGGTAAGGTCTTGAAATAGGGAGGGGGCGGGGAAGAGGGACCTGTGAAACATTAACCCGTTGACTCCCGCACCCTATCCAAAAACTGCAAAATCTCAATCCTTTGACTCGCTCACCCTATCTACCAGCTTCCTGCAAGAAGCTGGTGGATAGGGTGGGGAAATCAAAGGGTTAAGTTTTTGCTTTGACAGCAAGGTTGGCATGCAGGATGCTGGTGGACTGAGTGCAGGAGTCAAAGGGTTAAGCCGAGTCCACCAGAATGATGGAAATATCACAGGGTGCCCCTCAGACCGCATTGTTAGACGGGTAAGTAAGGTTTGCGTAATGAAGATCACGCCATCCATGATTGGACTGGTTACTCAACATTTTCCACCGACCTAGTCCCCCTCAGACCGTATCGTTACTCGGGGTCGTAAGGTTTGCGTAATGAAGAGCACGCCATCCATGAATTAACTGGTTACTCAACATTTTCCACCCGAGCAGGATCTGACGCTCACATTGGTCTTATCCACCTATAGAGGGTAGGTTATCTAGTACACAAAGGTTTCAGCAAATACCAACGTCCAAGCGAAAAGTCCAGAGGGTTGAATAATAGCCAGGGCCGCCAGGTGCCAAAGATTGCTTGGTTATTCAAATTTCGATGTCCAATGAAAGACAGGTTAGTTATTCAAATTTCGATGTCCAATGAAAGACAGATGTTATACATGGAGGAAATACTGTTTATAACAGGTAGGAGGTTTGTGTATCTCCTCCATGTATAACATGAATGTTTTTGTGTATATCTCCACCATGTATAGCAAAAAGGAGGGTTTGTGTGTTGTCATCTATAACAGGTAGATGAATTGGGGATGTATATGAAGAATTGTTTCTCTACTTAGAAGCCACACACACAACAAGGAAGGAGAGTGACGAGAAGAAATGCACTAACCACACTAGACATGATTCTCATGAGCAGTCCACACATAGATTAATAACTACGACGTATTTATTTAAGCAGTCAACTTCAGCATAAACGTGATTCACCATTCCTACTGTCCTGGGTCCTAATATTCCTAAAATCCTAAGATGCACTACAAATCATCAGAACTTGCATATCACTAGAATGCCGAACACTTTCTTTTGTCCTACTCTATCTTTGCTTTGTGGAAAATCAAACATACTACCTACTTCTATCCCTACCCTAACTAAGGTATAAAATGAGACGTGGGATTACATACCTCTAAGATAGGTTGGAAGGTCTTTGGCTGGGTGGCAATCGAATGGGTGAATGCCTATAGTGATTGACTTTCTGGCTTTTATACAGTGCGTTTCTGTTGTTTCTGTCACAAAACCTTCCCATCTGTCTTTCATTGGACATCGAAATTTGAATAACTAACCTGTCTTTCATTGGACATCGAAATTTGAATAACCAAGCAATCTTTGGCACCTGGCGGCCCTGGCTGTTATTCAACCCTCTGGACTTTTCGCTTGGACGTTGGTATTTGCTGAAACCTTTGTGTACTAGATAACCTACCCTCTATAGGTGGATAAGACCAATGTGAGCGTCAGATCCTGCTCGGTGGAAAATGTTGAGTAACCAGTTAATTCATGGATGGCGTACTCTTCATTACGCAAACCTTACGACCCCGAGTAACGATACGGTCTGAGGGGGACTAGGTCGGTGGAAAATGTTGAGTAACCAGTCCAATCATGGATGGCGTGATCTTCATTACGCAAACCTTACTTACCGTCTAACAATGCGGTCTGAGGGGCACCCTGTGATAGAAACATTAAGATGGGCAGCCAACAGGCCAGTCTATACTGTTGCGGGCTGGGATTGAACTGAAGACATCAGATTTGGAGTCCACGGTCCTGTCAAAAGAACCAAGCAGCCAAGGGTTTTCCTCACACTAATAGTGTGCTGTTTGTGTCAACGCATGAAGAAGACACCCTGTCCTATTTTCTGCTTTTTTTTATATGTAATATGAACTCTTGACAAGGCGTTAAGCGCATAAATGTGTGTGTGTGTGTGTGTGTGTGTGTGTGTGTGTGTGTGTGTGTGGTGTGTGTGTGAGAGAGAGAGAGAGAGAGAGAGAGAGAGAGAGACAGACAGACAGACAGACAGACAGCCAGAGACAGGGAGACAGAGACAGACTGAGAGAAAGAGAGAGTGGGAGACAGACAAGAGACAGAGATAGACAGAGACACAGACAGACAGACAGACAGACAGAGAGAGAGAAAGAGAGAGAGAAAGAAAGAAAGAGAAATATATATAGAGAGAGACAGAGACAGACAGACAGACAGACAGACAGACAGACAAAAGTCCGGATACGAATTATTCAATATAGAACAAGATCCCTCAATGCAATGGCTACAAATATAAAAACCATTCACACACACACACACACACACAACACACACAAACTTCACACGATACATAACATTCAACACTGACAACAACTTCCTGTCATTGATGTCGATTTAAGGGCTATGATCTAACGGTCCCCGAAACAGTTACCACTTCCGTCAATATGGCTTACATGGTGAGAGTCAGCAAAACGTTCAGTTTCTTTACGTACTGACGTAAGTAAATCTGATTGTTACGTAGTAACACATAGACTGCAGTAATACTTGGCAATAGCTTTCATTCTAAGACACAGAGAGAACGAAATGAACTAAAACTATAATTTCCGACAATATTGATACCAGTACACTGGCCATGTTATGTATCTGCTGTTGCTGTTGTGTGTGTGTGTGTGTGTGTGTGTGTGTCTGTGTTGTGTGTGTGTGTGTGTGTGTGTGTGTGTGTGTGTGTGTGTGTGTGTGTGTGTGTGTGTGTGTGTGTATGTAAATGGTTTTTATATTTGTAACCATTGTCTGTCTCTTCATGGGGGGAGAGAGAGAGACAGAAAGAGACAGAGGCAGAGAGACAGAGAGAGAGAGAGGGAAGGGAGAGAGAGAGAGAGGGAAGGGAGAGAGAGAGAGAGAAAAGAGAGAGAGACACAGAGAGAGGAGATGGAGAAAGAGCAGAGAGAGTGGACAGGGGAGAGAGAGAGAGATAGAGGTGAGATGGAGAAAGAGGAGAGAGAGGGGGAGGGAGGGAGGGAGAGAGAGAGAGAGGGAGAGAGAGACAGACGAGATGGAGAAAGAGGAGAGAAATTGGAAGGAGAGAGAGAGGGAGGGGGGGGAGAGAGACAGAGAGAGAGAGAGAAACAGACAGACAGACAGAAGACAGACAGGCAGGCATACAGAGACAGGGACAGAGAGACAGAGAGAGACAGAGACAGAGAGAGCAAGAGAGATAGATAGATAGATAGAGACAAAGACAGAGAGAGAAAGAGGAAAGAGAGAGACAGAGAGAACGATAGAGACACAGGCAAGGAGAAAGCGTTTATTAAAAAAAAAAAAAAAAAAAGCTGCTCATAGTTTAGCCGACCACTGAGCCCATCTCAGCCCAGGGATGACAACACAAAAGACACACATCTGACTATGAAGTCATCTCCAATATTACAATGACCCTAACAATCCGGACCAAATGAAATGGCAATTAAATCATTTGGCCAGATCAAAACCAAGGATGTGAATAAATCAAACCAAATACACGCAAAATGTATTTTCTTTAAATTAATGGAGGG
>JAPXFY010000029.1:31974320-31976820 GCA_030674185.1 Monoplex corrugatus
TCTATCTATCTATCTGTCTGTCTGTCTGTCAATCTATCTGTCTATCTATCTATCTATCTATCTATCTATCTATCTATCTATCTATCTAAATGTATGTATAGATATGTATGTATTATGTATGTATGTATGTATATCTATATCTATCTCTACATGTATATATGTATGTATGTATATCTACATCTATCTCTCTCTCTCTCTCTCTCTCTCTCTCTCTTATATATATATATATATATATTATATATATCTTTATCAGCTAATGCATATCAGTCATTGTATTGTTCTATGATCTTGTGATTAACTGTAGTAACAACAAAAATAACAACAACAACATTACTACTACTACTACTACTTCTATAAAATAATAATAATGATAATAATAATAATAATGATAATAACAACAATAACAATAACAATAATAACAAAAAAATAATGATAACAGCAACAATAATAATAATAATGATGATGATGATGATACTGATGATGACAATGATAATAATAATAACAACAACAACAATACTAATACTAATACTAATAATGATAATAATGACACGAATGACCATTTATGGCGCTTAATTTCAGCCCTAAGCGCTTTCTGTTAGGAAACTACATAATACAGAAAACAAAAAACAAAAACAAAAACATACTGGCCAAACGGCACCGATCCCATACATTTACCAAATCATGCAATAATTATTCACACACACACACACACACACACACACACACACACACACACACACACACACACACACACACACACACACACACTCACACACACACACACACACACACACACACAAGCAACACACACACACACACAAACACACACACACACACCATACACTCTTCTCTCTCTCTTTCATACCCCCCCCCCACACACACACAAACAAAGACACACACACACACAAACACACACACACACAAAGACACACACACACACACACACACACACACACACACACACACACACACACACACACACACACACACACACACACAGCGCAAGACAACAGAAGAGCGGTGATGACAGGGATAGTTCATCAAAACGTGAAAAGAGAAGATTCGATGACCAGATAGTGTGTTGGTATGACCACAAGAAGAAAACCAAATATCTATAAACTAATAAATTTCAATCATGACACTGTTTTAAGACCTCGCGGATAACAGAATAAGACTGGCATAAATCTGTTATCAACAGGGGAATTTTTCAAGGTCTACAAACTAATGAATAATAATCATTCATTGTTTGAAGATCCGCCAAGAATATACTGGCGTAAATGTATTATCAGCAGAAGAAAATTTAGATGTCTACAAAGTAATAAACATAAATCATTAATTGTTTTCAAGATCTGCCAACGCACATACTGGCATGAATGTTTTATCAACACATGAAAATATAGATGTCTACAAACTAATGAATATTAATCATTAATTAACACAACATCTGCCAATTAACAAACTGGAACAGATGTGTTGTCATCAGAAGAAACTTTGAATTCCAGAAATTAATGAAAAATTTTACCATTAATTGTTTCAAGATCTTCCAGTTAGCTTACTGACATAAATATTTTATAAACATAAGAAAATCGAAATGTCCAGAACCTATTAGATACTGATTATTAATTACTTCAAGATCTGCCGTATCAACACACTGGCAAAATGGTGTTATGAAGAGAAGAATATCTAAATACCCACAAACTGACAGATATAAATTGTTTATCGCTTCAAGATCTGCTGATTAGCATACTGGCATAAATGTATTATCAAGAAAAGAAACTTTAAATGTCTTCAAACTGATAAACAGTGATTGTAAATTTGTTTCAATTTTTGCCAGTTAACACTGTTATTGTTATTTTTGTTTAAAAGCCAGCCGACTGGAGGCTATAACCGTTTGAAGACATACAATACACTTCAACAGGGAAAACAGGAAAATAAAATTAAGTACATATATCAATGCATTTGCGCACATTATCTAAGGAGATGCCCCTGGCGTTGACCATTCCGTCCGATTTATCACACAGGGGATTTAAAGAGCTGAACACAAATTCAAACACAACCAAGGTCACTAAAACATATAAAATGGTACTAAATTACCTAAAATTGCTTCCGCACATCACATTTTCCTAGAGCCAAAATGCGCTTAATACATTTTCGTACCCGATTATCAATCCTAAAAGAAAGTAAGACTTTATGGACTTCCTGCAGGAAGCTGGTGGATAGGGTGAGGGAGTCAAAGGGTTAGTTATTGCAGTTGATGGATAGGGTGAGGGAGTCAAAGGGTTAAGTTATTGCAGTTGGTGGATATGGTGAGGGAGTCAAAGGGTTAAGTTTTTGCAGTTGATGGATAGGGTGAGGGAGTCAAAGGGTTAAGTTTTTGCAGTTGATGGATAAGGAGAGAGAGTCAAAGGGTTAAGTTATTGCAGTTGATGGATAGGGTGAGGGAGTCAAAGGGTTAAGTTTTTGCAGTTGATGATAGGAGAGGGAGTCAAAGGGTTAAGTT
>JAPXFY010000029.1:31979320-31991820 GCA_030674185.1 Monoplex corrugatus
AAAACAAAACATAAACATAAACAAAACAAACAAAAAAATCGCCGATGTAAAGAAAATTTCTCTTACTAAATGACAGTCAATTCTTTTTGTTGCAATTAAATAAAGACCTAGTAATCAACTGTTTGTGTCGAGTCATAAGATATCATAAAAGACTGTAAACTATATGGACACAAAGTAGGCAATGCCAACTCATCCTTATCGTATATTCATTATTTACGTGTACATCTGCTTTTGTAAAGATAAATGGACTTCAGAAAACGCTACATAATCGTCCCTTTTTATTACCGTTATTATCATAGACAATGACCATCGTTGACCGAAATCGTATAACTATACCTTTGTCAACCAGAAAAAAGGAAATTCAGATATCCACGAAGTTACTGTTATTTTTATTTAAAGCCCAGCCGACTGCGTACAGCCATATCAGGGCTATAACCATTTCAACACACACACATTACTTCAACAGGAAAAAAAAAAGGAAAAGAAAATTAAGTACACATATCAATGCATTCGCGCACATAATCTAAGAAAATGCCCCTGGCGTTGACCACTTCGCCCAATGTATCACACAGTGGATTAAAAAACATACCTGAATACAAATTTAAACATAAATAAGGACACTAAAAATAAACATAAAAAGGGGTCAAGTTACATAAAATTGCTGCCGCATATCTCATTTCCCTAGAGCCAAAAACGCACTTAATACATGTACCTAATTAGCAATCCTAAGAGAAAGTACGTAAGACTTTATCGAACACATACAAGTGAATGGACCAGCAATGCAGAAAATGATAGGAAGAAATGACACAAAGCAAAGGAACTGACAGAAAGCAAAGGAGCAAGGCAGAAACAAAGAAAGTGACAGAAAAGACGAAATTTCTAGCACAGAATTTCTGGAAGGTGGTCATACTATTTATACTGAAGGAACCCCCGGCATCCCCATGGGGGATTGTCCACGAAGTAGCAACATTGTTTTATGATCTGTTGAATAATAATATCGTCTGCAATTGTATAAATCGTCGTCTACGTGGGAAGGGGAGGGAAGGGTCTCAAATGTCCACGAACTAATGAATACTAATTAGAACTCAGAACGCGTTTATTTGCCATACGAACCCAAAATAGGGATAAATAAAGATGATGATACTGCTGTAAGGTATTGAAGATCCAGTGTTTATTACCAATCGTATTCACATTTATGACCGTGCTGCTACACACAAGGAGAAAGGGGAATTTAAATATTCATGAAATGATACTGGTTGGTTCTCATGTCTTTTTATATCTGGCTATTAACAATAATCGAATAACAAAATTGTAAACAGACATTACCTACACAGACAAATGTACGTGTGTGATGTTTCATTTTTCTTCTTTTCTATTCCATCATGTAGATAAATACTCACTGTGCATCTGCATCGTTTTCAGCCTTCGCGATCATTATTAATGAAGTTATTGGAGTGACTTCAAGAGGGATTTACCACACTCAGACACCTCCATATGCGCTACACCCAAATCTGCCAGCAACTATCTGACAGATTTCCTGAGCCTGCACAAAACCCTATGTGACTGGCTGGCAAGGTCTTGAAACGGGGAAAGGGGAAGAGGGACCTATCAAACACTAAGCTGACACCACCAGAATGAGGGTAAACATTAAGATGGGCAGCAAACAGGCCAGTTTTTAATGTTGCGGGCTGGGATTGAACTCAAGATACCAGATCTTGAGTCCATGGCTCCACCAACTAGCCCGCCCATTAATGGCACTGACACTACCGTTATCCATAGAAAAAAAATCCAAAAGTCAAATTTCATTTTCACCATTGCTGTTTTATTAGCGCATAGGGTATTGCGCAGGCATCGGAAGTCTGTCAGATAACTGCTGGCAGATTTGGGTGGAGCGCATATGGATTTTTCCGAGTGCAGTGAATCCCTCTTGAACAAACTACAAACTACAAACAATACTTTGACTCCCGCACCCTGTCCACCAGCATACTGCATTGTCAACCACGCTAGCAAAGCAAAAACTTAATCTTTTGACTCGCGCAGGAAGCTGGTGGATAAGGCGAGGGAGTCAATGGGTAAAGTTTTTGCAGTTTGAGGATAGGGTGCGGGAGTCAAAGGGTTAAGCTGACTGTAATGTAAACAATTTCTGAAATATGACAGTGTAGTATATTACATTGTACGTCCTTCTACATCATCATCATCATCATCATCATCATCATCATCATCAGGTGCCTTGCCGCATGGCGTTGGCGATTATGGACTTCCATCTGTCTCTATCTCTTGTTGCCTCAAGCATCTCTTCCACCCTCCTTGTCTTCAGCCACACTGCGAGTCCGTCCAGTATCTTCTCCCTGGGTCTACCCGGTGCTCTCCTTCCCTCCAGCTTTCCCGTTGTGACCAGGTGTTCCAATTCCCCTTTCCTCATAAAATGGCCTATGAATGTTGCCTGTCTTTTCCTAATCTTCCTTATGAATGATCTACTTGTGTCTGCCTCCATCAAGACTGTCTCGTTTGTTTTCTTTGCTGTCCATGGAACTATCAACATCCTTCTAAGAAACCACATCTCGGCTGCCTGAATCTTGTTCTGGCTTTGCTTGTTGACTGTCCACGCCTCGCAAGCGTACAACAGTATTGGTTCTATGTAACAACAAGAACTCTCTTCCTGATGTTAATTGATAGGCATTTGTTGGTAAGAATGCTCTCCATCTTCTTGAATGTTGTTTTTGCTTGGCCGATTCTGCTGGCTATTTCTGATGTGCATCTGCCATCTGGTGAAATGATCGTTCCAGATGGCAGATGCACATCCTTCTACATAGGTTGTTTAAAACCAAGCAGACCACAACAAACAAACAAACAAACAAACAAAAACAAACAAACAAACAAACGAAAAACATGTTAGAAGTATAAGCATGATCAACACAAAGCTGACCACAAATGATCAATCTCATGGTCAAAACCTTTCACAGAAACAGTATGTGGGAACTGTGCATGTCGACAGAACATCAAATCTATCTACTCCATGTTGTAACTTAATCCACTGAAATGCGTTCACTTCCTTAAAGGCAAACTTTCACAGCAAAGAATCTACACTGAATCACCTATGATTTATATTTACATTTTGAATAACACTGAACAGTTAAAAGATTTCGTAAAAGTTTTAACGTTTATTTATTACATAAAACGCTTGTGCCTGATATCATACCTTTAAACATAAATGTTTAGAAAAAGTCCCAAGCAAACCAACATGGAAAAATGTCTCTATGTAATTACTAAATAAACTGCTTATGGCTGATGTCATGTTTCTCCCAGAGAAGCCTTTTTTATAAAATCTTTAATCATTTCATTAAGATAAGAGGTAAGAAAAGACGGAAGATAAGAGGTAAGAGAAGATGTAAGAGATGTAAGAGAAGATATAAGAGAAGATGTAAGAGAAGGAAGAGAAGATAAGAGAAGACGTAAGAGAAGACGTAAGAGAAGACATAAAAGAAGACGTAAGAGAAACACAAAAGAAGACGTAAGAGAAGACGAAAGAGAAGACATAAAAGAAGACGTAAGAGAAGAGGTAAGAGATGTAAGAGAAGAGTAAGAGATAAAAGACGTAAGAGAAGAGGTAGAGATGTAAGAGAGGTAAGAGATGTAAGAGAAGACGTAAGAGAAGAGGTAAGAGATGTAAGAGAAGACTAAGGAAGACGTAAGAGAAGAGTAAAGAGAGGTAAGAGATGATAAAGAAGACGTAAGAGAAGAGGTAAGAGATGTAAGAGAAGACGTAAAGAGAAGACGTAAGAAGAAGACGTAAGAGAAGAGGTAAGAGATGTAAGAGAAGACGTAAGAGAAGAGGTAAGAGATGTAAGAGAAGACAGTAAAAGAAGACGTAAGAGAAGAGTAAGAGAGACGTAAGAGAAGACGTAAGAGAAGAGGTAAGAGATGTAAGAGAAGACGTAAGAGAAGAGGTAAGAGATGTAAGAGAAGACGTAAAGAAGATAAGAGAAGAGGTAAGAGATGAAGAGAAGACATAAAGAAGAGTAAGAGAAGAGGTAAGAAAATGTAAGAGAAGACATAAAAGAAGATGTAAGAGAAGACGTAAGAAGAGTAAGAGAAGACTAAGAGAAGACTAAGAGAAGACGTATAAGAAGACGTAAGAGAAGATGTAAGAGAAGACGTAGAGAAGACTAAGAGAAGACAGTAAGAGAAGACGTAAGAGAAGACGTAAGAGAAGATGTAAGAGAAGACATAAAAGAAGACGTAAAGAAGACGTAAGAAGAAGACGTAAAGAAGACGTAAGAGAAGACGTGAGAGAAGAGTAAGAGAAGATAAGAGAAGACAAGAGAAGACGTAGAGAAGATGTAAGAGAAGATGTAAGAGACGTAAGAGAAGAGTAAGAGAAGAGGTAAGAGAGTAAGAGAAGACGTAAGAGAAGACGTAAGAGAAGACGTAAGAGAAGACGTAAGAGAAGACGTAAGAGAAGACGTATTGTAAAAACTGTTCCAGCTTCTGTGGCCATTAGTGATGATGATGATGACGACGACGACGACGACGATGATGATGATGATGATGATGATAGTTGTTGTGACTGTTGTTGCTATTATTATTATTATCATTATCATCATTATTATTGTTACTATTGTTCTTCTTCTTCTTCTTATTATCATTATCAATCATCATTATCATCATTATCATATCATCATCATCATCATCATCGTTGTTGTTGTTACTAATATTAAAATTATTATTATTAGTAGTAGTATCATTATTATTATTTTATTATTATTATTATCATTATCATTATTATTATATTGTTCTTATTACTATTATTATCATCAAGCTTTCATAGTTCACTTTTGGGTTTATAATTCGTTCAAGAAGGGACTCGTCGTACCGGGACAATTTCTAATCCACTCCCACCTAGTCAACCAGGAATTTATCAGGCAGACTCCCTAAGCTTACACATAACCCTACAGGCTGGCAAGGTCTTAAAATGGGGGGGGGGGGGGGGGGGGGAGAGAGAGAGAGAAGAGAGAGAGAGACAGAGAGACAGAGACAGAGAGACAGAGAGAAACAGAGAGAAGAGAGAGAGAGAGAGAGAGAGAGGGGGGGGGGGGGGCAGAAAAAAGACTATGAAATATTCAAGCTGACACCACAAGAATGATGGAAATATTAGGATGGGCAGAGAACAGGACAGGTGTTTTGTTGTTTTTTTAAATGTTGCGGACTGGGATTGAACTCGAGATATCAGATATTGAGTCCACAGCTTTATCAGAAGAACTATCCAGCCCGCGATTCCAAAACACCGCAGTGTGATCTAGCAGACACGTCAGCATACACCCCCTCCCATCCCACTCTCCCCCAAACATTCGCCATACATTTACGACGTGTGTCCGTCTAAACTTTGTTACCATATCTGTTTATGAAGCAATGTTCTGATAATGTTACCATTTATTTACATTTCTGAATAAATCAAAGTTAAAAGTATTTATAAGGCAGCAAGAAAACTCTGGTGGAGACAGCTGGACAATAAAAGGACCTCATTGGAGGATCTCCCCCACCCCCACCCCCCAAGCAAAAATTTAACCCTTTGACTCCCGCACCCTATCCACCAACTGCAAAAAACTTAACCCTTTGACTCCCTCACCCTATCCACCAGCTTCCTTCAGGAACCTGGTGGACAGGGTGAGGGAATCAAAGGGTTAAGTTTTTGCTTTGCTAACATGGTTGGCAGTGTGGGATGCTAGTGGACAGGATGTGGGAGTCAAAGGGTTAATGTTTCGGCCCTAAACTCTTGACAGTCTAAAGGGGCCGGGCCGCATCCAGGTCATGACTCGTGGATGGCCTTCTGCTGTCGCTATTTTTTTTTTCTCAATCTGGGTTTGAACACACGCCTTCAAATTGGTCGGACGTCTGAAGGCCTATTCAAAATAAAGACTAAGATTATTTCTAGCTCTTAGCAAAATCAACACAAAGGTTACAAGGCGGATACCCACTGCTGCACACAGAAACAGCTATTTAGATATAGATTTAATGATCTCATCGCGAACAGATTAGTCATAAGCTTGAACGTAATATATTTTATATGTCGTAGCACGCGCAACGTAAAAGTTCATATTTATTTTTGCACCCATAAACAGCTCAATAGGTCAAGTGACCTCATTGTATAGTTATAGATCAGTGATAAAGAGTAATCTGCACATAATTATTTTTAACTTTGAACCCATTCAACGCAAAGGTTATGGTATATTTTGCACGTGTACAAAGCTAAATGCCTTAACACCTCGTGACCTCATTTCACAAAAAAAATCACTGACAATAATCTACATATCGCAGCACACTCGAGCAAAGGTTATATTATTTCTGTTCAGCTAAATATACAAGAATCCAGCAACCTCACTGTGTGCAACTTCGTGATATAAATGAACAACAACAAATACATAAAACTTGATACAATCTAAATAAAGATTGTGTCATTTTTTTTAGAATAGCAAATAAATTACAGTCAGCTTTGCATGCAAGTAACATTTTTAGAATCATCGTACCCAGGGAGATTTTCCTTTGTGTTCAACTTGTTTTTTGTTCTTGTTGTTTTGTTTTGTTTTGTTTCGTTGTTTTTGATCCCATTTTCTACTTTCCCATTATCGCTGCAAAAGATGACAGAGTTTTTACAATTCGATGATGATGAGGACGATAAGGATGATAATCATGACGTTACTGAGTTCCATCTAGGATTGAGACTGCGTGACAGGGCTGTACTCTACGCTTTCTGTCAAAATGTATCCCGGCTTCAACCAGGTCCCAGAGATACAGAAACCTGCGGTGCTGGTCAGAAAATTTGAGCAACACTCTTAATGACACATCCATTAAGTGACAAGATTCGACTGTGTGGTCCCAGTCTTCCCAATATGCCCATAGCACGTCAGCTCTGGGAAGAAGCCGGTTAGAGGCTGAAAATCCCACAAGAATTTTTGAAGAGACTGATGGGGATTCGAACCCACAACCTTTCAATCTGTCGTCTGTTTGCAAACCAGTAACTCAATAATATACAATCTACAGACATCTGTAGCGTGTCTTCCAAAAGCTAATACTTTAAATGTCAAGAACTTTTATCTGACCCAGTCAGTTTCAGAGACCTTTCTCAAAGACAACAATTTAAAAATCTATTCTAACGTCATTAGATACTATTGAAATGTGTTGTTTGTTTGTAAATCAGCGTCAAATTTCAAACACGAAACTGATTCTGAGTTCCCAACACGGAATGTTGTATATGATTTTATACCTTTACTGTTTCATTTTCACACACACACACACACACACACACACACACACACACACACACACACACACACACACACACACACACACACACACACATACACACACAAAACACACACACACGCACGCACACACACATACACACACACACGCACGCACACACACACATCACAACAACAACAAAACCACCACCACCACCACCACCACCAACAACAACAACAACAACACACATGTCTACAAACAAAATTAAGTAAGCAAGCAGCTACTAGTTTCTAAGTATGGAGATTTGCTGCTGCTGCTATTGCTACGATCACTACTATTGCTACTACTACATTATAAACATAATGAGAATTGCTGCGGCTACTATTGCTACTACCATTATCTATTGCTGCTGCTACAACTACTGCTACTATTGTTGCTACTGGTACCAAGATACTACCGCTTGTATAAAACCACTGCTACTGTTGTGCTGTTAACATTACACCGTTGCTGCTAATATTAAACTATTGCTGCGTTTTTCTTTCTGCATTTATAGAACTGTTTTACTGCTGCAACAACAACTGCTGCGATAGAGTGCTGCTGTTATTTCATGAATATTAGTTACACTATTAATTTTGCCGTAACTGAATACAGCTGCTACCGTCGCTGTTCTTACAGCTGTTGATACTACTGCCGCTACTACACCGCTGCTACTATAACATAGCCGTGTTTTAATATTGTTGTTATTATCGTTTAAAGCCCAGCCAACTGCGTAGAGCCATATCAGGGCTATAACCAGTTCAAAACATACACAATACTTCAACGGGGAAAAAGGAAAAGAAACTGAAGTACACATCTCAACGCATTCGCGCACATAATCTAAGGAGATGCCTCTGGCTCAGCCAGGTTACAGTTGGCAGATTTGTGGTGGAGCACATATGGAATTGTCCGAACAAACTGTAGACTCCCAACTCTTCCATCTACAACACATCACTGCAAGCTACTGCTGGTATCAATATTTCTTATAGCGACTGCATCATGTGTTTGTACCAAACATGAAATTAACTAAATCCAAAACACGCGTGACTGCCCACGTTCAAGCAAACAGGAACCAGAAAAACACGAAAAAAGAATCAGAACACATATTTAATACAACCAGACAAGACAAATCTGATTATATTACATATGCATTCTGATTCTTTTTTCGTGTTTTTCTGGTTCATGAAATTAACAATGTCACACTCATTATAAATTTGGAGCCACGGGGATGCTTAGATGTTCATCATTTTATCTATTTGTGCCATCATCAACATCATGTTCCCTGCCGCATGGCGTTGGTGATCATGGCCCTTCATACGAATCTATCCCTTGTCGCTGCAAATACATTTCCCACCTTCTCTGTCCTCAGCCATCCTCTCTGTCCCATGCATTATTACGCCTTTTTATTTTTCATTTCTTTATCCTTTAATATATCAATTATCTTTATAATCTTTTTATTTTATTTTATTTTAAACAGTTTCCGTTTAAATCAGTAGTTAGAAAACGTCAACATCAATAGACTAAGTAGTTGCATTTTTCTTATTTGTTTGTATAACAGTTTGTTCGTAATATTTTTATCGTCTATTTTACCTATGTACTTCTGGGCAAATATTTATCAACTGTTGCTGTTGTTATGGTTATATCTATTTCTATTTTTATGGTAGAAAGAAATGTATTAACGCTGCTAAAGAACATGACAAGAATGGTTTTATGTATCGACATCCTATGGAGCACTTTCTTGATCAAACATCTGAATAAAAGATGAAAATATGGAGAAGCGTTTGTGACTTGTGTGTATTTCTGCTGCATCTTTCTCTCTCTGTCTCTCTCTCTCTGTCTCTCTCTCTCTGTGTTTCTCTCCCTCTCCTTGTCTGTCTGTCCCTTTGAGTGAGAGAGTGAGTGAGTGTGAGAGAGAGAGAGAGAGAGAGAGAGAGAGAGAGAGAGAGTGTGTGTGTGTGTGTGTGTGTGTGTATGCGTGAGTGTGCTTGTGTTGTGCTTTGCGTTATGTATTTACGTATCAGCATACATTTACATATTAGCATACATTACGTATGACCTATACGAGCATCCATTCGACATCACGGCAGTCCATCTGTCTGTATGCAAAACTGAATCTCTGATAACAGTTGCTGAGACCAGCATACAACCATGGGTCACAGCAACATTTGTAAACAACAACAGATTTCGTTCTACCTACCGGCCTGACGATCTGGGCTATACGAACAACAGAAGAGCTGAAGTCAGAGGTATCAGGACTGCTGGCACCTTCAAACAATCCGCAATTTATCGAAATGTCTACACAGCCATCTACATCAGACAAGAACAGCGCTCACCCACTGAAGTCCTTTCAGGATGAAGCACCGCCCGGCCCTGGGCCTCAAAAAGATCCCCCCCCCCCCCCCACACACACTCAGCCACTTGAGGTCCCTCTTGTTTGTCCTATCGCGCCAGGGGACACGGGAAAGCTCCATGGCAACCAGCAGGAACTTTAAAAAAAAAAGGGGCCACAGTCATCGCCAGATGAGGCCTGACCATTTAGACAGCGAATTGAAAGAAGAAGAAAGAAGGAGGAGGAGGATTTGATATCAAGAAGGCATTCGACTGCGTATGGCACGCCAAGCTTCTGGACAAACTGAAATCCCTCGGAATCAACGGACGACTCTACCAGTTCATCCAAAACTTCCTTCATCAACGAGAAATCAAGGTAAAAGTGGGAGCTTCCATCTCTGCCAGACACCTCATAGACATGGGCGTCCCCCAAGGCAGCGTCATAGCTCCACTACTCTTTAGTGTGATGCTCCATGACATCGACAAAGCTACAATAGCCAAGGATCTCAGAACATCACTCTTTGCTGATGACCTAGCCATCTGGTCCCGTCACGTCACTCAAAACCAAGAAGATGCCTTGAAAAAATTCCAATACCGTGTCGACCAAGTGCAACTCTACATGCAAGAAAATGGCTTCCAACTAGCAGCCGAAAAAACTGTCTTCATGGTGTTTGGCAGAGGCCGCCCAACCAACAAAACACCCTACCTCATCAAATTAAATGGACACATCATCAGGCCCTCCAAAGAAGTCAAGTTCCTGGGTGTTACCATCGATCAACACCTCACTTGGCACTCCCACTTCAACAAGGCCATCCACCAAACCAGAAAAGCCCTAAACTCCCTCAAGATCCTGACGCACCAAAGCTGGGCAACCCCAAGCAGTCTACTGACTGTGGCCCGCGCCCTCATACGCTCAAGACTCACATATGGGCACCAAGTCACCTTCACTGCCACAAAGACACAATGGAAGCAGCTCCAAACGGCAGACGTACAAGCCATCAAGACGGCACTCGGCCTCCCAAAGTATGCCAACACCATACTAGCCTACCAAGAAGCCGGCTGGTTACCAATCAAAGCGGAGTTCCAACGACTCAACGCCTACTTCGAAATCCAGCAAAGCACCATCCCCAACTCAACCGGGCCTAAAATCATCACAGAAGCTCGACCCAGAGACCAAGCCTTCCGACGCAAGCTACAAACAACAAAAAACACAACCATACCCCTACAAGACAACACCAGCCAACTCTGGGAAGCCTGCCAACTATCTCCCCAGGACGTCATCCCATGGCCCCAACTCCACCCTAAAAGATGGTGCCAAGAAAAGCCTTCCATCATCACCACCATCCCAGGAAACGTCACCAAAAGTGAAAATCTCAACCTACTTGGAGTACAAGCCAAAGAACTCCTGGCCACCAAGTACCAACGACATCTCCACATATACACGGACGGCTCCATCAAACAGGACCTCAAGACGGGAAGTGCTGCAGTCATCCCTGACTACAAAGTCATCAAAAGAGCAAGCATCAACCCCGGGGTCAGCATTTTCACGGCAGAGATGCAAGCCATCCTCATGGCATGCCACGCTCTCCTAGAGTTACCAGACCCCCCTGTCACAGCGGTCATCCTCTCCGACTCCAAGTCAGCCCTGCAAGCATTAAAGAAAAAACACAACGCCAACAGGAAGGAACTGATTGCAGAAATACAACTCCTCTTCCATCAAATCATTACGAGAGGTACCCAACTGACCCTGCAATGGCTCCCCTCCCACACTGGAATCAGAGGAAACGACATGGCAGACACAGAAGCCAAACGGGCAGCAGAGACAGGAACACCCATCAACCTCCGATTCTCCTCAACAGAAATCAAAAAGAGGATCAACAAGACAAGTATCCAACTCCACGACCAAGCCCTCAAAGAGACTTGTCAAGAAAAAGGCTGGCTCCATCAACCCACCAAGGCCAAAAAACTCCACAGAGGACTACCACGGAAAAACATCAAGATCCTCATCAGACTACGGGCGGGCTGCGCCCTAGGGATCCTCCAAGAACTCACCTGCCACTGTGGAAACCCAACAACCCTCCACCATGTCATCAAACCATGCCAGTTTCTGGCCAAGAAAGTGCAACCCCTCAAGGACTTTGCCGAACTCCATAATTTACCCACAAATGACTACCTGCTCCCCCACCCACAATTGGGACTGGAGCCCTGCCGACTGCTCTCCAATGCCATAATTGCAGCAGACATCACCAAATGGTTCTAAATAAAAACCGCAGCCGGTCAACCGACCAAGTGAGCTGCTGGCAGCCGGTCCCCGACCAAGTGTGCTGCCCACAACCCAAACGGACCTTCATCCAACAACATCCTCCGGACTTCACCATACCAGATGCCACAACCCACCTAGAAGTCGCACGCCCCGACAAGCCTTCAAGCAGGATAACCACCCAACCTGAGCAAGAAACGGAAGACAAGCCTCAACTCCTCCCCGGACAGCCCTCCTCCTGCCGCCTCTTCACCCAACCCCCACCCTCCCCCACAATACGCGAAAGCGAGTACCAGGTCCATAAGGGCGAAAGCCAATTGGACCAAAATCCCCACTCCATGTACCATGAGGAGGAGGAGAAACAGAAGAAGAGGAAGAAGAAGACGAAGAGAAAGAAGAAGAGAAGAAGAAGAAGAAGAAGAAGAAAAGAAGAAGAAGAAGAAGAAGAAGAAGAAGAAGAAGAAGAGAAGAGAAGAGAAGAAGAAGAAGAAAGAGAAAAAGAAGAAAAAGAAGAGGAGGAGGAGGAGAAGAAGAAACGAAGAAGAAGAAGACGAAGAAGAAGAAGAAGAAGAAGAAGAAGATATAGTAGAAGAAAGAAGAAGAGAAGAAGAAGAAGAAGAAGAAGAAGAAGAAGAAG
>JAPXFY010000029.1:31994320-31999320 GCA_030674185.1 Monoplex corrugatus
GATATCACAGTATAACTTAAAATCAACGCCTAATATTTTTCCTTAATCAATGTCTAAATACCGGTTAAAATCAATATCCCAATAATTGTTAGAATTAATCGATGGACGACTGAAAAATCTTTGCTGACGCTTCTAACACACGTTTTTTTTTGTTTTCTTGTTTTTTTATCGTTCTGATCTTGATATAGGGCCGGTTTGGATGAAACCAGCAGGGTTTAACTCTACAATCGCCATAACAGATTTGGCCCACTTTTGCACAAAATCCATCCCACACAGCTGAGAAATCTTTCAGAAAATAAACTTCTTCACTTTTTTTGACCGTCCGGTTTAAATATTGGATCACTCCAGTCTGCTACTAGTCTACCTACAGTGAAAGAGACTTACTGCCTAAATTTGATATGAAAAGTCGATCCGTAAATAGCACAGAAATCTTTGTCAACGTACGTGGTACACAGCCAGCCAGGCATAAAACACCTGTTCATTTCTCCTTTTCCAAGACAGATTCAAACAAACAAACAAACAAACAAACAAACAAACAGCAACCAACCAACCAACCAACCAACTAACCAACCAACCAGTCAACCAACCAATTAATCAATCAATCAAGCAAGCAAGCAATCAAGCAAGGAAGCAAGCAAGCAAGCAAGCAAACAAGCAAGCCACAGATATGGTCAACAGATGGACTAACTGGATCACAGAGGAATTCATTACAATGATATTTATACCATAAGAGGTGTCGGAATGTCACCAACAACTAATGACCACGATCACGTTGGCCAGGAAACAATACAAATCTAACTCATTATATTCTAAGCGAGTTTCGTTAGCTCCAATTATTAACTTAAGTTTGGCTAATTATTATCCAAAAATCTTTCAGAAAACGGGTTCCGATTAGACAATGTTAGTAGAAAAAACTAGTAACAAATTCATATCCAAACTCTCTCAGAAACCGATTAGGCAATGTTAGTAGAACAAACTAATAACAAATTCATATCCAAACTCTCTCAGAAACCGATTAGACAATGTTAGTAGAACAAACTAATAACAAATTCATATCCAAACTCTCTCAGAAACCCATTAGACAATGTTAGTAGAACAAACTAATAACAAATTCATATCCAAACTCTCTCAGAAACCCATTAGACAATGTTAGTAGAACAAACTAATAACAAATTCATATCCAAACTCTCTCAGAAACCGATTAGACAATGTTAGTAGAACAAACTAATAACAAATTCATATCCAAACTCTCTCAGAAACCGATCAGACAATGTTAGTAGAACAAACTAATAACAAATTCATATCCAAACTCTCTCAGAAACCGATCAGACAATGTTAGTAGAACAAACTAATAACAAATTCATATCCAAACTCTCTCAGAAACCGATCAGACAATGTTAGTAGAACAAACTAATAACAAATTCATATCCAAACTCTCTCAGAAACCGATCAGACAATGTTAGTAGAACAAACTAATAACAAATTCATATCCAAACTCTCTCAGAAACCGATCAGACAATGTTAGTAGAACAAACTAATAACAAATTCATATCCAAACTCTCTCAGAAACCGATCAGACAATGTTAGTAGAACAAACTAATAACAAATTCATATCCAAACTCTCTCAGAAACCCATTAGACAATGTTAGTAGAACAAACTAATAACAAATTCATATCCAAACTCTCTCAGAAACCCATTAGACAATGTTAGTAGAACAAACTAATAACAAATTCATATCCAAACTCTCTCAGAAACCCATTAGACAATGTTAGTAGAACAAACTAATAACAAATTCATATCCAAACTCTCTCAGAAACCCATTAGACAATGTTAGTAGAACAAACTAATAACAAATTCATATCCAAACTCTCTCAGAAACCCATTAGACAATGTTAGTAGAACAAACTAATAACAAATTCATATCCAAACTCTCTCAGAAACCCATTAGACAATGTTAGTAGAACAAACTAATAACAAATTCATATCCAAACTCTCTCAGAAACCCATTAGACAATGTTAGTAGAACAAACTAATAACAAATTCATATCCAAACTCTCTCAGAAACCCATTAGATAACTGTAGTAGAACAAATTAATTTATTCCAAAATCATTATCTTTCAGAAAGCAAAGTTCCGATTAGATAACTTTAGTAAAACAAATAGTCAGCAGAATCGGCCAAGCCAAAACAGCATTGAAGCAGATGAAAAGCATTCATACCAACAAATGCCTATCAATTAACACCAGGAAGAGAGTTCTTGGATGTTATATAGAACCGATAATGTTATACGGTTGTGAAGCGTGGACAGTCAACAAGCAAAGCCAGAACAAGATTGAGGCAGCCAGATGTGGTTTCTAAGAAGAATGTTGAGAGTTCCATGGACAGCAAAGAAAACAAACAAGACAGTCTTGATGGAGGAAGACCCAAGGAGATCATTCATAAGGAAGATTAGGAAAAGACAGGCAACATTTATAGGCCACTTTATGAGGACAGGGGAATTAGAGCACCTGGTCACAACAGGAAAGCTGGAGAGAAAGAGTGCACCAGGTAGACCCAGGGAGAAAATATTGGACAGACTTGCAGAGTGGCTGCAGACGGAGAGGGTGGAAAAGGTGCTTGCAGCAACAAGAGATAGAAACAGATGGAAGGACATGATCGCCAACGCCATGTGGCAAGGCACTTGATGATGATTATGATGAGTAAAACAAAGAAAGTCTAATAAACCTTGAAAACTGATACCGTCTTTTTTTTAAAAATAAAAATTGTTTTTAACGCTTCGGCAAAAATCACTTAAGCCGGATTTTTGATTTTCGTAAAATCTTATCCATAAACATGTTTGGATAAACATTTAAAAAGTTTTTTTCCAAGCCACAAAATTTCAAAATTTAAAAAACAGATATTTAGTCCAATATTAAGCCGGAGTAAGGCATCCATTTTTTTCTCATAAACTGATAATAACGCATTTCCAATTGATGAACGTGCTTTTCTGTCTTGTGTCTGTGCTTCTGTTCACTGTTAAATGTTTCAACATAAGATATGATTTCATCAGTTCTGCATTTGTGGACATAAAACTTTCCGCACAGTAGTACAATTAGGTCAGACACTTTAGTTATGTAAACTTGGAGGTGGCGTTTACGACATAGCCTCGTCTCCAAGGAATCGACAGAGAAAGCTACTGTATTATATTTCACATTTTTCGAGTCCTCCTGTCACACTCACACACACACACACACACACACACACACACACACACACACACACACACACACACACACACACACACACACACACACACACACACAGAGAAAGAGAGAGAGAGAGAGAGAGAGAGAGGGAGACACACACATCTCTCTATTTATCTATCTATCTATCTATCTATCTATCTATCTATCTATCTATCTATCTATCTATCTGTATACAGATATACATATATATATATATATGTGTGTGTGTGTGTGTATGTGTGAATATGTGTGTGCGTCCGTATACACACACACATTCACACACACACACAACAACAACAACATTCACACACACACACAACACAACACACACACACACACAACACACACACACACACAACACACACACACACACACACACACACACACACACACACACACACAACACACACACACACACACACACACACATACACACACACACACACATTTCTCCAGTTCAGCATCAGCCCGCAACATTAAATAATCGCCAGTTTGCTGCTGATCCTAAATTAGTTGATTCCACCATTCTGGTAGTGTCAGCGAAATGTTCTATACATCCCTTCTGCTACCCCCCTCCCTCCCCTTTTCCACATTTCAAGACTTCTCAGTGCTTAGGGTTTTTGTGCTGGCGAAGGGAGAGTACCAGCTAACTGTTGGCAGGTGTGGGGTGGAGCGCGTATGGAAATGTCCGAATGCTACGAATCCCTCTTGTACGAACGTAACATTCCCAACTCAAGTCCTCCGTAATGAAAGGGTCAGTATCTACGTCTGTCAGTAGGAGACCGGACCAACCCCCCTCTCCCCCCCAATCCCCCCTACCCCCACCTTCCCGCGGCAGAAAAATTCTTGTAATCATATTAACGTTTGAGTCAATCTCCTCCCCATTCCTCCAGCCCCCCTTCCCGCGGTAGAAAAATGTTAATCATATTTTTATGTTTTACTTATCTACCAAGTGCAATCATGTTTATGCATTTATTCACAATTACCCAGTAGTTTTCTTTTTTCTTTACTTATAGTTTTGAAGAAACCTTATATCACGATTACTATATGAAATCACATGTAAAGCATATCTAAGTACCAATTGTGCGCTGTCGTACATTTCGACAACATCGAATTAAAATGACATGAATCAGAGAAACATTGATAGAGAATCAGAATGCGTATTTGATACAACACGACAAAACAGGCGGCAAATTTTCCCTTCAGCTTTCCTGTTTGTGACTAGGTGCTCTAATTTCTCTTGCCTCATAAAATGTCATGATACTAAACATTGGAAATACTGATCACATCACCAATGAACAAGGGCACCAAACCATAAAGCAGCACGCTGGACCATATGACAACCTGATGACTTCAGTTAAGAAATTTGAATGGCCGTGTTACAAGGTCCAAGGCCTTTGCTAAATCAGTCCACCAGGGAACTGTTGAGGGAGGGAGACAACAGGAGGACACAACACACGATGGATTGACAACACCGCGGAATGGACAGAGAAACAATCTGAAGAGACCCAGGCTTTAGCACATAATCAGCAGAGCTGGAGGAATCTGGTGAAAAGTTCTTTAGTGCGACGCCCCAATGACTCTTCGCGGAGTTAAGGGAGAAGAAGAGGAGAAGGAGAAGGAGAACCAGAAGAAGGAGAAGGAGGAGAAGAAAAAGAAGGAGAAGGACAAGGAGGAGGAGGAGGAGAAGCAGGAGAAGGAGAAACAGGAGGAGAACAAGAAGAAGGAGAAGGCGGAGGAGGAGAAGAAGATGAAGAAGAAGAAGAGGGGGAAGGAG
>JAPXFY010000029.1:32009320-32019320 GCA_030674185.1 Monoplex corrugatus
AACAAAGACCAGTTGTGCAGAAAAAAATCCCGTTTGTCTTGTCTTGTGTGTCAAATACGTGTTCTGATTCTATTTTCGTTGTGTTCCTGGTTCCCCCTTGTGTATAAATAATATATTAGAGTAGTAGAACACATACCTATATTTGTTAACTTTTATGTATAAATAAAAGCAGTAGAACCCATCCTCATGTTTATTCATTTATTATTAATGTTTCTGTATCTGTTTGTCTGTCTGTCAGCATCTGTCTGTGTCTTGTGCAAAAAGGAAATGTCGCAACAGCAGAATGCATCTCCATAATCTTCAATTTTTGTATGTAAATAAAATGATACAGCAGTAGAATACTTCACTACACTTATTTATTGTCTATTTATTCTTCTGTATGATAAAACGTTAAAGCGGTAGAATACATCTCCAATTCATTCAATTTTTGTGTGTGTTTTTATAAAACGTTAAGAGCAGTAGAATACATCAGCATTCCCATGTTTATTCATTTATTTCTGTGACAGGTAAAACACATCCCCAGTTTACTTATCTGTTCTTGTGTGTAAATAATATGTTAGAGTAGTAGAACACAGCCACAATTTATTTATTTATTCTTGTGTATAACTGAAATTTTAGACCAGTAGAATACATTCCCCGATTTAATCATCTATTCTAGTGTATAAATAAAATATTAAGACCAGTAGACACATCCACGATTTATTAATTTATTCTTCAGTATAAATAAAATTTTAGACTAGTAGAACATATACCCGGTTTATAAATTTATTCTTGTATATAAATAAAATGTTACAGCAGTAGAACATACCCCCAAATTTATTGATTCTTGTGTATAAATGAATTGCTAGACTAGTTGAACACATCCACAGTTTATTCCTTTATTCTTGTGTACAAAAAATGTTAAGAGCAATGGAATACATCCCCTACTTATTCTTTTATTATTGTGTATAAAATAAAATATCAAGAGTAGTATAACACATACCCATATTCATTTATTTGTTCTTGCGTAAAAATGAAAATTTAGAGGGTAGAACACGTCCCCTATCTATCCATTCATTTTTGTGAATAAATGAAATGTAAGAGCAATGGAACACATCCCCAATTCATTAATTTATTCTTGTGTATAAATAAAATGTTAGACCAGTAGGACACATCTCCATATTTATTTATTTATTACGTAAAAACCACATCTTAGAACTATAGAATACATCCCCAGATTTATTGATTCATTTTTGTGTATAAACAAAATGTGAGAGGAATGGAATACATCCCGGATTTATTCATGTATTCCAGAGTATGAATACAATACTACAACAACAGAAGAAATCCCCATATTCTTCGAGAAAAAAAAATCACATCAATCACTCTCTTCAAGAAAATGTTATTTCCTGCAAATGCATCATAATGAAGATAATCGTCTGATATTGTTTACTTGGTATATTCAATATTTTAGCTAGTTTATTGTTTGTCTGGTGGTTGGTTGGTAGGTTAGTTAACTTTTTTTTACCTGGCATATTTAGTTTTTGAGCTAGTTTATTTGTTGGTTGGTTGGTTGGTAGGTTAAATAATTTTTTCTTGGCATATTTAGGTTTTCAAACTAGTATATTCTTTGTCTGGTTGGTTGGTTGGTTAGTTAACTTTATTTGATATACTTAATTTTTTTTTCTAGGTTATTATTTGTCTGTGGTTGGTTGGTAGGCTAGCTATTTTTTTATTTGGTGTATTTAGTTGTTGTTGTTGTTGTTGTTTTTCTTTAAAAAAATCACTAGTTTATTATTTAACTGCTTGATTAGTTGGTAGGTTAGTTAACTTTCCTTAAAGGATAAAAACTCGGGCTCAATTGAAAAGTCCTAGTTTAATTACGAATGGTCTTGTTTTATTTAAATAAATAGCTAGAACTGTATGACAAATATAAATCTTATTTGATCAAGATTCTTAATAATTGGAATTATTTATTTTGGTATTTCGAAGCTATGCAACAATTTCCTAAGTGCTGTGATATCTGGCACAATAACAAAACAAGTAACAATAAGTAAAGCTATCGGAACAATCTTTTTAGGAATCGGCAATAATAATTAAAGTCATTGCAACAGTGTTTTTAGGGGAAAAGTCAAAATCTTTTTAGGAATCGGTAATGATAATTAAAGTCATTGCAACAGTGTTTTTAGGGGAAAAGTCAAAATCTTTTTAGGAATCGGTAATGATAATTAAAGTCATTGCAACAGTGTTTTTAGGGGAAAAGTCATTACATATTATTGTAACAATTTTTGTTAGGAAAAAAAAAAGTCAAAATAAAATCAGCGTAACATTTTGTTTTAGAAAACAAGTAATAATGATGTCAACAATCCTTTCAGAAAACAACAACAACAATAACAACAAAACCCCAAAAAGTTATAATAATCTTTTACAAAACAAATAACAATGAATAAAGTAGTTGCCATAATCTTTTTAGAAAACATAATAATCACTATATTTACCGCAACAATCATTTAATTGACTTTGGACAGCATATCTGCAAACAATGGCGAAACAGATACAACTGGAACGATATTAACAGAAATCAAATACAAAAACTCATGCTGTCCAGGCACTCAAGGCAGCTTTAAAACCTGAAATCTAAAAAGACTGATTTACCCAAAGAATGCTTTTAACCGTTTGACTCCCGCACCCTGTCCACCAACATCCTGCATTTTCAACCATGCCAGCAAATCTAAAAATTACCCCTTTGACTCCCTCACCCTATCCTGCAGGAAGCTGGTGGATAGGGTGACGGAGTCAAAGGATTAAGTTTTTGTGCAGGACGCTGGTGGATAGGGTGAGGGAGTCAAAGGGTTAATTAAGTTTTTCGCTGTCGGTGGATAGCGTGCGGGAGTCAGAGGGTCAGAGTTGTAACTCTTTACAATAAATCAATACGTCAGTGAATGGATCAAGAAATGAATTAATGAATAGATAAACAATCAAATAGCTAAATAAATAAAGATCACACTCACTTATTCTGTAAGTAACCTACCTAGCAACACACTCACTTATTCTGTAAGTAACCTACCTAGCAACACACTTAGTTATTCTGTAAGTAACCTACCTATTAACACACCTACTATATAAGTAACCTACATATTAATACATTTACTATATAAGTAACCTACCTATTAACACTCTTACAGGTTGTACAAGTAACCTACCTATTAACACACGTATTCTGTAAGAAACCTAACTATTAGCACACTTACTCTGTAAATCAACCTACCTATTAACACACGTACTGAATCTGTCAGTAACCTACCTATTAACACACGTACCGAATCTGTAAGTAACCTACCTATTAACTCACTTACTTATTCTATAAGTAACCTACCTATTAGACACTTACTTATTCTGTAAGTAACCTACCTACTAACACACTTACTTATTCTGTAAGTAACCTACCTATTAACACACTTACTTATTCTGTAAGTAACCTACCTATTAACACACTTACTTATTTTGTAAGTAACCTACCTATTAACACACTTACTTATTCTGTAAGTAACCTACCTATTAACACACTTACTTATTCTGTAAGTAACCTACCTATTAACACTTTTACTTATTCTGGAAGTAACTTACCTATTAACACACTTATCTATTTTGTAAGTAACCTACCTATTATCACACTTACTTATTCTGAAAGTAACCTACCTATTAACACTTTTACTTATTCTGTAAGTAACTTACCTATTAACACACTTATCTATTTTGTAAGTAATCTACCTACTAACACACTTACTTATTCTGTAAGTAACCTGCCTTTTAACACACTTACTTATTCTGTAAGTAACCTACCTATGAACACACTTACTTATTCTGTAAGTAACCTACCTATTAACACTTTTACTTATTCTGTAAGTAACTTACCTATTAACACACTTATCTATTTTGTAAGTAACCTACCTACTAACACACTTACTTATTCTGTAAGTAACCTACCTATTAACACACTTACTTATTCTGTAAGTAACCTACCTATTAACACACTTTCTTATTCTGTAAGTAACCTACCTATTAACACACTTACATACCCTGTAAGTATCCTACCTATTAACACACTTACTTGTTCTGTAAGTCTTACTTATTCTGTAAGTGACCTACCTATTAACGCACTTACATACCCTGTAAGTATTCTCCTTTCTAGACTTCATCATACTTTTGGCATCTCTGACATTGCTCTCTCCTTTTTCACTTCGTATTTATCAAACAGAAAACAAACTGTTCTCATCAATGGCACTTACTCTCAACCTGCATACCTGACCTGTGGTGTTCCACAAGGATCTGTCCTTGGCCCTGTTCTTTTCACTCTTTATACCTCCCCCCTGTCCACCATCATCAACTCCCACTCTATAAAACACCACTTCTATGCCGATGACACCCAACTTCAAGACAGTGACTCACCTGATAATATACAGCGCCTGTTGACTCGCACCACTGAGTGTTACTCGGACATTAAGAACTGGATGACACACAATAGACTTCAGCTTAATGACGACAAGACAGAAGCTATCCTCATTGGCACCCGTCAGAAACTTTCCCAGCTGCCTCCTCTTTCTCTCCCATTATGTAACACATCAGTCCCAATTTCTGATTCAGCTAAAAACCTTGGTGTCTGCATTGACTCTACCCTCTCCATGAACAACTTTGTTTCTCAAACTGCCAGATCTTGCTACTATCATCTCCATCGTATAAGCCTGATCAGGAAGTATCTCTCTGTCGAAACAACTGCAAAACTCGTTCTCTCCTTCATAATGTCTCGCATTGACTATTGCAATTCACTCCTGTCTGGTCTTCCTGCCTCCACCATTCACATCCTACAGCGAATTCAAAACAATGCTGTACGCCTTGTACTCAAAAAGAAAAAAGCTGACCACATATCTCCTCTCCTGGCACAACTTCACTGGCTCCCTGTATCAAAGCGCATACAGTACAAACTAGACACCATGTGCTACAAAAGCCTCAATAACGCAGCCCCCGATTACCTGTCAAGCCTACTTGAGATCTATGTTCCCTCACGTACCCTCCGCTCTGCCTCCGATCCTCTGACTTTTCGCTTTCCACGCACTAAGCTCAATACCTATGGTCCACGAGCCTTCTCTGTTTCTGGTCCACTCTCCTGGAACAAACTTCCTCTCTCAGTCCGTCAGCAACCTACTTTTGCCTCCTTCAAGTCCGCTCTCAAAACTCACCTTTTCTCCTCTGCATAAAATCCTAACCTCACTCAACCCCCCTCTGCAGCCTGTCTCCGCTCGGAGGGGAATCACTTTGTTTTAATATGTATAATTGTATATGATGTACTCTCTGTGGTTTTCCATTGGTTTTATTCTTGCTTTTATTGCTTTTATTCTTTTCTCCCCATTTGTGGCCATGCATGTGTGTGTGTGTGTGTGTGTGTGTGCGTGTGTCTGTGTGTGTGTGTGTGTGTGTGTGTGTGTGTGTGTGTGTGTGTGTGTGTGTGTGTGCGTGTGTGTGCGTGCGTGCGTGTGTGCGTGTGTGTCTTTTCGGCGCTTGGATTTGATTTTGTCGAGATTTTGCGCTATATAAATATTGTAATTATTATGTATGCATGTGCGTACGTATATGTATGTATGTATGTATGTATGTATGTATGTATGTATGTATGTATGTATGTATGTATGTTATGTATACGCTTAGATTTATGTATGTATGTATGTATGCATGTATACGTTCAGCTTAGATTTATGTATGTAAGTATGTATGCATGTATGTATGCATGTATACGCTCATATGTATGTATGTATGTATGCATGTATACGCTCAGCGCTTAGATTTGATTTTATCAAGATTTTGCGCTATATAAATAAAATATATTATTATTATTATTATTAAGTATCCTACCTATTAACACACTTACTTGTTCTGTAAGTAGCCTACCTGTTAACACACGTATTTTGTGAGTAACCTACCTATTAAGACACTTATTCTGTAAGTAACCTGCCTATTAACACACTTACTTACTCTGTAAGTAACCTACCTATTAACACACTTATTCTAAGTACCCTACCTATTAACACACTTACTTACTCTGTAAGTAACCTACCTATTAACACATTGAATCTGCCAGTAACCTACCTATTAACAGACTTACTTTTTATGCCAGTAACCTACCTATTAACAGACTTACTTTTTCTGTCAGTAACCTACCTATTAACAGACTTACTTTTTCTGTCAGTAACCTACCTATTAACAGACTTACTTTTTCTGCCAGTAACCTACCTATTAACAGACTTACTTTTTCTGCCAGTAACCTATTAACACACTTACTTTTTCTGCCAGTAACCTACCTATTAACAGACTTACTTTTTCTGCCAGTAACCTACCTATAAAAAACAATGAATCTGCCAGTAACATACCTATTAACAGACTTACTTTTTCTGCCAGTAACCTACCTATAAAAAACAATGAATCTGCCAGTAACCTACCTATTAACAGGCTTACTTTTTCTGTCAGTAACCTACCTATTAACAGACTTACTTTTTCTGTCAGTAACCTACCTATTAACAGACTTATTTTTTCTGCCAGTAACCTACCTATTAACAGACTTACTTTTTCTGCCAGTAACCTGCCTATTAACAGACTTACTTTTTCTGCCAGTAACCTACCTATTAACAGACTTACTTTTTCTGTCAGTAACCTACCTATTAACAGACTTACTTTTTCTGTCAGTAACCTACCTATTAACAGACTTACTTTTTCTGCCAGTAAACTACCTATTAACAGACTTATTTTTTCTGCCAGTAACCTACCTATTAACAGACTTACTTTTTCTGTCAGTAACCTACTATAGTAACACACTTACTTACTCTGTAAGTAACCTACCTATTAACATGCTTACTTATTTCTGTAAGTCATTCACTTATTCTGTAAGTGACCTACCAATTAACACACTTACTTACTTTGAAAGTGAACCTACCTATTAACACACTTATCTCTGTAGTAACCTACCTATTAACACACTTATTGTGTAAATAACATACCTATTAACACACTTATTCTGTAAGTAAGCTACCTATTAACACACTTATTCTGTAAGTAACTACCTATTAACACACGTATTCTGTAAATAACTATCTATTAACAACTTCTTATTCTGTGAGTAACCTACCTATTAACACACTTACTTATTCTGTAAGTAACCTACCTATTAACACACTTATTCTGTAAGTGACCTACCTATTAACACTCTTACTTACTTGCAAGTGACTTACCTATTAACACACTTATTCTGGTAGTAACCTACCTATTAACACACTTATTCTGTAAATAACATACCTATTAACACACTTATTCTGTATGTAACCTACCTATTAACATACTTATTGTGTAAGTAACCTACCTATTAACACACGTATTCTGTAAGTAGCCTACCTATTAACAACTTATTCTGTAAGCAACATACCTATTAACACACTTATTCTGTAAGTAACCTGCCTATTAGTACACGTATTCTGTAAGTAACCTACCTACTAACACACTTATTCTGTAAGTAACCTACCTATAACACATTCTGTAAGTAACCTACCTATTAACACACTTATTCTGTCAGTAATATACCTATTAACACACTTATTCTATAAGTAACATACCTATTAACACAATGATCTGTCAGTAACTACCTATTAACACACTTATTCTGTAAGTAACCTACCTATTAACACATTATTCTGTAGCAACATACCTATTAACACACTTATTCTGTAAGTAACCTACCATCAACACACTTATTCTGTAAGTAACATACCTATTAGCACACATTATTCTGTAAGTAACCTACCTACTACACACATTATTCTGTAAGTAACCTACCTAATAACACACATTCTGTAAGTAACCTACCTATAACACACTTATTCTGTCAGTAATATACCTATTAACACACTTATTCTATAAGTAACATACCTATTAACACAATGAATCTGTCAGTAACTACCTATTAACACACTTATTCTGTAAGTAATCTTCCTATTAACACACTTATTCTGTAAGTAACCTTCCTATTAACACACTTATTCTGTAAGTAACCTTCCTATTAACACACTTATTCTGTAAGTAAAGTACCTATTAACACACTTATTCTGTAAGTAAACTCATATTAACACACTTACTTATTCTTGTAAGTACCTACCTATTAACACACTTGTTCTGTAAGTAACCTACCTATTAACACACTTACTCTGTAAGTAATCTACCTATTAACACACTTATTCTGTAAGTGACCTGCCTATTAACACATTTACTTATTCTGTAAGTAACCTACTAATTAACACACTTACTTATTCTGTAAGTACCTGCCTATTAACACACTTACTTATTCTGTAAGTGACCTACCTATCAACGAACCTATTCTGTAAGTAACCGACCTATTAACACATTTACTTATTCTGTAACTAGCCTACCTATTAACACATTTATTCTGTAAGTAACCTTCCGATTAACACACTTATTCTGTAGGTAACCTACCAGTTAACACACTTATTCTGTAAGTAACCTTCCGATTAACACACTTATTCTGTAAGTAACCTACCATTAACACACTTATTCTGTAAGTAACCTACCATTAACACACTTATTCTGTAAGTGACCTACCTATTAACACATTTATTCTGTAATAACCTTCCGATTAACACACTTATTCTGTAAGTAACCTACCAGTTAGCACACTTATTCTGTAAGTAACCTACCTATTAACACACTTATTCTGTAAGTGACCTACCATTAACACACTTACTATACCCTGTAAGTATCCTACCTATTAACACACGTATTCAGTAAGTGACTTACCTATTAACACACTTATTCTGTGAGTAACCTATCTATTAACACACTTATTCGTAAGTAACCTACCAATTAACACACTTACATTACCTGTAGTATCCTACCTATTAACACACGTATTCAGTAAGTGACCTACCTATTAACACACTTATTCTGTGAGTAACCTATCTATTAACACACTTATTCTGTAAGTAACCTACCTATTAACACACTTATTCTGTAAGTAACCTACTTATTAACACACCTATTCTGTAAGTAACCTACCTATTAACACACTTATTATGTGTAAGTAAACCACTTATTAACACATTTACTTATTCTGTAAATAACACTACCTATTAACACACCTTAACTTATTCTGTAAGTAACCTACCTATTAACACACTTATTCTGTAAGTGACCTACGTATTAACACACGTATTCTGTAAATAACCTACCTATTGACACACTCATTCTGTAAGTGACCTGACCTACCTATTAACACACTGATTCTGTAAGTAATCTACCTATTAACACACTTATTCTGTAAGTAACCTACCTACTAACACACTTATTCTGTAAGTGACCTACCTATTAACACACTTACATACCCTGTAAGTAGCCTATTAATCATCAGACACTGTCAGACTGTCAGCTACAATCACTGGCAGGAGATCGGCTTCACGCTCATTAAGTCAGTCTTCTCGTAACAACGGTAAAAGTACCACAGTAAAAAATATCTTGCCAGGGCCTGAAGCACAGATCATTAAGAGGAAAAGATCACGGGGGGTGGGGGGGTGGGGGGTGGGTGGGGGGGATGGACATATAATACTGAAAAGAAAGAACTAGGTTGGCCAGTCCGATGACGGGGGAAAAGAGAGAAAGAAAGATCGACTAACGGGGAAAAAAAAAAAAATTATGTACGGGTCTAGACTCCGGCACCAACAGACATAAAGAGTAGAAGATAGACAGACAGATGTACGGACAGACGGACAGACAGACAGACAGAAACACACACACACACACACACATATATATATATATATATATATATTCTTACCAACAGATGCCTATCAATTAACATCAGGAAGAGAGTTCTTGAATGTTATATAGAACCAATACTGCTGTACGGATGTGGGGCGTGGACAGTCAACAAGCAAAGCCAGAACAAGATTGAGGCAACCGAAATGTGGTTTCT
>JAPXFY010000029.1:32029320-32039320 GCA_030674185.1 Monoplex corrugatus
TATAGACCCTTGTAATCATTTTAAATGATTAGAGACCACAACAATCATTTTAAATGATTATAAATCCTAACAATCACTTCAAATGATTATAGACCCTAACAATCATTTTAAATGATTATAGACCCTAACAATCATTTTGAATGTATTACAGACCGAGGCAATCATTCTGAATATATCATAGACCCTGGCTATCATTTTCAATATACCACAGACCCTGAATCAATCATACTGATTACAGAACCTGACAAACATACTGAATGTATTAGAGATCCTGGCAGTCATTTTAAATGATTAGAGATCCTGGCAATCATTTTGAACGTATTTCAGACCCTTGTAATCATTTTGAACGATTATAGACCATAGCAATAATTTTCAATCATAGACCGTGACAATCATTTTGAATGTATCATAGGCCCTAACAATCATTCTGAATGTATTTCAGACCATAACAATCATTTTGGATGTATCAGAGAGCTGGTTATCATTTTGAATGTATTATAGACCGTGACAATCATTTTGAATGTATCATAGGCCCTAACAATCATTCTGAATGTATTTCAGACCATAACAATCATTTTGGATTTATCAGAGAGCTAGTAATCATTTTAAATGCATTATAGACCATGGCAATCATTTTGAACGCATTATAGATGCCGCAATGATTTTTAATGCATTATGAACTCTGTCAATAAAGTTGAATGCATCAGATCTTTGCAATCATTTTGAATGTACTACAGATCCTGGTAATCACTTCGTATTATGGACCCTGGCAATCCTTCTGAATGTATTATAGAAACTGGCAATCATTTTAAATGGATCAGAGACCCTGGCAACCATTTTGAATGTATCGTAGACCCTGGCAATAAATTTGAATGTAATTCAGACCCTGGCAACCATTTTGAATGTGTTACAGACCCTAGCAAACATTTCTTAACCCTTTGACTGCCTAACCCAATCCACCAGTTTCCCACATTATTAGCCGTGATAGCACATCAAAAACTTTCAACCCTTTCTGCAGGAAGCTGGTGGACAGGGTGAGGGAATCAAAGGGTCAGGGTTTTGCAGGTGGTGGACAGGGTAAGGAAATCAAAGGGTCAGGGTTTTGCAGGAGGTGGATAGGGTAAGGGAATCAAAGGGTCAGGTTTTTGCAGGTGGTGGATAGGGTGAGGGAGTCAAAAGGGGGTCTGGATAGGATGAGACCTAGTCAAAGGGTTTATGGATGGGGTGATAGAATCAAAAGGGTTAGGATAGGATGAAAGAATCAAAAGGGTTAATATCAGAACATGCTCGCTGTCTGTACATCACTTTTTGTATACATTACGCCCAGAAAGCTAAAACGTCAAGTTCCACTCGTAAGCAAAACAGCAGGGACTTATGGATCACGTTGAGTCACTTGTCAACACAGGACTGGCAGTCTTAAAACAAGGTCCATGAACCAATGCTGGACTCAGTTATGACCTTTAACCTTTTGACTCCTACACCTTTTCCACCAGCATCCTGCATTGTCAACCACGCTAGCAAAGCAAAAACTGAACCCTTTGACTCCCTCACCCTATCCACCTGCTTCCTGCCATTGGCCCATCCCAGTAGTGTGTGATGGCTTATATGGCTTATATTTTTTTCAGATCGAATAAAACCATGGCATCTGAAACATTATACGAGCCTCGTATTATTGGTTAAAGCCTAGCCGACTACACAGAGCCATATCAGGGTTATAACCATCAATACATATATCACATCTCACTGGGGAAAAATCACCTGGAAAAGAAAATTAAGTACACATATCAAAGAATTTGTGCACATATCTAAGGTTATGCCCCTGGCGCTCATCACTCCGTCCAATTTATCACACAGGGGATTTAAAAAACATAAACTGAATACAAATTTAAACATAACTAAAGACACTAAAATGTATATAAATACAGGACTAAATTACCTAAATTTGCTTCGGCATATCTAAATCTAAGACTAGATTAGGGATAGTTTGAGTGTTATAAGGGCAAGGATTGGTAAAGAATTAAAATTGTCCCTCATCATGACTCTTAGCCTGAGATCAGATTAGGTTTAACTCCAGTGTTGTAAGAATTCAGGACTGGTCAAGAATTAAAATTAACCCTAACCTTGACTCTTAGCCATGTGTAAATCTGAGTCTAGATTAGGGTTAGCTTGAGTGTTATAAGGGTTGAGCATTGCTCAGGAATTAAAATTATCCCTCATCACGACTCTTAGCCAGATTTACATCCGAGACTAGGTTAGGGTTAGCTTTTTGAGCCCCCTGAACGGCTGTTCGGATTAAGATTAACCCTAACCCTGACCCTTAGCCACGTCTAAATCTAACACTAGGTTAGCGTTAGCTTAAGTGTTATACAAAGGATTGGTCAAGAATTAAAATTAACCCTAACCTTGACTCTTACACAGATCCAAGCCTTAGATCAGGTTAGGGTTAGCTTGAGTGTTGTAAGGATTAAGGGCTGTTCAAGGATTAAAATTAACCCTAACCTTGACTTTTAGCCACGTGTAAATCTGAGTCTAACTTAGGGTTATGATTAAGGGCTGTTCAAGAATCAAAATTAACCCTAACCTTTACTTTTAGCCACGTGTAAATCTGAGTCTAACTTAGGGTTAGCTTGAGTGTTGTAAGGATCAAGGGCTGTTCAAGGATTAAAATTAACCCTAACCTTGACTTTTAACCACGTGTAAATCTGAGTCTTACTTGGGGTTAGCTTGAGTGTTGTAAGGATTAAGAGCTGTTCAAGGATCAAAATTAATCCTAACCTTGACTCTTAGCCATGTGTAAATCTGAGTCTAGCTTAGGATTAGCTCCAGTGTTGTAAGGATTAGAGCTGTTCAAGAATCAAAATTAATCCTAACCTTGACTTTTAGCCATGTGTAAATCTGAGTCTAGCTTAGGATTAGCTCCAGTGTTGTAAGGATTAAGGGCTGTTCAAGAATCAAAATTAACCCTAACCTTGACTCTTAGCCAGGGTAAATCTGAGTCTAGCTTAGGATTAGCTCCAGTGTTGTAAGGATTAAGGCTGTTCAAGAATCAAAATTAACCTAACCTTGACTTTAGCCATATGTAAATCTGAGTCTATCTAGGTTAGCTTGAGTATTGTAAGGATTAAGGACTGGTCAAGAATCAAAATTAACCCTACCTTGACTCTTAGTCAAGTCTACACCTGAGACTAGATTACGGTAGCTTTTTTTACCCCCCTGAATAGCTGTTCAAGAATAGAAATAAACCCTTACCTTGACTCTTAGCCACGTCTAAATCTAAGACCAGATTAGGGTTAGCGTGAGTGTTATAAAGACAAAGGATTGGTCAAGAATGAAAAATTAACCCTAACTCTGACTCTTAGCCATATCTAAACCTGAGAAGAGGTTTGGGTCAGCTCCAGAGTTGTAAGGATTAAGGGCTGTTCAAGAATTAAAATTAACCCTAACCTTGACTCTTAGCCACGTCTAAATCTGAGTCTATCTTAGGGTTAGCTTGAGTGTTGTAAGGATCAAGGGCTGTTCAAGAATCAAACTTTACCCCTAACCCCGACTCCAAGCCCGCTCGCCCTAAACTTGACAGCAATACCTGTGGAATCAGGTCGGGGGTACGGGTGACATAGTGTTGCCACGACAACTTTGATTCTAACTCGGCCCCAAGCTTGACAGGTGGTAACATGATTATTGGAACCACCATTCTGCTGGTGTGCATTCACGGGTCTGATATAAAGACGGAGTAAAAATACACTGTCCACTCCAGTCCACCAATTTACAAGAGTGTTGTTTAAGGGTCTGGACTGGTGGGGTCAGCTGTGAGGGTTAGGGTCAGGACTTAACCCACACTATGACCCTAACGTAGCTTTAAACCCAACAGTGGTGTAATGGAAATCAGTGGGACGACAACACACAATGTTTCAGGGTTGGATAGGGTCAGTTACGGCGTTATAAGGGTTACACCTTCCCCAAGGGTTAACCATGACCTAAACTGGAACCTAAACATCAGAATGATAACAAAGTAAGTCAGTGGAATGTTTTGAAATTACTCAGGACCTGGCCAGCTCACGGGTTTATGCGCAGGCGTAAGGCTTGTGCCATGATCACCATACACATGGCACCTGTGACGTTAATGCATATGGAATTCGTTCCGAGCGCGGAGACGTCATCTTGAGAAACTGAAACTGAAACTGAAATTTTTGAAATTAATGTTTTCTTTCTTTTATGTAGTCCTAGCTAAGTATAGGCCTACACAAAGATTGTGGCTTCAGCCCTCGGATGGGCCACGTGTTTCTTTAATGCGTACTGGTTGGTTCTTTTGACAGAGCCGTGGACTCAAGATCTGACATCTCGAGTTCAATCCCAGCCCGCAACATTAAAAACTGGCCTGTTCCCTGCCCATCATAATGTTTCCATCATTCTGGTGGTGTCGGCTTAGTGTTTGATAGGCCTCTTGTTCTTTCCAACCCCTTCTCCATATTCAAGACATTCCCAGTGCATATAGTTTTGCGCAGGCTCAAGGAGTCTGCCAGATAACTGCTCGCAGATTTGGGTGGAACGCATATGGATATGTCTCGATGCAATGAATCCCTCTTTAACAAATGCTTAACCTTTTGACTCTCGCACCATGTCCACCAGCATCCCGCAATGTCAATCATGCAGGAAAAGCAAAAACTTAACCTTTTGACTCCCTCACCCTATCCACCAGCTTCCTTGCATGGAAGCTGGTGGATATGGTGATGAAACCAAAGGTTTAAGTTTCTTTGTTTTGTTGTTGTTGTGTTGTGTTGTTGTTGTTGCAGTCGGTGGATAGTGTACGGGAGTCGAAGGGTTAACTCCCAACTCCAGCCACCTGATCGAGTCCCGATATTTACTCTCCTCTTCCACATGCAAACCTGGCATGTTTAAAGTGTGGAGTTTAGAGCTGAAGAATCCTCTTGACCCTATCAGCAGATGGGGATATAATACACACACAGCCCCCCCCCCCCCCTCTGTTTTTAATCTGTTTATTTATTCATTTATTTTAGTTTTAAGTCATGCCTCAGCTCATCCACACTCTTAGATGTGCATGTCCGCGTGTACGCATCTGTACATGCACACATGCAGAACTGCTCGAGTGTAAAATCACTGAGAATGAAATCTAAAATAAACTATTTCACTCATAACCCTTTGGCTCCCGCACCCTGTCCACCAGCACCGTACATGGTCAACCAGACTAGCAAAGCACAAACTTAATCCTTTGACTCCCGTACCCTGTCCACCAGCATCTTGCAACTGTCAACCATGCTAGCAAAACAAAAACTTGACCCTTTGACTGCCTCACCCTATCCACCAGCTTCCTGGCACGAAGCTGGTAGATAGGATGAGGGAGTAAATGGGTTAGTTTTTGCGGATGGTGGACAGAGTGAGGGAGTCAAAAGATTAATATTCTGATTGGGAAGTCAGTTTGATGGCATTATCATTGAGATACAATATTGTCTGCATCTCGTGCTTACCACGTGCCACTGTACGACATCATCTCCAGGATCATACAGGCGATGTACGTGAGGTGGTTCAGCTCATATCACTGATAGTCCAGTAACTGAACCCGAAGTCCATCTCTTAACAAAAAACACGACAGGAGGACACACTCCCTGAAAGTAAATGTTTAGGGTAAAATCACAAACAACAACCAGTGTACACACACAAGCCGAAAGAGACCCAACAGAGCTATCACACTGTATCAAACCAAGGTTCTGGCTGATTCGAGTGAAACACACACATAAAGTTTTGAGTAGGGATACTATTACTGTTATTCTTGGCTTAAGCTCAGCCGACTGCGTAGAGCCATATTAGGGTTATAATCGTTTCAAAACATAACAATACTACTTCAACAGGGGGAAAAAAAGGTAAAGAAAATTAAGTACACATATCGATGCATTCCCGCACACAATCTAAGGAGATGCCTCTTGCGTTGACCACTCTGTCCAATTTATCGCACAGGGGATCTGAAAAACATTCCTGAATACAAATTTAATCCTAACTAAGGACACCAAAACATATACAAAAAAAAGGCCCAAACTACCCAAAATTGGGACCTGATGTGATCTTTCCCTGTCCTAACAAACCCTAAACATCCACCTTCAAGACTGGATTTCTCTGTGACTAAATCACCAACACACAAGGGTCAAGAGTAGTAGGCTCTCATGGTCAATGTTGCAGTTAATTGTTGTCATTAGTACTATAGACCTGGCCATGTGTCATGCACAAAATCTGCAGGAGTCTCGGGAGATGAAAACCCACACCATTCCAACTAATGAACCATGGACGATAAACCTCAATTAAGTAACTAACTAGTCTAGACGTCCGGAAGATTCTTTCTGACAGATCATCACACACGTAAAAGAAAAAACAAAAATGAATAAATAAATAAATAAATGATAAATAGATAAATAAATATAAATATATAAAACCACCAGCCTACTCAACACCTCCAAAGAGCTTGCAAGCTTCTTGACACCACTCATAAAACGACTGCTGCCTGGTGGACGAACAACTCCCACCCTTATAAAACCCCTATGAACGAAATCTCATGTTTATCGCTTGCCCAACACATTTTCAGACACAAACTACCGGCTGTATACTCTTACGTCACAGACTCACGTACACGTACGTACGAGCGGTCTACCACATTCGTACGTACAGAGAGGGCAGACACGTACACGACTATTACGTCGCTCACGTCAAGTCGTCGTCGTGTAGCCCCCCCCCCCCCCCCCCCCTTGATAGACTAACGGAACATCGATTTATTTTTTTTAAACAAACACTGAAGTTTTAAATAACAAACCTTCTTGTCTACATCGCCTTACCTTGTGGCTGGCCTGGCGAAAACCAATGTCCATGCCTTGACTAAAGCAGACAGCCAAAGGGAGACGACAAGGACCAAAAGCACGCGTAGTAGCAGACACAAAAAAGTAGTGCTAAAGAAAGTAGTCCACCAAGGACATGCTGGGAGAGGGAGAACGAGAGACAGACAGACAGAGTCACGTGACGAAAGCCTGTGCTCAGTTTCTCACCGCGTAGAGTTCAGAGATTCAAGATGGAGGACTGTGTATGTGGCAAGCGGGAGAGCGGGGTTTCGGGAGGGTGGGAGAGTGGTGGGGGTGGGGGGGGAGAGTAAAGAACAACAGTGCACCCCTGTTCAAGACACAGGTTATTACCGGGGGGGAAAAAAACAGAAAAAGAAGAGAAACGCTCAAAGAAATAATAACAAAGAGCCGTGCATACACCCAGCGACGATAATCATGTTAAAAACAGATCTTAAAATGACACGCCGACGTACAACGAAACCGGTAAGGCGAGGCAGCCATTTTTCTTTTTTTTTTTCTTTTCTTTCTTTTTCTTTCTTTTTCTTTTTTTTTTTTTTTTGTGGCCAAAGAAACGAGCACACAGACGCTTCGGCTCACGTGGTCATGACGTCAATACACTATCTCCTCCCCTCCAGCCTGGTCCGTCTCCCATCTCCCACCCCCACCCCCACCCCTCACCCCCCCGTCTGTCCTTCCCTCTTTTCCAGGGCACTCTTGCTCTCATCCGATACGTCGGTTTTTGCGTGAGAAGCTACCCCCATCTCCCTCCCCCTCCCTCTTACCCCCTTCCGCCCTCTTTCCTTCTTGCTTTGCATGGTTCAGCTCAGCGATGCCATTTTATCAGACAGGAAAAAAAAAAAAAAGTGGAAGTGGATTTTGTTGGTTGGTTGGTTTGTTTTTTCTCTTCCTCTCCCGTTCCCTTCATAATCCTCCCCCCCCTCTCTCTGTCTGTCTGTTTCTGTCTCTCTCTTCTCTTCTCTCTTCTCTCTCCTCTCTCTCTCTCTCTCTCTCCCTCCCTCCTTCTCTCTGATTCTTCTTTCTCCCTCACTATCTCTTCTCCCTCTCCCCTCTCTTTCACCAGAAAGAAGCTGGCTTAAGCTTTTCCCCCCCCTCTCATTCTCTTTTCCCATTCCTCCCTCCCTCCCCTCCTCCCAGTGTTTCTGGCCCAGCTCCAAAGATCTGTTTATCTCCTTCTTCCATTCATTCTTCTCTCCCTGACTCCCCTCCCCCATATCTTTGTATTTCTCTCTCTCCCTCTCTCACACACTGTCTCGTCTCGCATCTCCTTCCCACCCCCACCCCACACCCTTCCACAATTTCGCCAGAGGACCTAGCCAAGCTGGTGTGGATCTTACCGTAACATCTTTCTCTCCTCTTCCTTCCTCTGTCTTTCTTTCCCACTTGTCTCACTAAAAGAATTTGTGTATTTCTACCCCACTCTCTCTCTCTACCCTCCCCCCTCTCTCTTTCATCGTCTCATCGCCCTTCTCTCTTTCTCATTGTGTTACCCCCTCTTTTCTCTGTCTCAACCCTCAACCCCCTCTCTGTCTCATTGTCTTTCTCTTTGTTATTGTTTAACCCCTTTCTCTCTGTTTCTCACTAACCCACCCCTCTCTTTCTCATTGTTTTAATTAACCCTCCCCATCTCCCTCTTATCGACCAAAAACCCAGCCAGGGAGTGGGGGTGGGGGTGGGGTTGGGGGTCGAAATCCAATCGGCATGTCTTGGTGGTTTTTTTTTTTTTTTTTTTTTTTTAGTCTGTCTTTAGTATCTCCCGCCTGACTCTTTCTCTGTATATTCTCTACCCCTCTTCTTCTCTTCTTATCTCTTTCTCTCATCCCTTCCCCTTCCCCCCACCCTCACCACCCCTCAGCGTCTCTCTGTCAGCGTGTCTTGTCAGCAGACAAGGCGGTACCAAGGCATGACCGGACCGATATCGAGAGAGAGAGAGAGAGAGAGAGAGAGAGAGAGAGAGAGAGAGAGAGAGAGAGAGAGAGAGAGAGAGAGGATGAAGCGTTCAGCCCCCTTACTTTCCTACGCCATGTTATTTATTAAGCAACTCCGCCCCTCCCTCTCCCCCACTCCCGTCCCCTTCTCTCTCTCTCTCTCTCTCTCTCCTCTCTCTCTCTCCTCCCTTTCTTCCCTCGCTTCCTCGACCAACCAAACCATTCCACTCTCTCCCTCGGCGAAGCCTCACGCGCTCGAGTCTCCTCCCACATCCTGCTTTTAGACGCCTCCCATTTTCGTCTGGGCACTCTTTTTCTCTCCCTTCCCTTCCAACCCCACCGCCCAAGCGAGCAAGAGTGAACCGGCCAGAGATGCTGCGACAGCAAGTCTTGCCCCCTTCAACGTGAAAAGGTAATGATATCCTTCCTCCCTCCCCCCCCCCCTCCGTGTCCATGCGGTGCTGCACCGGCCGAGAGCGACAAGAAGAGCACAGCCGGCTGGGCGTGTGACGTCACCAGCGTTCGAAAACCGTCTTCGAGACGGCAAGCGGAGAGAGCAAAGCGCGGACGCGGGGAGATCTTTTCTCTTCTACCTCGCGCGCGCTATAAAAATCGATCGCCAGAGAAAGAAGTTCGGATTTTTTTTTCTGTCTCTCTCTCTCTCTTGTCTTCCCGTCTGTGATCTCTCTCTCTCTCTCTCTCTCTCTCTCTCTCTCTCTCTCTCTCTCCCCTCTGTCAAAGCTCACCCACATTTTTTGTTTTTGTTTTTTCTCCCCCCAAACGATCCTTTGGTGTCATTAGGATGAACGCAGAAATCCTTTCAGAGATGTGACATTTTCCAGTTAACGCGTAATTCAGGGTTTTCACTGTACCACAGCTTATCTCCCTTGAACTACCAGCACCGAAACCAGGAAACGGCAGAAGAGCCATTACACGCAATACAATTTTGTTCAAAGATGGATGGATGATAGCAAGGCTTACTCGGGGAGCTCCATTTGCGCTTCACCTTTTGATCTTGGAAGACATCCTCAGCTGAAGTGTTTAAGAGAGAAGGGTCGACCTTGAGGAAGATTGGCGCTCAGAGGCCCCCTATTTTCCACGGGCTTTTGACATCAGACTGATAATTTTGAATTGAAAACGATAACCTAAGCTTCGTTCTCCATTCAAATTTTCCCGTTTTTTAAATATTTTGTCTGTTTCTACCGGTTTGGTTGCTGT
>JAPXFY010000029.1:32041820-32054320 GCA_030674185.1 Monoplex corrugatus
ACATACTAAGTTGAAGTAGAATGGTCATATCAATTCAGGTTCATTTTGAATTTATAGGGATTACTGTAATGTCTGTTTCAATCCCCACGTGGGAATGCCGGGGACTCTTTCAGCATAAATAGTATCACCACCTTCTGGAAATTCTCTGCTAGAAATTTCCTCTATTCTGTCACTTTCTTTGTTTTTGCCTTGCTCCTTTGCTTTCTGTCATGTCTTCGTATCATTTTCTGCCTTGCTGGTCCATTCACCTGCATGTGTTCAGTAAAGTCTTATGTACTTTCTCTTAGGACTGATAATTGGGTACATATATTAAGTGCATATTTGGCTCTAGGGAAATGAAATGTGCGGAAGTAATTCTAGGTAATTTAGACCCTCTTTACATGTTTTAGTGTCCTCAGTTATATTTAGATTTGTATTCAGTTTTTTTTTAAAATCCCCTGTATGATAAATTGGACGGACTGGTCAACGCCAGGGGCATTACCTCAGATTATGTGCGAAATGTATTGATATGTGTACTTAATTTTCTTTTCCTTTTTTTTTCCTTGTTGAAGTACGGTGTATGTTTTGAAACGGTTACAGCCCTGATATGGCTCTATGCAGTCGGCTGGGCTTTGAACAAAAACCATTGAGAATAAGAAAAGGTTAAATTTGAACTTACATGGACCACTGAAATACTGAAGAGATATTCCAGTTCACTTTGAGATTATGTAATACAGGACAGCAAAGTAGGGAATGTAGTTCATCTTCTTTATCCGTGTTGTGTAAGCGACACATAAATTCACTTCCCTATCTTATGCTGTATATAACACAATGACAGGCAATGTGAGAGATATCAGACCTGAATTTAGCCAATGCTTGCTTAATAAACCTGTTCCTTTTTATATCGATTTAAGGTTTTCTTGTATAAGTTATCTTAAACAATCTATACTAAACATATGGATATATAGGTCGCCTTTAAACAATCTAGACTTGGCAAATCTTTCATTACTATGCAAATCGATATATGGTTCTCTTGTATAGGTTGTCTTAAACAATCTACTCTATGCATATTAATATATGGTTCTCTTGTATATGTTGTCTTAACCCTTTGACTCACGCACCCTGTCCACCAGCTTCCTGTATTGTCAACCATACTAGCAAAGCAAAAACTTAACTCTCTGTCTCTCTCACCCTATCCATCAACTTCCTGCAGGCTCCGGGAGTCAAAGAGTTAAACAATCTATACTATGCATATCGATATATGGTTCTCTTGTATAGGTTGCCTTTAACAACTGATATTGGGCAAATCTTTCACAATTATGCATATCGATATAATTATGGTTCTCTTATGCAGGTTGTCTTAACCCTTTGACTCCTGCACCCTGTCCACCAGCTTGATGCATTGTCAGCCATGCTAGCAAGGCAAAAACTTAACCCTTTGACTTCCTCACCCTTTCTACCAGCTTCCTGTAGGAAGCTGGTGGAAAGGGGCAGGGAGTCAAAGGGTTATGTTTTTGCAGTTGATGGAGTCAAAGGGTTAAACAATCTATACTATGCATATCGATATATGATTCTCTTGTATACGTTGTCTTAAACAATCTATACTATGCATATCGATGTATATTTCTCTTGTATATGTTGTCTTAAACAATCTATACTATGCATATCGATATATGATTCTCTTGTATACGTTGTCTGAAACAATCTATACTATGCATATCGATGTATATTTCTCTTGTATATGTTGTCTGAAACAATCTATACTATGCATATCGATGTATATTTCTCTTGCATATGTTGTCTTAAACAATCTATACTATGTATATCGATGTATGTTTCTCTTGTATAATGCTGTCTTAAACAATCTATACTATGCATATCGATGTATGTTTCTCTTGTATACGTTGTCTTAAACAATCTATACTATGCATATCGATATATGGTTCTCTTGTATACGTTGTCTTAAACAATCTATACTATGTATATCGATATATGATTCTCTTGTATATGTTGTCTGAAACAATCTATACTATGTATATCGATGTATGTTTCTCTTGTATATGTTGTCTGAAACAATCTATACTATGCATATATGGTTTTCTTGTTATGTTGTCTGAAACAATCCATACTATGCATATCGATATATGATTCTCTTGTATATGTTATCTGAAACAATCCATACTATGCATATTGATACATGATTCTCTTGTATATGTTGTCTTAAAACAATCCATACTATGCATATTGATATATGATTCTCTTGTACATGTTATCTTTAAACAATCCATACTATGCATATCGATATATGATTCTCTTGTACATGTTATCTTTAAACAATCCATACTATGCATATTGATATATGATTCTCTTGTACATGTTATCTTTAAACAATCCATACTATGCATATCGATACATGATTCTCTTGTACATGTTATCTTTAAACAATCCATACTATGCATATCGATATATGATTCTCTTGTACATGTTATCTTTAAACAATCCATACTATGCATATTGATATATGGTTCTTTTGTATATGTTATCTTAAAACAATCCATACTATGCATATCGATATATGATTCTCTTGTACATGTTATCTTTAAACAATCCATACTATGCATATTGATATATGGTTCTTTTGTATATGTTATCTTAAAACAATCCATACTATGCATATCGATATATGATTCTCTTGTACATGTTATCTTTAAACAATCCATACTATGCATATCGATATATGATTCTCTTGTACATGTTATCTTTAAGCAATCTATACTATGCATATCGATATATGATTCTCTTGTATATGTTATCTTAAACAATCTATACTATGCATATTGATATATGTTCTCTTGTATAATGTTGTCCTAAACAGTCTGTATTGCGCATGCCGCTATATGGTTGTCTTGTTTGTTGTCTTAAACAATCTATACTGTGCATATGATTCTCTTGTATAGGTTGTATTAATCTACACCATGCATATCGATATATGGTTTTCTTGTATAGGTTGTCTTAATCAATCTGTACTTGGCAAATAGTTTACAACTATTCATATTGATATATGGTTCTCTTATATATGTTGTCTTAAATAATCCATACTATGCATATCGATATATGGTTCTGTTATATTAGTTGTCTTAAATAATCTATACTATGCATACCGATATATGGTTCTGTTATATAAGTTGTCTTAAATAATCCATACTATGCATATCGATATATGGTTCTGTTATATTAGTTGTCTTAAATAATCTATACTATGCATACCGATATATGGTTCTGTTATATAAGTTGTCTTAAATAATCTATACTATGCATATTGATAGATGGTTCTGTTATATAAGTTGTCTAAAATAATCTATACTATGCATATCGATATATGGTTCTGTTATATTAGTTGTCTTAAATAATCCATACTATGCATATCGATATATGGTTCTGTTATATAAGTTGTCTTAAATAATCTATACTATGCATGTCGATATGTGGTTCTGTTATATTAGTTGTCTTAAATAATCCATACTATGCATATCGATATATGGTTCTGTTATATTAGTTGTCTTAAATAATCCATACTATGCATATCGATATATGGTTCTGTTATATTAGTTGTCTTAAATAATATATACTATGCATGTCGATATGTGGTTCTGTTATATTAGTTGTCTTAAATAATCCATACTATGCATACCGATATATGGTTCTGTTATATTAGTTGTCTTAAACAATCTATACTATGCACATCGACATATGGTTCTCTTGTATAGGTTGTCTTAAACAATCTATACTATGCATATCGATATATGGTTCTGTTATAAAAGTTGTCTAAAATAATCTATACTATGCACGTCGATATATGATTCTCTTGCATAGGCTGTCTTAAAGAATCTATACTATGCACATCGATATATGGTTCTCTTGTATAGGTTGTCTTAAACAAACAACCTATATTGGGCAAATCTTTGACTGCTATGCATACGGATGTATGATTTTCTTGGTAGGTTGTCTTAACCCTTTAACTCCCGCATCCTATCCACCAACTGGAAAAAAACTTAACCTTGTGATTCCCTCACCCTATCCGTCAGCTTCTTGCAGGAAGCTGGTGGATACAGTGAGGGAGTCAAGGAGTTAAGTTTTTGTTTTGCTAGTATAGTTGCCAATGCAGGGTGCTGGCGGCCAGAGTGCGAGAGTCAAAGGGTTAAATAATCTATACTGGACAAATCTTTCACTACTGTGCGTAATTATGATCCTGCCAGTCCTGTTGTTTACAGTCAACGATTCCTTGTCTAGAAATTAAAACAACAACAACAACAACAACAACAACGACAACAACAAAACCACAGAAAACACTGGACCTTCTGATTAGTCCAAACATAATCAAATCCATATGTATACAAATAATTGTCTTACATAGTTCGCCTAAGTCTTTCTTACCTTTATTGCTTATATGACTTTTTCTTCCTTTGGATCATCGCGTTTAGGTTAATTCCCTTGCGCACAGTTTTTGGGTCCCATTTTCTACACCATCTCAATAGCCACACAAACCAGGACAGATGTTTAGTGCGATAGTGGTGATGACGATGAAGATGATAAACATGATGCTATGGAGTTCCATCTAGGATTGAGACTGCGTGACAACGCTGTACTCTACGTTTACTATCATGATATATCCTGGCGTCAGCCATGCCTGAGTGATACCTTCTCCTGCGATGTTGATCAGAAGATTTAAGCGACACCCTAGAAGACACATCCGTGAAGTGAATGAGACTCGACTGTGTGGTCCCAGTCTTCCCAATGAGCCTACAGCACGCTCAACTCCGGGTAGGAGCCGATTAGGAGCCCAAAATATCACATGGTTTTGAAAGGACTGATATGGATTCGAACTCACAATCTTCCAGTCGGTAGTCCGTTGTGCTAACCACTACAATACAGCGACTGGTTAAATGATGTAACATCTTATATGCTTTATGGGGTAACTTTCTATTATCAATTATAGTCAATTTTTGGCCAGTAGCTGGTGCATTCTAACAAAATAATTGTAATAGACTAGTTTTCTTCTAAGCTCTCTCCACACACAAAAACATCTGGAGTTTGGCTTTTGATGTTCAACAAACGTTTCATTGCTAACATATGCAGTTTTTCAGTTTTTATTACTCCATCAAATGCCAAACTTTCAGCACCATAATGAACTCTTTGTTGAACCCGGGAATCAAACAAACAATTTATTGCATATGCTTAATGAATTACAGTCAAGTCATTACATGACATTAAGTACAGGAGTTTGTACAATGTTATCTTTGAAACAGTTCCAATGTTTGTCTGCAGTGATGGCTGGTCTCACAGAAGAAAGACTGTAATATAAAGCCGTCCCTTCGATAGAAAACAGCAAAGCCGTCTCATCAGTTAACTTACAATTTGTCTGATGCAAAAGTGTTAAAAAATAAATCAAAAATAAAAATGAAAAAAAAAAAAAAAAACTTCCTGGGCCTTGCTAATCAGCATTTTATTTCTGTCCTTCATCTTTTATTTATTTATTTTTCTTTTCGTTTTCAGTTTTAAGCAAAAGTGAAGATTTAAGGCTTATGGTTAATCAACGAGACAGAAATTGAGTATACGTTGTCAAACGGTTTGTGAACGAAGCTGTGTAACTACAGAAGTAGGCCTGCATGTGAGTACATTGTTACAACACCAACAGAGGGAAAGCAAGATTATCTTCTCTTGCAAAGGTAAGAACAAACAAAAACAAGAAGATAAAACAACTTTTTCTTAATCCAAAACAAGTGTGACTGCCGCGTTCAAGCAAACAGGAACCAGAAAAAACACGAAAGAAGAATAATAACGCGTATTTAATACAAGACAAGACAGGCGCAACTTTTCGGCCAACTGGTCTTTGTCAAACGTAAGATCACAAACAAACAAACAAACACCAGATACAAAACTTAGGAGAAAAAGACTGAAACTTCCCTGCTGCTCGGTCTAATGTGAGAAAAGGAGTCCAGGCTTATTGTAGTTAGTTGTTTATTTGTTCATTTATCTGTTTATTTATCATTTTTCACTGATGTTCAGTATCGACCGCAGTAAGTAAATTTTCAATGTTAGGAACTGAAATGAATTTTGTAGGAATTTTTTTAAAGAATAAAGACAACGTACCAGCTCACATACAGAAACCTTTTTCTTGACAGAAAGCTGGTGGATAGGGTAAGGGGTCAAAGGGTTAAGTTTTTGTTTCGCTCGCATGGTTGACAATGCAGGATGCTAGTGGACAGGGTGCAGGAGTCAAAGGGTTAAATGGAGGAATCTGATGTATAGTGTTTATGTCTCACATCGTACAAGTCCAAGCTTTCAGTAAGAATTTTAACCCTTTGACTCCCTCACCCTGTCCGCCAGCATATCATAATGTCAGCTATGACAGCAAAGCAGAAACTTAACCCTTTCATTCCCTCACCCTATCCACCATCCCCCCACAGGAAGCTGGTGGATAGGGTGAGGGAGAGAAAGGGTTAAGTTTTTGCAGCTGGCTGATAGGGTGCGGGAGTGAAAGGGTTAAGTGTCTGAGGCTGATGGCTCGTAACACGGCATGTAACATTGTACTGCCTCGTTTTCAAAAGGTATGAATGAGTGTAATGAAAATTGCCTACAGTTATGAGCGTATACATCCATTTCACAAGTACGTCCAGGCTTATTGTAGTTAGTTGTTTATTTGTTCATTTATCTGTTTGTTTATTTATTGTTTTTCATCGATGCTCAGTATCGATCGTCGTAAGTAAATTTTCAAAGTTATGGGCTCAAAATGAATTGTTGAAGAATTTTTTAAAGACTAAAAGCCAACGTACCAGCTCACCTACAAACACACACGCGCACGCACGCACACACGCACGGCATACACACACACACGCACGCACACACACACACACACACGCGCACGCACACACGCACACATACATACACACACACACAAACGAAAATAAAGGGGGGAAAAAAAAGAAAAAAAAAAAAAAAAAGAGAAAAGACTGGCCTGTTCGCTGCCCTCCTTAACGTTTCCATCATTCTGCTGATGTCAGCTTAGTGTTTCTTAGGTCCCTCTTCCCCGTCCTCACTCCTCCCCCCACCCTTCATTTTCAAGACCTTGCCAGCACATATGGTTTTAGGCATGGGGTTTTGCACAGACTCAGGGAGTCTGCCAGGTAACGGTTTGTCAGATTTGAGTGATCGCATGCAGGATGTTGAGCCAAAAGTTTCAAGTGTATTATTTGTTTGTGCATTTGTCCTTAGGTTAATTTTCATTCTTTGGAACAAATCTGTTTACTTGCAGGAACAAACTCGTTCATTTCCAGATACCAGCTCATTTACAAGTGGTCAAAACCCCGAGTTTTACAGGAAGAAATTAATTCTTTTTTCACATATAAACTCATTTCCTCCCACCGGGAAATCCGTAGTTTTTCCGGTGACAAATTCATTTTCATAAACAAAATCGATTTTAGTTTTAAGGACACGGCCATTTTCCCTTAGAAAACGATCCACTTCTTCCGGCGACAAATCCATTTTTCTACCCCCCCAAAAAAACAAAACAAACAACAACAACAACAACAACAAACCAACAACAAAAACAAACAACAACACACACACACACACACACACACGCACGCACGCACGCACGCACGCACACACACACACACACACACACACACACACACACACACACACACACACACACACACACACAAACAGTAAAATATTTTCTTTCACCTATCAATCCATGTCTTCAAGGGACCAATCCATTATCTTCCAGGACTAAATCGACTGTATTTCAGAAAGAATCCATGCCTTTCCACAAAAAATTCAATTTTTTTCCGGGAAAAAATCCGGTTTATTCCACGAATTTTTTTTTTTTTTGCAAATCAAAGTTATTCGTTATCTTGAACATTTGTTTCACAAGAACAATTTTATTCTTTTCTACGAACAAATCTATCTTCTTTTTAGAACACATTTATGTTCTTTCTGGAAAATATACATTTTCTTCAAATAATAAATCTATTCCCTTCTAGACAGAAATCCGTTTTCTTTTATGGACGCTTTAATTTTTGTACCCCAGAAATAAGTATGTTAATCTCAACCCACAAATCCATTTACTTCCAGAACCATATTCATTGTGTTTCAACCATACACAAATCTACGTCCTCTCATGAATAAATTTATTTTGTTGAAACAAATTTATGAACAAATTGATTTTCTTCAAAAGTGTAATCCAATTTTTGTCTAGGAAGATATCGATTCTCTTCCTTGAACAATATGGAACCGTTCGTTCCAAGAGCAAATCCATTGTCTTCCTCGAACATACATTTTCCAACATGTTATGGCGACAAAACCTTTTCCTTTAAATAACAAATCACTTCCAGGAACAAATCCACTCCTTTCCATAATCAAATCCATTTTCCGCCAGAAATAAATCCATTGTCTTCCTCGAATACATATTTTCCACCAAGTTATGTGGACAAAAATTTTTCCTTTAAATAACAATTTAAATCACTTCAAAGAACAAATCTATTTCTTTCCATAATCGAATCCGTTTTCTTCCAGAAATGAATCCACAATCTTCCTCGTTTATATATATTTTCCACCGTATTTATGGGGACAAAACTTCCTTTAAATAAACAACCCATTCTAAACAGGAACAAATTGTTTTCTTCCTGGATAAAATCAACTTTGTTCCAGTTAGAAATCTTCTCGGATCAAATCCATTTTCTTCAAGAAACAATTGTTATTTCCTCCCAGAATTATGAAACATTTACCATTTCGTTTCGTAAAGAAATCCCGAATTTTCTGTGTATTATTCAATCTTCTCTTTGTCTTCAGCGTACAAATTTTCTACGTACAAATCCACTCCTTACAGAAAAAAAAAAAATTCAGGAGAAAATCACCACCTTCACCACTACCACCAACAGTAAACACCTACAACGACAACGACAACAATATTATTTTCTTGGAATAAATCCATATCCATGCTATTTCATAAACTGTTTCGTTCCCTTCCAATTCTTCCCCTCCCCCCTCCCTCTGAAAGAACGGTTCCATTTCATTTCTGAAACAAATCAACTGATCAAATATTTTTTCACAAAAACACAGTCTACCAGGAGTAAACAACTTGTTTGTTTACTTATTAATCTGTTGTTGTTTTTTATATACCGGTACGCATTTTCAATTATCTACTTATTCATATTTTGATTGATTAGCTATTCGTATTATTTTATGTTATGTTATGTTATGTTGTTATGATCACGTCACGTCACGTCAAGTCACATCACGTCACATCTATCTATCCTGTCCTGTCCTGTCCTGTCCTATCCTATTTCAAATAGAGAACAGAACAGACACAATAATCCTCAACATATTTAACTGATGACTGGGTCCGAATGGGTCATGCAGCGCAAGGATATCCCCATTTTGCTTGTCGAAATGGCTACCGTGTGGCGTCGGAAGCTGGGTGGTGACTGTCCGGTCAATGGTGAAGCATTGCTGCACTGGGTCCCATCCAGCACCTTAGGTGTTTCTTAGTTAATCTTCAACATAACTCCCTCTCCTCTTCTTTCTTAGTTAATCTTCAACATAACTCCCTCTCCTCTTCTTTCTTAGTTAATCTTCAACATAACTCCCTCTCCTCTTCTTTCTTAGTTAATCTTCAACATAACTTCCTCTCCTCTTCTTTCTTAGTTAATCTTCAACATAACTCCCTCCCCTCTTCTTTCTTAGTTAATCTTCAACATAACTCCCTCTCCTCTTCTTTCTTAGTTAATCTTCATCATAACTCCCTCCCCTCTTCTTTCTTAGTTAATCTTCAACATAACTCCCTCTCCTCTTCTTTCTTAGTTAATCTTCAACATAACTCCCTCTCCTCTTCTTTCTTAGTTAATCTTCAACATAACTCCCTCTCCTCTTCTTTCTTAGTTAATCTTCAACATAACTCCCTCTCCTCTTCTTTCTTAGTTAATCTTCAACATAACTCCCTCCTCCTCTTATAATCTACAAACTCCCTTCTTCAATCTTAGTACTTCAACATAACTCCCTCTCCTCTTCTTTCTTAGTTAATCTTCAACATAACTCCTCTCCTCTTCTTTCTTAGTTAATCTTCAACATAACTCCCTCTCCTCTTCTTTCTTAGTTAATCTTCAACATAACTCCCTCTCCTCTTCTTTCTTAGTTAATCTTCACATAACTCCCTCTCCTCTTCTTCTTAGTTAATCTTCAACATAACTCCCTCTCCTCTTCTTTCTTAGTTAATCTTCAACATAACTCCCTCTCCTCTTCTTTCTTAGTTAATCTTCAACATAACTCCCTCTCCTCTTCTTTCTTAGTTAATCTTCAACATAACTCCCTCTCCTCTTCAATCTTAGTTAATCTTCAACATAACTCCCTCTCCTCTTCTTTCTTAGTTAATCTTCAACTATAACTCCCTCTCCTCTTCTTTCTTAGTTAATCTTCAACATAACTCCCTCTCCTCTTCTTTCTTAGTTAATCTTCAACATAACTCCCTCTCCTCTTCTTTCTTAGTTAATCTTCAACATAACTCCCTCTCCTCTTCTTTCTTAGTTAATCTTCATCATAACTCCCTCCTCTTCTTTCTTAGTTAATCTTCACATAATTCCCTCTCCTCTTCATCTTAGTTAATCTTCATCATAACTCCCTCTCCTCTTCTTTCTTAGTTAATCTTCAACATAACTCCCTCTCCTCTTCTTTCTTAGTTAATCTTCAACAGAACTCCCTCTCCTTTTCCCTCTCTACCTTCCTTCCTCCCCCCTCTCACTCCCCCGTCTGTTTCTCTCCTTGTCTTTCGCTCTGTTTCTCGGTCCGTATATGCATTGGTATCTCACCGAACCTTTTAATACAACCAGACAAGACAGGCGCAAATTTTAAGCCAACTAGCCTTTGTCAAGATAAGAAAAGAACGAAAAAGAAATAAAAAAAATTAGGAGAACAAGACAAAAACTTCCGTGTTGCTTTGTCCTGCTGCTTATGTTTACGCTTGACAAAGGCCAGTTGGCCGAAAATTTGTGCCTGTCTTGTCTGGTTGCATTAAATGCGCGTTCGGATTCTATTTTCGTGTTTTTCTGGTTCCTGTTTGCTTGAACGCGGGCGGTCGCACTTGTTTTGGATTTCACCTAAGTTTTGTTTTCGTGTGCTCTTGGGATATATTTTATTCTTTTCTAGTCTGCTTTTTAATTTTTTTTCTGTTTGTTCTTTCTGCTTGTTTTTGTCTATAGTCTCCTCATTTGATATGTTTTATTTTTTTCTAGTCTTTTTTTTTTTATAGTTTTTTTCTTTGTTCTTTGTTCTTGTTCTTGTCTATATTCTCCTCATTTGTTCTTTGTTTCTTTTCCTTTGTTCCTCTCGCCCCAGTGTCCTATTATGTGAGATTTTTTTTCCGACATTCAGGTTTTTCTTTTTCTTTTCATTCATGAAAGAGGAGGACGTTTATCTAAGTCTGCGCACCTGCAGTGTGCAGTGTAAGCAGTTTGGGCTTTTGTAGTCCAGACACAACACAATACCACACAGACAAGGTGACCCAGCGCTTCTGCTCTGTCTCTCTCTGCTTCTGCCATTACCTCTGTCTCTCTGTCTTCCTTCTTTTTTTTCTTTCTATTTGTCTGTGTCTGTCTCTGTCTTCTTCTTCTCTCTCTTCTTTCTTCTTCTCTGCTGTCTCTGCCTTCGTCTGTTTGTCTGTCTGTCTCTCTCTGTGTCTGTCTTGACTCTGCCTGTCTCTGCTCTCTCTGTCTGTCTGTCTGTCTGTCTCTGTCTGTCTGTCTGTCTCTCTCTGTCTTCTGCTCTCTCTCTCTCTCTCTCTCTCTCCTCTCTCTCTCCCTCTCTCTTCACTCTACCTCTCTCTTCTCTTTCTCTCTCTCTCTTTTTTGAACGAGTAATGAGAGATTTAGCATTATATTTGTACAAACCTCTTGAAAAGGTAAAAGATATTTCATAGTTATCCATATATTTGTGCATTTATTACGTATGTATCTTAGTGTACGTTGTTACATGTTAATGTGTAATTGTTCTGATGAGTACTCTCTACCAAATTTTGTCGAAATTCTGTTGAATTTTGTTTTTGTTTCACTCCCCTTCATGAGCGGCAATGGCCTAAATAATTAAATTTTCTGAAGTCTGAAGTCTCTTCCTCTCTCTCCCCTCTCTCTCTGCCTCTGCCTATGCTTCTGTCTCTCTGCCTCTGTCTCTCTGTTTCTGTCCATCTGTCTCTCTCCCTCCCTCCCTCTCTCTTTCTCTGGTTTCTGCCTTTGCCTCTTCCTTTCTTTCTGCCTCTATCTCTACCTCTATTTCTGTCTGTCTACTCTCTCTCTCTGTCTTTCTCTGGCTATGTCTCCGTCTCTTCCTCTACCTTTCTCCCTCTGTCTGTATCTGTCTCTACGTGTCTGTCTATCTGCTTCTGCCTCTATTCCCCCTCTGTGTGTCTGTCAGTCTCTCAATATGTGTACACACACTTTTTATGCATTTTATGCATTCAAGGTAGCCTATGT
>JAPXFY010000029.1:32056820-32059320 GCA_030674185.1 Monoplex corrugatus
AAGAGGAGGAGCATCCAGACAGAGGAGTAGCAGTATCCAGAAAGAGGAGGAGAAGTATTAAGAAAGCGAAGTAGCTGTATCCAGAAAAAGGAGGAGTATTCAGAAAGAGGAATAGGAGTATCCAGAAAGAGGAGGAGGAATATCCAGAAAGAGGAGGAGTATCTGGAACTAGGAGGAGTGTCTTGAAAGAGGAGTATCCAGAAAGAGGAGGAGTATCCAGAAAGAGGAGGAGTGTCCGGAAAGAAGAGGAGTATCCAGAAAGAGAGAAGTATCCAGAAAGAGGAGTATCCAGAAAGAGGAGCATCCACAAAGAGGAGGAGTATCCAGGAAGAGGAGGAGTATCCAGAAAGAAGAGGAGTATTCGGAAAGAGGAGGAGTATCCAGAAAGAAGATGAGTATTCGGAAAGAGGAGGAGTATCCAGAAAGAGGAGGCGTATCCAGAAAGAGGAGGCGTATCCAGAAAGAGAAGGAGTATTCGGAAAGAGGAGGAATATCCAGAAAGAGGAGGCGTATCCAGAAAGAGGAGGAGTATTCGGAAAGAGAAGGAGTATCCAGAAAGAGGAGGAGTGCTCAGAAAGAGGAGGAGTATCCAGAAAGAGGAAAAGCATCCAGAAAGAGGAGGAGTATTCGGAAAGAGGAGGAGTATCTGAAAAGAGGAGGAGTATCCAGAAAAAGGAGGAGTAAATCAATGAAAACAGCTTACACTGCTAACAGTCGAAAACTCCGAGGGCCGGACTCTGGCGTGGAGATCATCAGGAGAGAATGCGTCGCTGTTTCGGGCTCTTCCTCTCTACAGCTTCAATGACGCACCGAGCCCCCTCACCGATGTGAGGTCTCCCTGCCAGTTCGACTGTATGCCTCTGCCATCAACCGTCAGGACTCGCTCCAGGAGGGGTCCTCTCTCTTCAACCAGATCCAAAGCATCCAGAAAGAGGAGTATTCGGAAAGAGGAGGAGTATCTGAAAAGAGGAGGAGTATCCAGAAAGAGGAGGAGTATCCAGAAAGAGGAGTATCCAGAAAGAGGAGTATCCAGGATGAAAAGGAGGAGTGTCCGGAAAGAGGAGAAGGAGTATCCAGTAAAAGGAGGAGTATCCTGAAAGAGGAGAAAGAAGAGGAGCAACAAAGAAGAGATTAAAAAAAAAGTAATAAAGAGGCACATAAATAAGAAATTATGATGATGATGATATATCAGTGGCTGAGACTTGTGAATACATATACAAGTGCGAGCGCACGAGCGCGCGCGCGTGCGGGTGTGTATGTGTGTATGTTTGAGAAAGAGAGAAAGAGGGAGAGAGAGAGAGAGAGATAGATAGAGAGAGAGAGAGAGAGAGAGAGAGAGAGAGAGAGAGAGAGAGAGAGAGAGAGAATCGTGCAGCCAGCCAGCCAGCCAGACAAAAAAAGTCAGACAGACAGACAGACATATACAGACAGACAGACATATACAGACAGACAGACATATACAGACAGACAGACAGACATATACAGACAGACAGACATATATATATATACAGACAGAGAGACAAAAAGTCACAGACAGACAGGCAAGCAGGCAGGCAGGTAGGCAGAGAGAAAGTCAACCAAATAGGGAGAAAGACAATCAGACAGACAGACTGAAAATCAAACAGAAAAATATCAGACAGACGGACGGCCAGTCAACCAAACAACCAACCAAGCAACCAACCAAGCAACCAACCAAGCAACCAAGCAAGCAAGCAAGCAAGCAAGCAAGCAAGCAACCAACCAACCAAACAACCAACCAAGAAGAAAACTGTATATGCTTGTGGTCACTTGCTTTCATTAAGGTCACAGTTACCTGTTTATACAGAGATCCACAAATGATGAGTAGGCTACGTTTTGCGTTCGTAATGAGTACTTTTTGAGTACGTAATGAGTACGTTTTGCGTTCGTAATGAGTACGTTTTGCGTTCGTATCTGCGTATCCTCAGCCTTTGTGAATCTGAAAAATACAGAAAATGTATTCTAAACCTCACATTAATAGCTGACAGAAACGTACATATCACACATTCACATATACAGGCGTGTAGGTGTACGCGACGGGCCACGCGAACTCGCGCATAGACGCACCTATGCGCATTAACTAACGCATACAGGCAGCGCGGCTTAGATTTACATAATACGGTACTAACCAGATTTTTTTTTAAGTGTACTGACATCAAACACACACACAAACACAAACACCCGCACGAGACAACACATACACACACGCAGGCACGCACGCATGCACGCACGCACACATACACGCACGCACACAAACACCAACACAACACAACACAGCACAACACAACACAGAACAGCACAGCACACACACACACACACACACACACACACACACAATCACACACACACACACACACACACACACACACACACACACACACACACACACACACACACACACTCACACACACACACACAGAAGAAGAAGAAGAAGAAGAAGAGAGAGAGGGACAGAGACAGAGACAGAGAGACAGAGAGAGAG
>JAPXFY010000029.1:32064320-32076820 GCA_030674185.1 Monoplex corrugatus
ATTCTTGATAAACCATTACGCCCACTTCTTTTACGGTTCCTCTTCCCACATACACCACCACCCCCACCCCCACCCTCCATGTGGTCACAAGTGACCAGATTCCATTACAACAGGATGTCCCACTCCCAGAAATGCTTGTTAGAGGGTGCGGCATACATATTCCTTTGTGTTTTTATTTGTAGCTACCTTTTTTTTTTAAAGGGGAGATTGTCTCTAATCGACTTATTTATATGTCTTTCGAATTGTTTTTCATCTCTCTTTTCGTATTGACTGGAGATGTGTGTGTGTGCGCGTGCGTGCGTGCGTGCGTGTGTGTGTGTGTGTGTGTGTGTGTGTGTGTGTGTGTGTGTGTGTGTGTTTGCTTGTGTGTGTGTGAGTGTGCGTGTGGTGTGTGAGTGTGTGTGTGTGTGTCTCTGTCTGTGAGGTGTGTGCCTGTATGCGTATGTGTGCGTGTGCGTGGGTGTATGCATGAGTACGTGCATGTTTGGTGTGTGTGTGCCCGTGTGTGAACATGTATGTGCTCGCGTGCGTACGTGTGTGCGTGAGTAGTGTGTGTATGTTTGTGTCTTATTTGCTGTAAGTACTTCATGCCCCAATTCGTGTTAAATGATCAATTAAACATTGAACGTTGTGTGTGTGTGTGTGTGTGTGTGTGTGTGTGTGTGTGTGTGTGTGTGTGTGTGTGTGTGTGTGTATGTGTGTTAGTGTGCACGCACGCGTCTGTGTGCGTGTTTACGTGCATGTATGTGAACACCACATTTATGCTAAAGGCGAGATCGCTGAGGATTCGCGAATACCCCAGTTTTGGAAACGTTGGTGGAAAAGCCCAGATCACACAAACCAGAACAGTGCCCAATGCCAGCACTTCTTGGAGGAAATGCGTGAGCAGCATTTTCTCAGAACTTCTGACAATATACATGTACTAATGTCACTTTACATGGCACAAATAGTCCATGACAAAAGAATATTCCCTGAGCTTGAGAGGAACAGAACAAATAATGCGCGTGCACACACTCATATACATCTCTGTCTATCTGTGTCTGTCTGTCTGTCTCTTCCCCCTCCTTCTCTCTCTCCCTCCCTCCCCCTCTCTCTCTCTCTCTTCTATATATATATATATATATTGTGTGTGTGTGTGTCTGTGTGTACATATACATACATATAATATTATCTATCTATCCCATCTATTTATCTCTCTCTCACTCTCTCTCTATATATATGTGTATATATATATGTATATGTATGTATATATATATACACACACGTGTTGAATCATTTATCTTATACATATATAAAATTTTTGTTTTTCACCGTTGTGACTGTCTTCCATTGTCCTCGTTTCACGTCGAGTTTGATGTTACCTGAAACTTATTTAAGATTACAGTGACCTTGAAAAGCACAAAATCAGGTTTGACTGATTGAGTTGGTTCAGTTTTTACGCCGACACCCACCTCAAGTGATAAGGCCGACAGGGATAACCATCCCAGAGAAGTGAGGTAAATCAGGATTTTCAGTAATAGCTTTTACATAAAAGGGGAGATTGTAAGAATGGCTTGACCGTATTGTTCTTTTGCTTTTTCTTTTCTTTTTGTATTGTTATTTCTTTTTAATCCTCACCATGATCCCACACATCCGTTTTCTTTTCTTTTTTTTTTTTTTAAATTCCAGGGGTAAAAACCGAATAAATCTTCCCACTGATTCAGAGATCAGCACTTCTATTGTGAAAAAAAAAATAATAAAGAAAGCCTCCAAGCCCACTTTTCAGCATTTCCAACAAAAAACAGGCACACCTACGGTAGACTCTCAACTCCCACACCCTCGTACTGGCTGTCAGACCTCAAGACTCCCCGGAAGCAAAAGCACGAGCTATTAGCATACTTTCAATTATGCGTGGGTGTTGGGTTATGAGCTTATCATAACGGATACCGCCTCCCACGTGTATGTTTGACGGGTATTGCCACCCCCACGTTTTGCTGTTGGGGTTAACCGCAACCTTTTGATGTGGTGATGGTGTAGGCTGGCTCTCTCTCTCTCTCTCCTCTCTCTCTCTCTGTCTTATTTTTTTTAACGTCTGTTCACATAATGCTTGTGTGTGTGTGTGTGTGTGTGTGTGTGTGTGTGTGTGTGTGTGTGTGTGTGTGTGTGTGTGTGTGTATGTGTGTGTGTATGTGTGTGTTGAGTGTGTGTATGTGTGTGTGTGTGTGTGTGTGTTTGCTTGTGTGTATGTGTATGTGGGAGAGTGTGTGTGTGATTGTGTATGTGTGTGTGTTTGTGTGTGTGTATGTCTGTGTGTGTGTGTTTTGTGTGTGTGTGAGTGTGTTTGTTCTGTTGTGTGTGTGTTTGTGGTGTGTGTGTGTGGTGTGTGTGTGTGTGTGTGTGTGTGTGTGTGTGTGTGTGTGTGTGTGTGTGTGTGTGTGGTGTGTATTTATGTCTTGTAGGATGGGCCGTACGGAACTCTGGTGCGGGGGCAGGATAATCATTCCTCCCCCCCCTCTTTTTTTTGTTTTGATGTGGTAATGGTATAGGCTCTCTCTCTCTCTCTCTCTCTCTTCTCTCTCTCTCTCTCTCTCTCTCTCTCTCTCTCCCCTCTCTCTGTGTATGTGTGTGTGTGTGTTTGTGTGTATGTGTGAGAGTGTGTGTGTATGTGTGTGTTTGTTTGTGTGTGTGTTTGTTTGTTTGTGTGTGTGTGTTTGTGAGTGTGTGTGTGTGAGTGTGTATGTGTGTGTGTGAGTATGTGTGAGCGTGTTTTATGGTGTGTGTGTTTGTGTGTGTGTTTGTGTGTGTGTGTGAGTGTGTGGTGTGAGTGTGTGCGTGTGAGTGTGTGTGTGTATGTGTGTGTTTGTGAGTGCGGTGTGTGTGTGTTGTTTGTTTGTGTGTGGTGTGTATGTCGTGTGTGTGTGTGTGGCGTGTGAGTGTGTGCTTTTGTGTGTGTGTGTTTGCTTGTGTGTGTGTTTGCTTGTGTGTATGTGTATGTGGGAGAGTGTGTGTGTGATTGTGTGTGTGTGTATGTGTGTGTGTTTGTGTGTGTGTATGTCTGTGTGTGTGTTTGTGTGTGTGTGAATGTGTTTGGTTCTATTGTGTGTGTGTTTGTGTGTGTGTGTGTGTGTGTGTGTGTGTGTGTGTGTGTGTGTGTGTGTGTGTTTCCGAGTGTTTGTGTGTGTGTGTGTGTGTGTGTGTCTGTCTGTGCGTTTGGTTCTAGTGTTTGTGAGTGTGGAGTGTGTGTGTGTGAATGTGTGTGTGTGTGTGTGTGTGCGTGTGTGTGTGTGTGTGTGTGTGTGTTTGTTTATGTGTGTTTGTGTTTATGTGTGTTTGTGTGTGTTTGTGTGTGTATTGTTCGTTCTTTAATTTAACGTCTTTTCACTATAAGTGATATTAGACGGAATGTGTATGTGAATGTGAATGTGTGTATGAGTGTGAGAGTGTGTGTGTATGTGTGTGTGGTTTACGTGCGTAAGTGTGTGCGTGTGTGCGTGTGTGTGTGTGTGTGTGTGTGTTTCTGTTCTGTAGGATGGGCCCTACGGAACTCCTGGTGCGGGGGCGGGAGAACCATTACCATTTTGTTCAGTTTTCTTTCTATTTCTTCCTTTCTTTCTTTTTTATGCCCTGCCAATCTCCCCTTACAATGAAAAACCAGAAGCAAACAGGAAAGAGAGGAAGACCTGGAGCAAAGCTAACAATCACAGACAACATCAGGAAGTGGACAAGAAAGAACAACTCCGAGACATCTGATACCATCAGCAGAAGAATGGTGTGAAGTGGTCCACAGAGCTAACGCGGTTTACCAACACAGACGGCAAACATGTCCCCCCCCCCTCCCCCCACCGCGTCCCCCGTCCTCCCCTCTCCTATGTCTGATATGGTGATGCAGGATACAGAAAGACGAACTCCCCCCCCCCCCCCCCTTGATCCGTCTTGTCTTTCTGTCTGTCATGGGAAGAGGGGAGGGAAAGAGAACACCAGGTAGACCCAGGGAGAAAATATTGGACTGACTTGCAGGGTGGCTGAGGACGGAGAGGGTGGAAGATGTGCTTGCGGCAGCAAGGGACAGATACATTTGGAGGGCCATGATCGCCAACGCCATGTAGCAGGGCACTTGATGATGATGATGATGATGGTGATGATGATGGGCTGAGCAGTGGGCTTATGGACATGTCGATTAACCGTTTCACTCCCGCAGTCTGTCCACAAGTTGCAAAAACTTAACCCTTTCACTCCCTCATCCTATCCACCAGGTCCTGCAGTATGAGTGAAATGGTTAAGTTTTTAGCTTTCTGCAGGAAGCTGGTGGATAGGGTGAGGGAGTGAAAGGGTTAAGTTTTTGCTTTACCGTCATGGTTGACAATCCAGGGTGCTGGCAGATACGGTGAGGGAGTCAAAGGGTTAATCTAACCTTTTGAGTCCCGCACCCTGTCCACTAGCATCCTGCACTGTCAACAGTGCTAGTAAAGCTAAAACTTAACCCTTTGACTCCCTCACCCTATCCTTCCTGTAGGAAGCTGGTGGATAGGGTGAAGGAGTCAAAGGGTCACGTTTCTTCAGCTGATGGATAGGATGAGGGAGTCAAAGGGTCAAGATTTTTGCAGCTGGTGGATAGGTGCGGGAGTCAAAAGGTTAATTAATTAATTAATGAATGATGAAAATCAGACGTAAAGGAAACTGGATTAACGTTGATTGCTTTCATGCAGATGATATAGATATGTTTTTACGTATCACTGATAATTCGCATCGGTAGTTTTCTTCAGATAGTGGGTTGTATCATATCATGAAATACGCTCGAAATTAACAAAACCCCAGTCCTATACCCATCTATCCCCTTGCCTGTATTGTGGCCCGGCCAAGGCCAATGTACATTAAATTTTCTCTCTCTCTGTCTCTCTCTCTCCTCTGTCTCTCCCGCAGGCCCCAATAGCTCAGTTGGTTTGAGCGTCGGATTCACATGCTAATGGTTGCGGGTTCGAATCCCGGGGTGCGCTACATTAAAACTGGCCTTTTCACTGTCCCATCTTAACATCACTGTTGTTCTGGTGGAGTCAGTATAGGATTTAGATAGGTCCCCCTTCCCCCACTTCCCTGGGATGGTTATCCCCGTCGGCCATATCACCTGAGATGGGTGTAGACGTAAAAATTAAACCAAACCAACCAACCAACCACCTCTGTCTCTCCCTCTGTCTGTCTGTCTGTCTGTCTGTCTCTCTCTCTCTCACGCTCACTCTCACTCTGTCTGTTTCTCCCTCTGTCTCTGTCTGTCTGTCTCCGTCTCTGTCTCTGTGTGTGTGTGTGTGTCTGTCTGTCTGTCTCTCACTCTCTGTTTCTCCCTCCGTCTCTCTCTGTCTGTCTGTCTCAGCTCTCTGTCTCTATATGTATGTCTGTCTGTCTGTCTCTTCTCTCTTTCTCTCTGTGCACATTAAGAGGAAGCTCAATTTGCCTTTCCTTTACCCCACCCCATTTTCTTTTCTGTTTTTTTTAAAATCATTTAAGTGATTAACCAATAACATTGATTAATTGATTGATTGATTGGATTGATTGGATTTCGGGGGAATGTCAAACCACAGTGTGTCTCCATGTTAAATGTGTGTTGTCCTCCCAACGAAAGAAATGCCCCCCCCCCCCCCCCCGCCCCAATATCAAAACAAAGCAAAACAATGAAACAAAAATATATTCATATCTCAGCTCCGCCTACAGGTCTCGAGAAGAGACTGAAGGTTTTCTTTTGATCATTGCCCTAAGCAACGTTTCTGTATCACTCACTCACTCACTCACTCACTCACTCACTTATTGCTGTTGAATTTTTAGTTTTCTGGTCATCAGTTTGTTCACTGTGTTGCATATTTAAAGGAAGACTACTATATAGTCACAAAGGACAGTATTCATTCATTCATTCATTCATTCATTCATTCATTCATTCTTCATTCATTCATCATTTCTTTGTTTCTTGGATTTGTTTTATTTATTTATTCCTTCCTTTATTTATTTATCTATTCATTTATTCATTTTTTTTATTTCCTTCTTTCTTTCTTTGTTTATTTATTTGTTCCTTCCTCCTTCCTTTATTAATTAATTAATCAATTGATTAATTAATTAATTTATTTAAGAAGAGAGAAATCTAAATCCGAGGTAAATTCGAAACTGGAAGACCGTCAGCCTCTGAAAGACATAACAGTCTATAACTTTGCAGGACATTTCAATTTTGATTAACTGATTGTGATTACTGTAAATGTGCAGTCTTGTTAGATTTTAAATTTTGGGGGGGGGGGGGGGGGGGTGTATTTTAATCTGTCAAGATAAAGAAGATGTGCCATGTGTAAAAGGAGAACAAATCGTGTTTAAAAAAAAAAACAAACCCCCCCCCCCAGCTCTTTCCTTGATTAATCGGAGTCAGAACCAGCGAAGATCTAATTATGAAGAAAGAAAGAAAGAAAGAGAAAATAGAAAAACACACAGATGAACAAACCAACCAACCATCCATCCAACCTGACTAACCAACCAACCAACCAACCTACCAATCAACCGACCTACCAATCAATCAATCAAGCAAGCAAGCAAGCAAGCAAGGAAGCAAGCAAGCTAGCTAGTAAGCAAGCAAGCAAGCAACCAGAAGTTCTTTCACGCTGCTCAATCTTATTCGATCAAATCGATGGATAATACTTTACACATACCCTATCTATTCCAACTCGCAGATATTGATCTGTGCGTAAACATTGTATGAATCAGACTTTCGTATATTGGTACATCAATTCATAACAATTTGTCATTCAAGGTCCTCTAAGTCATTCTGGTTATTTGCCTTGTGTCCCATATACTTTGGGATTACTGCTGTGGAAGGTGAGTTGGCTGTTTTGCATGTCTGTTGTCTTTTGAGTCTATGGCCTGGGTGTTGGCTTTTGCATGTTCTTTGTGCTTTTGAACAGAATTATATGTTCATTGTACTTCTCAGTTCGTGTTTTGTACATATTGGTTTTCGTTCGTTTGATTTAACGTCTTTTCACTATAAGTGATATTACACGGATATTGGTTTTCACATGTATTTCACATATACAATCTTCATCTCTGGTTTTTTCACATGTATTTCACATATACAATCTTCATCTCTGGTTTTCACATGTATTTCACATATACAATCTTCATCTCTGGTTTTCACATGTATTTCACATATACAATCTTCATCTCTGGTTTTCACATGTATTTCACATATACAATCTTCATCTCTGGTTTTCACATGTATTTCACATATACAATCTTCATCTCTGGTTTTCACATGTATTTCACATATACAATCTTCATCTCTGGTTTTCACATGTACTTCACATATACAATCTTCATCTCTGGTTTTCACATGTATTTCACATATACAATCTTCATCTCTGGTTTTCACATGTATTTCACATATACAATCTTCATCTCTGGTTTTCACATATCCTCTGCCTGTAATGTGAAATGAATCCTAAAAAGGTTGGGTTTTGTGCGTATTTTTGTCCTTTTTGATTAATTATATAGATGTTGATTCGCGAATGTTCTTATTAACTCTTTGACTCCCTCACCTGTCTACCAGCTCTCTGCAATATCAGCTATGATAACAAAGTAGAAACGTAACACTTTCATTCCCTCGCACTATCTACCAGCTTTCTGCATTCTAAGCCATGGCAGCAAAGCAAAATCGCAATCCCTTGACTTCCTCACCCTATCTACCAGCTTTCTGCAATATCAGCCACGGTAACAGAGTAGAAACCTTACATTTTTATTTCCTTGTTCCATCTTTCAGTATCAGCCATGTAAGTAAAGCAGTCAGTCAACCTTTTGACTCCATCATCATCATCGTCATTATCATCATCATCATCATCATCATCATCACCATCACCATCATCATGTGCCCTGCCGCATAGCGTTGGCGATCATGGCCCTCCACACGAATCTATCCCCTGTCGCTGAAAGTACATCTCCCACCCTCTTTGTCTTCAGCCATCCTGCAAGTCCGTCCAATATTTTCTCCCTAGGTCTACCTGGTGTTCTCTTTCCCTCCCAGCTTTCCTGTTGTGACCAGGTGCTCCAATTCCCCTTTCCTCATAAAATCGCCTTTGTCTTAATCTTCTTTATTAATGATCTTCTAGTGTCTGCCTCCTTCAAGACTGTCTCGTCTGTTTTCTTTGCTGTCCATGGAACTCTCAACATTCTTCCTAGAAACCACATTTCGGCTGCCTCAATCTTGTTCTGGCTTTGCATGTTGACTGTCCACACCTCACAACCGTATAATATTATCGATTCTATATAACATTCAAGAACTGTCTTCCTGATGTTAACTGATAGGCATTTGTTGGTATATGTATATGTACATGATATGTATATGTATATGTATATGTATATGTATATGTATGTATATGTATATTATATATATATATATATATATATATAATATATATATATATATATATAAATCATATATGGTAAGTTATTAAATCCAAAACAAATATGACCCCCCGCGTTCAAGCAAACAGGAACAAGAAAAACACAAAAATAGAATCAGAACGCGTATTTAACACAACCAGACAAGGCAGACGCAAATTTTCGGCCGACTGGCCTTTGTCATGCATAAACGTGAGACAACTAAAGAACAAACAATATAAAAAATAGGAGAAAAAGACTAAAACTTCCCTGCTGCTTCGTCCAAGAAAGGAGAAAAGGTATTGTCAACTAAATACATTTGTTTACGTATATACCACTGGGTCACTGGTTGAGAGAATATTTACAGAATTTTTGTTTTTATAGAAGAACATTCATGATAGAATTTTATAGATCGTGTTCGTGAAATTTATTCACACAGCTGTTCATACAGATTAAAAATAGTGTTTTGTGTGCATTTATAATATGCAGATTTAAAAAAAATGTTTTGTGTGCATTTATAATATGAAGATTTAAAAAAAATGTTTTGTGTGCATTTATGATAAATATTCATATAAACTATGGTTAATTTCAATGAAGTATGTGTGTTCTTCTATAAATTTATTCACATGCTTAATCTTCTGAATCAATGGAATATGTCTGTGCATTTAATAAATTATTCATGCAGTTAATCGTTTGAATTTATGGAAATGAGTATTCATAATAAGTTCATGTGACTGCTTTTTTTTAATCACAGAAACATGTATGTGCATGTGTATGATTTGCTCACGTGATTGATGTGTTGAATTCATCGAAATATGTGTTTAAAAACAAACCGTTGACCTCATCGACATATGTGGGTGCGCAAACATTTTTTTTTCTTGCAGTCCATGGTTTAAATTCAAGGAAACTTCTGTCAACGTTTGCACTTTATTCATGATTCATCCTTTGAATTAATGAAAATGTATCTATGTAGCTATACTAATTTTTCATATGATTATCTTTTGAATTAAGCAGATGTATGTTCACAATATATTCATTTTCATAAGATTTTCTTATGAAGCAATCAGAAGTTTATTTCTGTACGTATAGAACTTTGCAACAAGACTAGTCTTTTGGACAGGGGAAAAATGTCTGCCTACATACATGATAGCTTAATTCTAATTTAGTATGTCTGTGCATATCCATAATTCATTGACAGGGGAGATCACGTAATTCTCATTGAGTAAATCTGTCCATATGCGTCATTCTTCGGAGAGACTGATTAATTCTAATTCAGTATGTCTCTGCATATACATAATCTATTCACTGAAGAGATCGCTTAATTCTAAATTCAGCATATCTGTGCATATACACGATTTATTCATCGGAGAGATCGTTTATTCTAATTCAGCATGTTTATGCATGTACGATATTTATTAACGAGAGACTTTTTTTTAATCAACGAAATCGGTGTATGTACATAATTTGATAAAGAGAGAAATAAATTGAAATCAACAATAAAAAAAAATCACCGTGAAGATTATTCTTATTGTTACTGTTTTAAGCTCAGCCGGCTGCGTGGAGCCATGTAAGGGCTATAACCATTTCAAAACGTACACACCACGCATCTAGTTTGAAAACAAAACACCTGGAAAAGAAAATTAGGTGCACATATCATTCCATTCGTCCACATTATCTAAGGATATGTCCCTGGCGGTGACCGCTTCGCCGAATTTGTCACCAGATGATTTAAGAAAACAAGCCTGAATAATAATAATAATAATAATTACAATATTTATATAGCGCAAAATCTCGATAAAATCAAATCTAAGCGCTGAACATACACTTACGCACACACACACTCACACATGGCTATAAATGGGGAAAAAGAATAAAAGCAATGGAAAATTATAGAGAGCATATTATATACAAATATATATTACAATGTGATTCCCCTCCGAGTGGAGACAGGCTACAGAGGGGGGATGAGTGAGTCAGGATTTTATGCAGAGGAGAAAAGGTGAGTTTTGAGAGCGGACTTGAAGGAGACAAAAGTAGGTTGCTGACGGACAGAGAGAGGAAGTTTGTTCCAGAAAAGTGGACCAGAAACAGAGAAGGCTCGTGGACCATAGGTATTGAGCTTAGTGCGTGGAAAGCGAAAAGTCAGAGGATCGGAGGCAGAGCGGAGGGTACGTGAGGGAACATAGATCTCAAGTAGGCTTGACAGGTAATCGGGGGCTGCGTTATTGAGGCTTTTGTAGCACATGGTGTCTAGTTTGTACTGTATGCGCTTTGATACAGGGAGCCAGTGAAGTTGTGCCAGGAGAGGAGATATGTGGTCAGCTTTTTTCTTTGAGTACAAGGCGTACAGCATTGTTTTGAATGCGCTGTAGGATGTGAATGGTGGAGGCAGGAAGACCAGACAGGAGTGAATTGCAATAGTCAATGCGAGACATTATGAAGGAGAGAACGAGTTTTGCAGTTGTTTCGACAGAGAGATACTTCCTGATCAGGCTTATACAATGGAGGTGATAGTAGCAAGATCTGGCAGTTTGAGAAACAAAGTTGTTCATGGAGAGGGTAGAGTCAATGCAGACACCAAGGTTTTTAGCTGAATCAGAAATAGGGACTGATGTGTTACATAATGGGAGAGAAAGAGGAGGCAGCTGAGAAAGTTTCTGACGGGTGCCAATGAGGATAGCTTCTGTCTTGTCGTCATTAAGCTGAAGTTTGTTGAACGTCATCCAATTCTTAATGTCCGAGTAACACTCAGTGGTGCGAGTCAAGAGGCGCTGTATATTGTCTGGTGTGTCACTGTCTAGAAGTTGGGTGTCATCAGCATAGAAGTGGTGTTTTATAGAGTGGGAATTGATGATGGTGGACAGGGGGGAGGTGTAAAGAGTGAAAAGAACAGGGCCAAGGACAGATCCTTATGGAACACCACAGATCAGGCATGCAGGTTGAGAGTAAGTGCCATTAATGAGAACAGTTTGTTTTCTGTTTGACAGATATGAGGTGAACCAGGAGAGAGCAATGTCAGAGATGCCAAAAGTATGATGAAGTCTAGAAAGGAGAATACCATGATCAATGGTATCATAATGGTAAACATAACTAAGGACACTAAGGCATACATAAAAAATGGCATAAAATACCTGAATTACTCCCGCACTACACATTTCCTTAGCGCCAATAAATCAGTCAACACATGTACCCAATTGTCAGTCCTAAGAGAAAGTATGTAAGACTTTATAGGAGACATACAGGTGAATGGACCAGCAAGGCAGAAAATGATAGGATGAGATGACAGAAAGCAAAGGAACGAGGCAGACACAAAGAGAGTGACAGAAAAGAGGAAATTTCTAGCACAGTTTGTATATATGTATGTATGTATGTATGTATGTATGTATGTATGTATTATGTATGTATGTATGTAGTATGTATGTATGTATGTATGTATTTATGTATGTATGTATGTATGTATTATGTATGTATGTATGTATGTAGTAGTATGTATGTATGTATGTATGTGTATGTATGTATGTATTATGTATGTATGTATGTATGTATGTATGTATATGTATGTGTATGTGTGTTGTATAATTTTAAGTAATTATAATTAGATATGTATATAAAATCATTGTTGTATGTATGTGTGTGTGTGTTTGAAAACAATAAAGCAACACAGAAAAACAATATCTGTTGCAACTGAGTTAAAAAAAAAAGATCATTACATATGAACCACGATTGACATGATAAAAAAAAAATGATTTTTACATATTCATTTATTGTTGATGAATACGAATGATTTGTTATATATATTTATGTGGTTGATTTTCGATATTGTTTATTCATTTTTCATTTGTTGTTTGTTTGCTTGTTGCTTTTTATTTCAGCCATCATGTGTAATTACGTTATTGCCAAGTCATTTTTATGTTCCACTATTATTTTCATTAATATTATCTTTATCATCAAGTTTCATCAACATCAATATCACATCCATCCGTCCATCCAACCATCCGTCTTTCCGTCCATACGTCTATCCATTTCCGTGTTATAGAAAGAAACAATAACACTGTCGCCAATTATCAGCCTTGAAAGAGGCAAACACAAAAGGACATTAACGAAGAAGATTAGGAAAAGACCAG
>JAPXFY010000029.1:32081820-32086820 GCA_030674185.1 Monoplex corrugatus
CACGCACCCGTGAATTATCGGATGGCAAAAAATACGCAACAGCAGCAACAACAATAACAGCAACAACACCAACGATAATCAACAACAACAACGGCAACAACAACGATAACAACAACAATACACGATAACAACAACAACGCTAACGCCAACAACAACAGTAACGACAACAACAACAACAACAACAACAACAAAAACGGCATTAACAACAACAACGGCAAGAAAACAACAACAACAACAACGACGACGACGACAACAACAATAACAACAACGACGACGACGACAACAACAACAACAACGACAACAACAAATCAACAACAACGACAACAACAACAACAACGGCAACAAGACAACTACGATAACAACAACAAAACAACAACAACAACAACAGCAACAACAACAAAACAAACAAGACAAAAATATTTTAGAAAAACAACGAATAAACAGATGAAAACAAGACTACCACTGAGCCTAACTAATACTACAAAGGGACCGCTTTAATATCGCTACATTCAATTCATTATCTGCGAATCAGTCTAAATTATGAGTCTGATTTTGGAATATATATATATATATATATAATATATATATAGATGAAGCAGCATGTGAACAGAAAAGACAAGTCGACGTAAAATTTTCCCAAATTTCGGCGGTATATATACATACATGAGTGTGTGTGTGTGTATTCATATACATACATATACATATACACACACACATACACACACACACACACACACACACACACACATATATATATATATATATATATATATTATATATATATATATATATATATATACATACATATATATATGTATGTATATATATGTATGAATATATTCCAAAATATATATGTATGTGCGTGTGTGTGTATGTATATGTATATGTATATGTATATATATATGTATATGTATATATATATATATATATATATATATGTATATATATTCCTATGTATATATATGCGTGTATATGTATGTAGGTATGTATATATGAATAAAATCCAGACAGTAAAGTCACACAAGCCAATTCCTGATTTGTTAAAGTCAATGACTGCTTTATAAAGAAATAAAGAAACAATCAATCAAGCAAATAATCTAAAATTGTCCAGTTGGTTAAACCGGTGTGTGAGTGCATGCGTGTGTGTGCGCATGCACACAGGCCTGCATGCATGCATGTAGCGTTCACAGTATCTCAAAACGTGTGGTTCCTTGGAGGAGATGGATAGAAAACAGAAATACAGGGGAAGTAAGTGTATTTCGTTTCACATAAAAGTGTCAAAAATACTTTTCTAGGTAATTTTATATTTTCATTTAGTTATTTGTGTCTCTCTCTCTCTCTCTCGCTCTCTCTCTGTGCGTGCGTGCGTGCGTGCGTGCGGCGCGCGGTGTGTGTGTGTGCATACTTTTGTTTCTTTCGTTTTGTTTAGTTGCTTGGCTTCTTTCTCGTTTATTATCGATAAAGGGAACCTGTCATTGTGGAATAAATATTTTTTCTTAAATACTAATTACCAAGATAAACTAGTTATTACAACCGCGCTTACAGTTCTACAATACAAGAATAAATGAAACATACATGTAACAGAACACTATTTTTACTCTCTAACATCACGCACACAGTCTCAATATCACTCTACAATATACCACAAGAACACTGAAAACCAAGATTGCTTAGCATCAGTATGAACAAAGTGGATTTAAACAGAAAGATTCACGGAAAAGCTGAGCTTTCAGCTGGGTCTTAAAAGAGGAAAAGTTAGGCCAATTTTTCAGATCAAAGGGCAGATTATTCCACAGACAAAGGTCCAAATTGGCTAAAAGATCTGAAAGTACCAGTCTTAGCGTCTGTATCGAGGGATTTTTAAATCCGAGTATCAGACAAAGAGCCAAAAGTACAGGAAGGAGAATAGGCACACGTGGAATACATAAATCAACAATTCGTTCCTGTTTATCAAATACATACTTAAGCTAAATACACAATTAAATGACCAATTTCTCGTTATTAAATGAGTACACGAAAAAGACATCATTTTGCAGTTTGCCATTGCTTACTAAAGGCGCCTTTTTTTTTCACCGTGCACTTTTTCAAAGTATATGATCAGGAATTTTGGAGTGCTTATGAAAATACATTACATCAATATATGAAATGGATAAGACGTTCCTTTGATATGACATCTTTCTAACAATAACTAAATGCATAAATAAATATAAGTAAATAAATAGATAAATACATAAATAAATAAATAGATCGATCGATAGATAGATAGATAGATAGGTAGAGAGAGAGAGAGAGAGAGAGAGAGAGAGAGAGAGAGAGAAAGATAGATAGATAGATAGATAGATAGACGGACAGTTAGATAGGTAGGTAGGTAGGTAGATAGATAGATAGATAGATAATAGATAGATAGATAGATAGACAGATAAATGAATGAATGAATACACAAATAAATGAAGAAGAAAATGGATACATACATTGTTAAAAAAAAAAAACATACATAGATAAGTGGGTAAATAAACAAAGGTAATAAATAAATAAATAAAATAAATAAATAATAAATAAATAAATAAATAAACAAATAAATAAATAAAATAATAGACAAATAAATAAATGAATAAATAAATAAATGAGTAAATAATAAATAAATAAATAAATAAATAAATAAATAAATAAATAAATAAATAAATAAATCATAAAAACGCCAGTGGAAATTCAACTTTCTGGCACGAAACCCAAATAAAAAAAAATAACAACAAAAAATGAATGAATGAATGAATGAAGAACGAATAAATACATAAATGACTAATTAAATGATGAATAAGTAAACAACAACAACAACAATAATAATAATAACAATATGATAATAATAACAATAACAACCACAAAAATAACAATAATAACAATAATAACAATGGTAATAATAACAACAAAATAACAATAACAATAACAATAAATAGTATACTATCAATGTCATTATTATCATTTATATAACACAAACAGAATAAATACTGCGATGTTAATAGAGTAACTGTTAATACAGTAATGTGACACAACAATGGGATATACACAAACACATCAGTGCAGCATGAACATTTCCATGGCAATACATTATAATGCACATACATGTACACACCGCTACATCAATGCAACATAAACATGGTTTATCAAGAATAACCACAAATGTGTTTTTCAATTTATCAGTGACAATCACACGTACTAAAATGCACACACATAGAAATCACGTACACACACACACACACACACACACACACACACACACACACACACACACACACACACACACACACGCACACACACACACACGCACACACACACACACACACCACACACACACACACCACCCTGTGCATACACGCGTACATGTACATACACACACAGACAGACACGCACACACAGGCACACACAAACACAAACACACACACAAGACAAATTGCAATACCACTGGATTTAGGAAAGCCACAAGCATAAATTTATGATGTTTAAGGATACCTTCAGAGATGTGTTTGATGTGCTTTTTGATAATACCATGTCTGTGTTCCAATAAGCTAGCTAGCTAGCCAGCTACCTACCTACCTACCTACCTACCTACTATCTACCTACTACCTACCTACCTACCTATCTACCTACTACCTACTTACCTACCTACCTACCAACCAACCAACCAACCAACCAACCAACCAACCAACCAACCAACCAACAGCTCGCCTAATATCTCGAGTTCAATCCCAACCCTCAACATTAAAAACTGGCCTCTTAACCAGTCGCTATGGTATAGCTATTGGCGCAACGGACTACCGACTGGAAGGTTGTAGGTTCGAATCTCCATCAGTCTCTTCAAAAAACAAAACAAAAAAATTGTGAGATTTATCGGATCCAACTGGCTCTTACCCAGAGTTAAGAACGTGCTATGAGCTCATTGGGAAGACTGGGACCACACAGCCGAGTCTCATCCACTTCACGGATGCATCACTGAGGGTGTTGCTGAAATCTTCTGACCAACACCGCAGGTGTCCTCCATCTCTCGGGCCTGGCTGACACCAGGATAGATTACAACAATAAGCGCAGGGTACAGCTTTGTCACGTTGTCTCAATCCTAGATAGAACTCCCTGGCATCATGATTATCATCCTAACTGTCATTATCATCATCGCATTGTGAAAACTATGTCAGCTTCTGCGGCTATTCGGGTGGCGTAGAAAAAAAGAGAGGGGGGGGGGGGGGGGGGGGGGGGCACAGCACCAAAAAAAAAAAAAAAAGGGGGGGGGGGCACAACGGAAATCTCTCGTAGCGCAATAATTCTTGGAAAAAGTCTGTTCTCAGCCTATCTATTCACGTCTGTGTTTCACTGAAGGCTTCCATCAGGACATGTGAATCAAGCCACGATTGTCCAGCTTCCTGTTTATGTCTATGTTCCCATCAAGAGCACAGACAGCAAGGCGGGGGTGACTCAGGCTATGTATGCCCATCTATCTGTTGATGTCTGTGTTCCACCCAAGAGCACAACACTCAGTGGAAGGCAAGTGCCCATCTGTCTATTTATGTCTATGTTCCAATCAGGAGCAAAAACAGACGACAAGGCAAGTTACTGTTATTGTTATTTTTGTTTAAAGCCCAGCCGACTGAGCTGAGCCATATCAAAACACATACAAAACTTCAACACGAAAAAAAGGGAAAAGAAAATTAAGTACACATATCAATGCATTCGCGTACATAATCTAAAGAGATGCCTCTGATGTTGACCACTCCGTCCAATTTATCGCACAGAGAATTATAAAAAAACAAACAAACAAAAAAACAAAAACAAAAACAAAAACCCACACACACCCGAATACAAATTTAAAACATAACTAAGAACACTAAAACATATAAAAACAGGCCTGAATTTCCTAAAACTGCTTCCGCACATCTCATTTTCCTAGAGCCAAAAATGCACTTAAGATATGTACCCAATTAGCAACCCCAAGAGAATGTACGTAAGACTTT
>JAPXFY010000029.1:32089320-32104320 GCA_030674185.1 Monoplex corrugatus
GCTATGGGCTCATTGGGAAGACTGGGACCACACAGTCAAGTCTCATCCACTTCACGGATGCGTTGTTGAGGGGGTTATTCCAATCTTCTGACCAGCACCGCAGGTGTCTGTACCTCCCGGGCCTGGTTGACGCCAGGATATATATTATGATAGTAAGCGTAGGGTACAGCCCTGTCACGCAGTCACAATCCTAGATTCAACTGCATAGCATCATGATTATCATCCTCATCGACACATATCATCATCGCTTTGTAAAAAAGCTGTTCCAGCTTCTGCGGCCATTAAGGTGGCGTAGAAAATGGGAAGAAAAGAAAAGGTGAGCGCAAAGGTGACCTCCCTGAGTGCAATAATCCTAAAAAAAAAAAAAATAAAAAAAAAATTAAGCCCATGTAGCCTGAACTATACAGACCCAAGCCCAGAGCAGACACGAGTGGAAAACTTCCGTTGCTCCCTTACAACGCAGTGGTAATCATCATCATCATCATTCTCCTGCCCGTGATGGGCGTAGAGGAGAGATGAGAGACACTCTTGAAGCCAGCCGTCGCCAACCGGTCCTGTCCTCCGCCTGTCGCACCAGCGTGGGGCCATCCAACCTGGTCCATTCTTTGATGTTGTCCATCCAGCATTTGGCTTGTCGTCCCCTTCGTCTGCCGCCTCCCAGTGTACCCTGGAGGACCGTTTTGGGCAGTGAGTTGTGGCGTGTGACATGCCCGAACCACGACAGCTTCCTGTTCTTGACTGTTGCCAGGAGGGGTTCTTGTGGGCCTGCGAGTGTTGTTATTTGGCTCCACACAAAGTCGTTTGTCTTCCGATCTTGCCAAGAGATCCTGAGCAAGCGCCTGAAGCATTTAGTTTCAAACGTCTGGATTCTCTTGGTGGTCTCTGCTGTCATGGTCCAGCTCTCGCATCCATACAGCAGGATGGGGAGCACCAGGGACTTGTACAGCTTCATCTTCGATGGAAAGCCGATCTCTCTGCTCTTCCAGATCTTGTTTAGCTTTACCATTGCTGCTGTTGCGATCGCTAGTCTGGTCTTGATTTCTGTTGTAGAGCGACCGTCTTTGGTGAGAGTGGCGCCAAGGTATTTGAAAGCGTCCACTTCTTCAAGCTGTTGCCCGTTCATGTAGATTTCAGCATGGGTGTTGGTTGTGCTGTTGACCAGGACTTTGCTTTTTTCTGTGCTCACTTCCATTCCGTGTGCACCTGCACTTTCTTCCAGTCTCATGGTCAGGTCTTGTAGTTCTTCGTTGCTGCCTCCCATCAGGTCGATGTCATCTGCGAACCTCAGGTTGTTGATGGTTCTTCCTCCGATGGAGACAGTGGAGTGGAAGTCATGGAGGGCTTCACGCATGATGTTCTCCAGGAAGAGATTGAACAGCACAGGAGAGAGTAGGCAGCCTTGACGGACTCCAACTGTGGTCTTGAAGTAGTCCCCTATCTGGTTGTTGAGGAGAACTGCGCTGCTGGCAGTGTTATACAGCGCCTGGATGGTTTGGACGAGACCTTCCTCTATGCCAAACTTTCTTAGCACCTGCCACAAACCCTTATGCCACACCCTGTCGAATGCTTTTTTAAAGTCTATGAAGTTGTGGAACAGGTCTCTCTGATGCTGCAGATGTTTCTCCATCATTATCCGGCAGGTGAAGATCTGTTCTACTGTGCTTCTGCCCGCCCTAAATCCAGCTTGTTCTTCCGCAAGGTGTTCTTCCGCTTCTTTCTTCAGTCGATTCAATATGACTCTGAGCATGATCTTGCTGGTGTGGCTAATGAGACTTATTGTTCTGTAGTTCTGGCATTGGCGCATATTTCCCTTTTTGGGCAGGGGGATGATGAGTGATTGAGTCCATTCTGTGGGCCACTGTTTTGTCTCCCAGATCTTCTGACAAATCGATGTTACACGAGTGACCAAATCATTCCCTCCATGTTTGAGCAGCTCTGCTGGGATATTGTCTGCTCCAGGTGATTTCCCTGCTGGTAGGCTGCGGATGGCTTCTTCCACTTCTTCTCTCATCACTGGTAGCGGTGAGGATTCCCTCAATGGTGCTGAGTCCCCCTGAAACAAACTGTCATCTGGCTGTATTGGGAAGTTGTATAGTTCTTGGCAGTACTGCGTCCATCTGTTCAGAACAGCGGAGCTTTCTGTCAGCAGCTCGCCTGAGGTATCCTCGATGACTGACGATCTGTTTTGCTGCGTCTTGGTAAGGTTTTTCAGTGTGGTGAAGGCATGTTTGCTGTTTCCTTTTTTCATGCCTTTCTCGATGTTCTCACACTGGTTGTTGATCCATTGTTCTTTGGCTTCAATCATTTTCTTCTTTACAAGGTTGTTGGTTTTACGATACTGTGCGGCTTCTTCAGGGCTGGAGTTTTTCGTCTTCTTCAGTGATCTTCTGTTGTCGCAGAGGTCAAGGATGTCATTTGAGATCCATGCTTGGTGTTTCTTCCTCTGTCGCCCCAGTACCTCCTCTGCTGTTTCGCGGACTGCCTCACCAAAGTTGTTTGTGAGGTCGTTGATGTCGCTGTCCAGGAAGTTGAGTGCCGCGAACCGCCCCCCGAGCTGTGCCTGGAATGCCTCTTCTATCTCTGGATCTTTTAGCTTTTCCAGGTCAAACTTGATGCGTGGCTGCGCAGCTTGGTACTTCTTTTTCAATTTGATCTTCATTGTGAGCAGCACGAGGTCGTGGTCGCTGCCTATATCAGCTCCAGGGTATGTCCTCGTCTTTGCTTTATTAATGCTTGATTTGAAGCGCCGCGGTGTGAGGACAAAGTCGATCTGGTTGTGAGTCTTTCCGTTCGGCGCATGCCAGGTTGTTCTTCTTGACAGTTTGTGGGGGTAGAGGGTGTTGGCAATGGTGAGCCGTTGGGTGCAGGCAAACTCCAGAAGGCGAAGTCCCCTGTCATTAGTTTCCCCTGTGCCAAATTGACCCACTGTTCCAGCCCAGTTTTTGTAGGCATCTGGGCCGACTTTGGCGTTGAAGTCCCCCTGAACTATGATGATGTCTTTCCTGGGGGCTTTTCCGATGGTGTCTTCTATTTTCTCATAGAATTCTTCAACCACCTGGTCTTCGTGGCTGGTAGTTGGAGCATACACTTGTATGATGGTGATGTTCTTTGGTTTGGCTGACACCCGAATGCTGATGATTCTGCTGTTGACAGGCGTGCAGCTCATGATGCATCCAATGACTTCTTTGCGTACGATGAAAGCTACGCCATTTTCATGTAGTGACTCTTCGCCACTGTACCACATCTTGTGTCCTTCCTCTGTGATTGCCTTGGTGCTTGTCAGTGGTAAGCGCGGTCGTTTGTAACCCGGGCCCCGACCGATCCGGTATGTTGTTGGCTATAGTGTCTCTCATATCTTTTCTGTGGGCTTAGGTTAATCCTTGGTGGCGCCAATCCCCTCTCCAAGTCTCCTGCTGTGACAGGTAGTACTGGGCTACAGCTTGCCAGTAGCAGACCTATTTGTCTGACCTGACACTAGTGGACGGCAAATAAGTAACAGAGGTTTTACAAAAATGGAAACTACGTCAGCACTCATGTTATTTCTCACTTCAGTTCAAACTCAATTTACCAAACCAGTAAAATGAATTTCCCATGACTACATAACAGTAAAGTCAACTTAACAAACCAGTAAAATGAACTTCCCATGACCACATAACAGTAAACTCAATTTACCAAACCAGTAAAATGAATTTCCCATCACTACATAACAGTAGACTCAACTTAACAAACCAGGAAAATGAGTTGCCCATGACTACATAACAGTAAACTACATTTTTCATAGAAAGTTCTTAAATGTTATATAGAACCGATAATGTTATTCGGTTGTGAGGCGTGGACAGTCAACACGCAAAGCCAGAGCAACATTGAGGCAGCCGAAATCTAGTTTCTAAGAATGTTGAGAGTTCCATGGACAGTAAATAAAACAAACGAGACAGTCTCAATGGAGGCAGACACAAGAAAATCATTAATAAAGAAGATTAGGAAAAGACAAGGAACATTTATAGGCCATTTTATGAGGAAAGGAGATTTAGAGCACCTGGTCACAACAGGAAAGCTGGAGGGGAAGAGAACACCAAGTAGACCCAGGGAGAAAATATTGGACGGACTTGCAGGGTGTCTGAGGACAGAGAGGGTGGGAGATGTACTTGCGGCGACAAGGGATAGATGCATATGGAGGGCCGTGATTGCCAACGCCAGAAAGACACTAATCTGACTTTGCATCTACTGTACAATCTACCAAACTGCAAGGCATTTATTGCATACCTACCCGTTTGGCAAGTACGCTCGACTGAGCGTAATCAGGGTTTCATAAGTCAATGAAAGGAACATAAAACTTTGCAGTTTGGAGTTTGTTTGAGAGAAATTCGTTGCATTCGAACAACTCCATACACGCTCCACCCAAATCTGTCAGCAGTTACCCGGCAGAGTCCGCACGCTTGAGCAAAACCCTATGCGCTGTGAAGGTCTGGAAATGAGGTGTTCGGGGAGGGGGGCGGGAGTCAGGGGGGGTCAGGGGGGGAGTCATGGGAGGGGGGAGAGACTCATAAAAAGTCAAACTGACATCACCAGAATGATGGAAAAAAACATGAGATGGGTAGTGAATCTGGCCAGTTTTTAAAAAATTTTTTTTTTAAATGAAATCCAAAACAAGTGTGACTGCCCGCGTTCAAGCAAACAGGAACCAGAAAAAACACGAAAAAAAGCATAAAAACGCGTATTTAATACAACCAGACAAGACAGGCGCAAATTTTCGGCCAGGGCCTTTGTCAAGCGTAAGATCACAAACAAACACCAGATACAAAAAATTTAGGAGAAAAAGACTGAAACTTCCCCGCTGCTCCGTCCAGTGTGACAAAAGGATTTAATTTTTGTATCTGGCGCTTGACAAAGGCCAGTTGGCCGAAAATTTGCGCCTCTCTTGTCTGGTTGTAATAAAAACACGTTCTCATTTTTTTCTTCGTGTTTTTTTCTGGTTCTTGTTTTTTTTTTATCTTGCGGGCTGGGATTGAACTCGAGATTTCAGGTCTAGAGTCCACGGCTCTATCAATGGAACCAACCAGCCCTCGAAACCCAAACACATTGTTACTCAAGTATAGTGGCAACAGGTCCCACTTGACCCCGCAAACCAGCTCAAAACTCTATGCTTTATCGTTATAAGGCCAGACCCATTTTCTTATTATCAAAATGAATAAAACATACTTTCGTTTCGTTTGTCTGTCTCACACAGAGACAAAGACAAAGACAGACAGACATATGTTACTATGAATAGCTATGGCCGCCGAAAACCGGAAAAAAGTCAAATCAGACAAAGAAATGAGGATGTCAAGATGACATAATGTCAGTAACGTTAAAAAAATACTCGTGATGGGTTTTGTCTCCTTTGATTAATGGTTTTGTTTCTTAGACTAAACAACAACAACAACAACAACAACAACATAATAATAATAATAATAATAATAATAATAATAATAATAATAATCACGATGATAATGATGATGACGATGACTAATGACGATGATCATATTAACAATGCTAACATCAAGGACAACAACAACAATAACAAACAGATGATTCAATAACAAAAACAAAACAAGAACAACAACGACGACGACAACAACAGCATCATCATCAACAATACTACTACTACTACTACTACTACTATGATGATGATGATGTGAGGATGACGACGACAACGACGACGATGATGATGATGAAGACGATGATGAAGTTAATAATAATAATGATAATAATAATAATGATGATGGTGATAATAATAATAATAATAATAACAATGATAATAATGATAATAACATAACCCAACAACTTTTAATATTAAGTTCAATGTCATAGATGTCCTGTTATGTTTAACGCCGAAAAATGAATTATAACATTCATAGTATTCCATGAAATAGCTTCAATCAATTACCAGTTGGTAGCGTTCATATTTTAGTCAATGATAATGATAATAACAACAACAACAATATAATAATTATAAAACTGACAATTAGTTGGCAGCATTCATGTATCAATGAATAATAATGATAATAATTATAACAATAATGATAATTATAAGAATGATAGTTAAACCAGCCAGTTTTACTATTAAGATAAATTTCTTGGTTGACCAGTCAGGCTTAGTGCAGCAAATGATAAACAGGTCAATAGACAGAGAAACAGACAGACAGACAGACAGGCAGGTAGATGGAATGGAAGATAGACAGATAGAGAGACAGACAGACAGACAGACAGACAGAAAGACAATTAGACTGAGAGACACAAATTGAGATCTATACTGCGAGACAAACAGATGTTGAGACAGGGCATGTAGAGAGACAGCAGATAGACAGAGACAGAGAGAGGAGAGAGAGAGAGAGAGAGAGAGAGAGAGAGAGAGAGAGAGAGGAGAGAGAGAGAGAGAGAGAGAAGAGAGAGAGAGAGGGGTTGAGAGACACATAGACTGAGGGATAGGTTGACAGATAGAGAAACAGACACATCAGATAGACACACTGAGAGACAAACAGATAGATAGATAGATAGCGAGAGAGACAGCAGATAGATAGACAGTGAGACAGATAGATAAATAGAGAGACAGATAGAGACAGACAATAGATTGAGAGTCACACGGACTGACGGACAAGTAGAGAGACAAAGAAACAGGCACATCAGATAGACAGGGAGACAGATACACAGACAGACAGACATCAGACATACAGAGAGACAGACAGACAGACAGACAGACAGACAGATAGACTGAGAGACTTCCAGTTTCGCAGAAAACGGCTTAGATAATTAGTTCATGCCATTGACATTTCGTAATATTGTCTCCGAGATTCCGAGATTCCGAGATACACCAGTAAAAAGAAATTCTACGGACAGCCGAACAGCAGAAGTTCCTCAGAGAAAAAGACCCCCCTCCCTCACCCCCCCCCCCCCCCCCCCCATCCACCAAGCAAGTGTTTCGGCCCTAAACACCATACACTATCACGGAACGGGGTCGCATACAGATCATGATTAGATAAATAATCATGCATCAAATACAACTTTCATTTACCTGGAATGGGTACTGTGTACAAGAGTCTCACCTTATCTCACCTGTCGGCGTCACCGGGTTCGGTGTTGGCCGCTGCGCATCTGGATGCCACCATCTCCCTCCAGGCCGCTCTGTCTTGACTTTTGTGGACAATTTCTTGGATATTTAGGCCACTGATGTTGGTTATGTTCTCGATGTATGAGATTGGAGGTCTGCCTTTTTTCCTACTTGCCACTGTTTTTCCTTAAAAGATGGTTGCCATGAGGTCCGTGTTCTTGTTGCGTGACATATGGCCAATGTGTTTTAGACTTCTCTTGATGATGTCTGCTAGTAATTTTCAGGTGGTATCAAGTTCTTCCAGGACACTTTCATTAGTTCTTCTGTCTGTCCATTTGACACGCAGTAGTCTCCTATAAAACCACATCTCTTGTGTCTCAATTCTTCTGCAATCAGTTTTTTCTCAGAGTCCAGGCTTCGCAGCCATAAATCATGACTGGCCAGATCAAACATTTTAGAAGTCTAACTAGTAACTTTCAGGCCATTGTAAGAGTAACAAGAGAAAATCATTGATCAAATAACTTTGCATATATCATAATATTCTGTCACCTTGAACAGACATTAACCCTTTGATTCCCCCACCCTATCCACCGTCCGCAAAACCTTCACTTCCTGCAGAAAGTTGGTGGATAGGGTGAGGTAGTCAAAGGGTTAAGGTTTTGCTTTGCTAGCATGGTTGACAATGTAGGAAACTGGTGGACAGAGCGCGGGAGTCAAACGGTTAAATTGTATCCTTTAAAATAATAATGATAACGAAATGATAACGAGCTCATAAGACAATGATGCAGTTAGGACAATTATATTGATGATGATGTTTAAGATGATGATGATTATGACAACAACAACAACAACAACAACAACAACAACAACAACAACAACAACAACGAAAACAACAACACTAAAATTAACAACAAAGATGATGATGATTATAAGTACTTCTACTTTTAGTGGTTCTACTAAAACTGTTAGTTTTGTTAAGGATAAATAAACAAACAAATAAATAATAGATTAACAAACAAATAAACAAACAAATAAACAAAAAATAAACAAATAAACGAATAAATGAATGAATAAATAAATAAATAAATAAATGAATGAATAAATAAATAAATAATAAAGAAATAAAGAAATACTGTCCTTCATGACTAATACTAGTCGTGTTCCTTTGAACATGCAACACAATGAAGAAAATTATGACCCAGTGAACTGAAAATTCAACAACAGTAACAACAACAAAATAATAAATAAATGATTACATAAACAAACAAATAAACAAACAAATAATAAATAAAAACAACAAAGAACTAACTAACTAACTAACTAACTAACTAACTAACTAACTAACTAACTAACTAACTAACTAACTAACTAACTAACTGTTGTGTTCATGACCAGTTCCCTAAAGCTTCCAAAATATTTGACACACAAACCAGAAATAACCGCACAAACAACAAACAACCACAAAATACTCGAAATAGCTTTTTCTACTTAGTTGCAAAAGATGAATACGTCGCCAAGATGACATCATTTCATAATGATGAACAAAATGACGCAAAATTAAACAGGAACCAGAAAAAACACTAAAGAAGAATACGAACGCGTATTTTATACAAGACAAGACAGGCGCAAATTTTAGGCCAACTGGCCTTTGTCAAGCGTAAGATTACAAACAAACAAACACCAGATACAAAAATTTTGAGAAAAAGGCTGACACTTCCCTGCTGCTGTATCCAATGTAAGAAAAGGAATAAACTGACTAAGATGACATCATAATGTGTTTTTGAGTAAATATGATGTCAGAGCGGAAATGAAAACTATGACGCACTAGCGAAGAGTAGTGTTTGGAATGTAATGGATACCAGTATTAAATAATGCAGAAGAGAAAATATAGGCATATGTTCGACAGAATGGGAAAATATTTAATCAAGAGGTATCAAATAATGCAGAAGAGAAAATGTAGGCATTTGTTCGACAGAATGGGAAGATATTTAATCAAGAAGTATGGCTGATGTAAATGGATCGTGCCTAGTGCAACGAATCTGGTCTGACCTTGGAATAGGAAGAAAAACATCCTAAACCAACTGTACGAAACTAGAGAGCAAACCTGCGCTCTCCTACCCACGTCAACCTCACAAATACAAAAATAAAATATTCTGAACAGGAAACCACATTCCATCAGGTGGGTTTATTTTCCAGCCTCGAAAAGACTTTAACGCACAGCAACAGTCGTTTAATAATCAAGCCACTGTCCACATTTGAGTGTTTTATATAGATGTGTACGAGAAGGAAAAAGGAAAAGAAAGAAGAAGAAGAAGAAGAAGAAGAAAAGAAGAAGAAAGAAGAAGAAGAAGAAGAAGAAGAAGAAGAAGAAGAAGAAGAAGAAGAAGAATGAAGATTAAGAAGAAAAGAAAGATATTAAGAAGAAGAAGAAGAAGAAGAATGAGAATGAAAGAAGAAGAAGAAGAAGAAGAAGAAGAAGAAGATGATGATGATAAGAAGAAGAAGAAGAAGAAGAAGAAGAAGAAGAAGAAGAAGAAGAAGAAGAAGAAGAAGAAGAAGAAGAAGAAGAAGAAGAAGAAGAAGAAGAAGAAGAAGAAGAAGAAGAAGAAGAAGAAGAAGAAGAAGAAGAAGAAGAAGAAGAAGAAGAAGATTAGAGAAGAAGAAGAAGAAGAAGAAGAAGAAGAAGAAGAAGAAGAAGAAGAAGAAGAAGAAGAATTAGAAGAAGAAGAAGAAGAAGAAGAAGAAGAAGAAGAAGAAAGAAGAAGAAGAAAGAAGAAGAAGAGAAGAAGAAAAGAAGAAGAAGAAGAAGAAGAAGAAGAAGAAGAAGAAGAAGAAGAAAGGAAAAAATAGATGATGATGCTGATCAGGAAGATGACGATGCTGCTGCTGATGATAATGAAGTCGGTTTTATAGCCCAAATGAAAAATGTGCGAAAGCAAAAATGTTGAGATAACACATCTATAGTTTGTTTTATAAATAACAACCATGATGTTAATCAGAAATGTTGAGATTTCACACCTACGGCTTGTTTTATAAGTAACTGTAAACAATGCTAATCAGATATGTTGAGATTTCACACTTATGGTTTGTTTTTATAAATAGGCGTACAATAACGTCAATAAGAAGTTTCAGATTTCACATGTATTGCTCATTTCACAAGTAACTGTACAGCAACATTATACATAATCAATCTGACGGTACAGTGGACAAGTGGCTTAAAACTCACTTTCCATCGGAAGGTCTGAGGTTCGATCCTACCTGGGTACCTCCCGCCTGGTAGACAAAAGGTGGAGATTCCTCCTCCCTCTTCCCCCTTCCCCTCCCCCCCCCCGACTTCCCAAGTTAGCATGTGTGTGCATGCAGACCTCCCACCGCCTAAATTAAACCCCCTTCATGTGTATATTAACGCACGTTAAAGATCCAGAAAGTCATTTCAGTGTCCGATGGCTTCATCATCATTATCATCATGTGCCCTGCCGCATAGCGTTGGTGATCATGGCCCTCCACACGAATCTATCCCCTGTCGCTGCAAGTACATCTCCCATCTTCTCTGTCTTCAGCTACTCTGCAAGTCCGTCCAATGTTTTCTGCCTGGGTCTACACGGTGTTCTCTTTCCCTCCAGCTTTCCTGTTGTGACTAGGTGTTTTAATTCCCCCCTTTCTTCATAATATGTCCTGAAAATGTTGCTTGTCTTTTCTTAATCTTCTTTATTAATGATCTTGGGTCTGCCTACTTCGAGACTGTCTCGTTTGTTTTCTTTGCTGTCCACGGAACTCTCAACATTCTTCTTGGAAACTACATTTCAGTTGCCTCAATTTTGTTCTGACTTTGCGATCATCATCATCATCATCAGGTGCCCTGCCGCATGGCGTTGGCGATCATGGACTTCCATCTGTCTCTATCTCTTGCCGCCCCAAGCATCTCCTCCACCTCCTTGTCTTCAGCCACTCTGCAAGTCCGTCTAGTATCTTCTCCTGGGTCTACATAGTGCTCTCTTTTCCTCCAGTTTTCCCGTTGTGGCCAGGAGTTCCAATTCCCCTTTCTTCATAAAATGGCCTATGAATGTTGCCTGCCTTTTCCTAATCTTCCTTATGAATGATCTACTTATGTCTGCCTCCATCAAGACTGTCTCGTTTGTTTTCTTTGTGATGGCTTACGGAAACATTAAATCGCTCAGCAAGCAAGCCCACCGGAGACGGAATAAGCAGACTGTGCAGCAACATACCACCTGCGCAGTGTGGGTACAAACAGCGTGTATACATGCACTCGAGAAAATTAGAACGAACGCTAAGAATAAAAAAAAAAAAAAAATTTTTTTCAATAAAAAATGAATGGGGGGGGGGGGGGGGGGGAGGAAGGGGAACACAAACATACCGTCCTTTGAATCAAAGTGACTACCAGCGTCCAAGCAAGTATGAACCCCCCCCCACACACACACAACACAGACACACACACATACGACACACAGACACACACACACACACACAGACACACACACACACACACACACACACACACACACACAGACACACACACACACACACACACGAAACAGTAAACCACTTCCCAAACATAGCGTCCAGCAGAAGAAAATGATATTCACACCTGCCATTTTGTTCGGTCAGGACGTCACGTCTCGGAAGTTGTTCACCGTGTGTTTTCCTGTTAGTCTTTTGTGTTGTAGGTACGCTTGATGAGTTCCATGGACAGCAAAGAAAACAAACGAGACAGTCTTGATGGAGGCAGACACAAGTAGATCATTCATAAGGAAGATTAGGAAAAGACAGGCAACATTTATAGGCCATTTTATGAGGAAGGGGGATTTGGAGCACCTGGTCACAACGGGAAAGCTGGAGGGAAAGAGAGCACCAGGTAGACCCAGGGAGAAAATGCTAGACGGACTTGCGGAGTGGCTGAAGACGAGGAGGGTGGAGGAGATGCTTGGGGCGGCAAGAGATAGAGACAGATGGAAGTCCATGATCGCCAACGCCATACGGCAGGGCACCTGATGATGATGATGATGACGCTTGATGAAGGCCAGTTGGCCGAAAATTTGTGCCCGTCTTGTTTTGTTATATTAGGTACGCGTTCTTACATTCCAAGTAGCAATTTTTATATTTTTGAATCTGATCGCAGTAGCTTGATGACGATCAGGTGTGACCTGTGCAGCATAACATTCCCTGTCGGACGAAGGTGCTCCATTAGTTCCATGGATAGCAAAGAAAACAAACGAGACAGTGTTGAAAGAGGCAAACACAAAATAATATTAAAGAAAAAGATTAGAAAACAACACGCAACATTTTAGGACATTTTATGAGGTAAGAGAAATTAGTGCACCTGGTCACAGCAGGAAAGCTGGAGGGAAAGAGAGCACCAGGTAGACCCAGGGAGAAAATATTGGACGGATTAGCAGAGTGAGTGAGGACTGAGAATGTGGGAGACAGACTTGCAGCGACAAAAGACAGATTCGTGTGGAGGGCCGTGATCGCCAACGCCATGTGGCAGGGCACATGATGATGATGACTTTGGGCCTAATCCGCTGAGTTTCACGTTCATCAAATAAAATCTTCCTTCCTTCCTTCCTTCCTTCCTTCCTTCTCGCGTTGTAAGGGGTGAGGTGGTGGCGATTCAGTCTGGTCACCAACCCTCTCTGAATGAGTCTGAACTTTCCCTTTAACAGAATGGTTTTTGCTAGCTCTGCAAATTCACCACTTATTGACGGAAGCAAAAATGTATGAATAAATAAATAAATGAATAAATAGATGAATGAATAAATGAATAAATAAATAAATAAATAATGAATAAATAAATATAAATAGATAAATAAATTAATAATTAGACAATTGACTAAATAGATAAATAGATAAATAAATCAATAAATGATTGATTGATTGATTGATTGAATAAATAAACAAAAGGACTTTCCAAGGACATTTCGTTATGAGGGCCTAATGTTGCTAGGATCATCATCATCATCATCATCATCGTGAGCCCTGCTGCATGGCGTTGGCGATGATGGTTCTCCACACGATTCTATCCCTTGTCGCTGCAAGTACATCTCCCACCCTGTCTGTCCCCAGCCACCCTGCAAGTCCCTCTAATATTTTCTCCCTGAGTCTACCTGGCATCTTTCTCCCTCCAGCTTTCTTGTTGTGACCAGGTACTCCAATTCCCCTTTCTTCATAAAATGCTAAGCTACAAGTCTAAAATACCAAAATCGTCGGGCACGGTGATCAAGGGGGTAAACATCACGACTTCCAATCGGAAGGTCTTGGGTTCGATCCTGCCTGGGCACCTCCCGCCTGGTGGGTAAAGGATGGACATTGTTCTGTTCTCTTAGGTCGACATGTCTGCACACCTGTTGGTGTCTAAACACCCCCCCCCCCTTTGTGTGTATAAGCACGCAGAACATCATACTACGCATGTTAAGGGGCTGTCGTTTTTTGACGTGGTGTTAGCCCTGATATGGCGCTAGTAGTTGGCTGGCTATAAGCAATATGAACTGAACGCACGTTAAGGATTCTCGGTAAGACATGTCAGTATCCAGGGTGGCTTATGGACATCTGAAAAACACCCGGCATGCACGCCCGCCGAAGACAGAGTATACAGACTCCACAGCGACATACTGCCTGCACAGTGTGGGAAAACAGTGTCCGTACACACATCTGAGAAAAAATAGGAACGCTTAGAAAAAAGAAATGGTATCGAGAGTTATCATTTGACTTTACTCGTTCGACTGACAAACGCAACATGATGTCTCTTTCTTATTCACCTCTACTCACAAACAAGTTTACATTTCTTTGGGCACCCATGGGGATGCAGGGGTTTCTTTCATTATAAATAGTATCCCCACCTTCTGGAAATTCAGTGCCAGAAATTTCCTCTTTTCTGTCACTCTCTTTGTTTCTGCCTTGTTCCTTTGCTTTCTGTCATTTCTTCCTATCATTTTCTGCCTTGCTGGTCCATTCACCTGTATGTGTTCGACAAAATCTTACGTACTTTTTAGGAGTGATAACTGGGTACATGTATTAATTGCATTTTTAGCTTTAGGGAAATGAGATAAGCGGAAACAAGTTTAGGTAATTCAGGCCCGTTTTTATGTTTTAGTGTCCTTAGTTATGTTTAGAGTTGTATTCAGGTATATCTTTTAAATCCCGTGTATGATAAATTGGACAGAATGGTCGGCGACAGGGACATCTCCTCAGATTATGTGCACAAATGCATCGATATGTGTACTTAATTTTATCTCCCCCCCCCCTTTTTTTTTTTTTTTTTTTTTACTGTTGAAGTATGTGTATGTTTTGAAACGGTTTATAGCTCTGGTATGGCTGTACGCGTCGGCTGGGCTTTAAACAAAAATAACAGTAACAGTAACACTTTTTCGGGAAGTTCAGCTTCAGGGAACGAAAGCCATGGTAATTACAGCTACACACGAATTAAGTATCAACGCGGTTCACGGTTTTATGTGTGGCAATACCAAGGAACAATCACTGAGAATTTTCATAACAAGAATGGTAAAGACAATGACCCTGAATTCATTGTAATCATGGAACGTTCTCAATCAACAACTTTTCATAAACTCAATCAAAAAAACAAAAACAAAAAACAAACAAAAGCAAAAAAAAAAACAACAACAACGAAATAACACGAAAATAAAGGAAACAATCTGACGTTTCAAGAAGAAGAGAACAACAACATCATCACAAACTAACAGCTACAACATGATAACAATAATCACAACAACAACAGAAAGAAAACCCCTCACCTTCAAGACAACAACAACAACAACAACACCAGAACGAAAACACCATCACCACCAAAGACAACAACAACAACAACAATAACAACTACTTACAACGACAACAACCACCGCGGCTTCACCTACGTATGTCCCGCTGACGTCACCTCTAAG
>JAPXFY010000029.1:32106820-32114320 GCA_030674185.1 Monoplex corrugatus
TTACTGCTACTCTTTGAAAAAAGTAATTACAGCTCCGTTTTTTTTCAAAGGATAATTACTACTGATAAAAAATTGTAATCACTACCACTATATCAAATGTAATTACTGCTGCTTGTTTTTAAAGTGTAATTACTGCTACTTTTGTTCTAAATGTAATCATTGTTCTCTTTTTCTAAACGTAATTACTGCCGTGGTTTTCTTAAACACAATTACTGCTATGTTTTTTAAAATGTTATTACCACTAATTCAATTTTGTTAAAAATGTAATTACTGTTACTTTTTGAAAAGCGTTATTAGCCTTTTCTTTTAAAAAAAAGTTATTTGTATTACCTTTTTAAACGTGAAAGAGCTGCTTCTTTTTAATTTTTAAAAGTACAATTACTACTTTTCCTTTAAGTGCAAGCACTACCACTTTTTTTGGAATGGTGTAATTCACTGCTACTTTTTTTAAAAGCGTACTTACTGCTACTTTTTGTTAAAAAGTGTAATTACTACTATTTTTTTTTGAAAAGTGTAATTACTGCTACTTTTTTTTGAAGTGTAATTACTGCTACTTTTTTTAAAAGTGTAATTACTGCTACTTTTTTTAAAGTGTTATTTATTGGTACCTTTTTTTTAAAACGTAATTTCTGCTACATTTTTTTAAAAGTGTAATTCACTGCTACTTTTTTTTGAAAAAGTGTAATTACTGCTACTTTTTTTTTTAAAGTGTAATTACTGCTACTTATTTTACAAGTGTAATTTACTGATACTTTTTTTCTAAAATGTAATTTACTGCTACTTATCTTTAAAAGTTTAATTCACTGCTACTTTTTGTTAAAAGTGTCATTCACATCTACTCTTTTTTAAAAGTGTAGATTACTGTTACTTTTTTTAAAAGCGTAATTTACTGCTACTTGTCTTCTGAAGTGTAATTACTGCTGCTTTTTTCTAACGTGTAATAACTGTTACTTTTTATGCGTAATTAATGCTACTTTTGTATAAGTGCAACTACTGTTACTTTTTAATGTGGAACTTTTTCTGATTTTTCTTTGTGTAATTAATACTACATTTTTCGTGTAAGTGTTATTATCTTTTGTTAAAAGTGTCGACTGATTACTTCTGCTTTGTTTCAGTATGACGTGTTCCTCTTTTCATAGTTTAATTAATGTGACTTTTTAAAAGTAGTGTGATTACCGCTGCTTTTTATGATGTCATTACTGCTACTGGTTGTTTTTAATGTTTAATTATTACTATGTTGTTGTTTTTGTGGGATTACTATTTCTTTTTAGTGTAATTGCTGTTATTTTTTTTACAGCCGACAGTTGCTGTTTTCTGTTTCTATTAATTTCTTTTTCGGTAAAGTGATTGTTGTTGTTTTTTAAACTGTGATTACTGATACTTCTTTTAAGTGTAATTACCACTATTTCTGAAAATTGTATTTATTACTACTTTTTTCGTTGCATAATCTCTACTACTTTTGTGCCGCTACCAGTTTTCTTTCGTCTGTTTCTGTCTCACTTTTGTCCTTTTTTTTAAAGAGACTATCTATTGATTTTTAAAGTTTAATTACTACCACGTTTTTAAAATGTAATTATTACTATTTTTTAAAGTGTAGCTACCACAACTTTATAAAATCTGATTACTAATACTTTTTAAAAAAAAGTGTAGTTATTGCTATGTTTAAAAGCAATTATTGCTGTTATATTACCCCTTTTTAAAATGTAATGGCCATGTTATTTTTATGTAATGTAATTTTGTGTTATTAAATTGACATTACTTTTGTAAACAAATATAATTACTACCGCCTTTTCACTGTGATTACTATTGCTTTGTTACAAAAAAAAAAGTATACAAAGTACTACCTCCTTTCAAAAGCGCAGTCACTTCTTCACTGTTTCAAAAGACTAATTACCTCTACTTTAAGGTGAGATTTCTGTAACTTAGTTTTAGAGTGTAATCACTGCTACCCTTTTTTTTTTTTATAGAGTAATTACTGTTACTTTGTTTAAAATGGTAATTCCTGCTGCTTTTAAAGAGTAACGAACACCTTTTCTTGTAAAGAATAATAACTAGACCTACTATTTCATTAAAATTGTGATTACTACCACTTTTTTAACAGCGTAAATTACTGCTACTTTTCTGCAGCTCTCAGTTTTTCGTCTCTGTTTCTTTTTCTTTTGTTTTGTAAGTTTTTTAAAGCAATTACTGATCCTTTTTCAGTGTATTTATTGCTACTCTTAAATGTAATTAATCCTACAATTTAAGTGCAGTTAATGCTACATTTTAGTGTAACTATTATTACTTTGTTTAGTGTAATTAATGCACTTTTCAGTGTAATTAATGATAACCTTTTAAGAATAATCTTTTTTTTTTATTTTCAGTGTAATTAACGCTTCTTTTAGGTTAAACAAATACTAGTATGTTTAGTGTGAATATTACTACTTTAAAAAAGTAATTAATGCACTTTTCAACAGCCTGCAGAATGTTAACTTTTTCAGATTTTGTGAAGACGATTGTTTGCAACTTTTGTTGTTGTTGTAATTACGATTATTTTTTAAGTGTCATTACTTATATTTTTTGTTCAGTCCGCAGTGGTTTTTCCCCAAAGAAACTGTTTCTTTGTTGTATTTTTTGGCTGTCAACTGTGCTACTTACTGTGCAGTCTACAACGGTTGTTTGAGTGCTTGCTTCTATGTTACTTTTATGAGTGTAAGTACTTCAACTTTTCTGCTGTCTAGATAATTGTTTTTGTTTTGTGTGTTTTCTCTTTCACGTAACAAATGACGACACAATCTTTTGGATCGTTTTTTTAAAGAGTTTTTTTTTTTTTCTCAAAAAAAGTTATGACTGTAAGTTTGTATAAATCTTGTTCTTTAGTGATGTGTGTGTGGTGCGTGCGTGCGTGCGTGTGCGTGTGCGTGCGTGCGTGCGTGTTGTGTGGCGCGCGTGCGTGCGGTGTGTGGGCGCGCGTGTGTGTGTGTGAGCGTGTTTTAGTACTGCTGTCGTTGATTTGTTTATTAAAACTTACTTTTTTAATGATGCAATTTGATTTTTGTTTGTCTAAAAATTAAGTCTATTTTACAATGCGGTTCGGCTTTTTTTTTCGTGGGGAGGGGGTAGGATATCCAAATGCATATATATTATAGACATTAAAAGATAAAGAAGACAGGAAATTACTGTGTTGCCTTTGTTGTGCCTTTCCTTTTCATCATTTACATGGTTGCTTGGCCACTGCATTCTGAATGGAATTGCAACTTTGGTGGTTGTTTTCCCATGTTACTTGGTTTGTTTTTCGTATTACAAGGAAGGAATACAAATCTCTTTTCTTTTTTCTTTTTTTTTTTCACTTTCTGCCCTCCCTCCCCCCCCCCCCCCCCTCCCCATCCCACTTTGTTTTTTAACACAGAACCTGCCTGTGTTTTTCGTTTTGTTTTGTTTTTTCGTTTATTTTTCACTGAAGGCTTCTTTTCTTGTTTTACTGTGTGTGTGTTGTGAGAGAGAGAGAGAGAGAGAGAGAGAGAGAGTGGTGTGTGTGTGTGTGTGTGTGTGTGTGTGTGTGTGTGTGTGCGTGCGCGCGCGCGCGCGCGTGTGTGTGTGTGAGTGAGAGAGAGAGAGAGTGAATGGTGTATGTGTGCGTGCGTGCGTGCGTGCGTGCGTGTGTGTATGTATGCGTGTGTGTGTGTGTGTGTGTGTGTGTGTGAGAGAGAGAGAGGTAAATAGATAGATAGATAGATAAATAGATAGATAGATAGATTGAAAGAGAGAGAGAGGGGGGGGGGAAGAGATAGATAGATAGACAGAGAGAGAAAGAGAAAGAGATAGAGAGAGAGAGAGAGAGAGAGAGAGAGAGAGAGAGTGTGTGTGTGTGTGTGTGTGTACTTCCTACTGTCTTTAAACTGTAACTGTAACTTTTATTTTTAATTAAAATTCAGTTCATGCGGATTCAAGCCCCGCCTACCACAGTGGGCCATACCAGGGCTGTCAACATGTCACCAACTTTAATCACAAATCAGAACTACCGTCAACGTACAACCACACCAGTCAATACTTAAAAATACATTTTGTAAAAGGCCCTTCGACCTAAGCCAGTGTAAAGTCCAAATGAAGTCTGATCTTTTGAATATTGTAATCAAATCCAACTTAACTCAGACTTTTTTGCACACTGTAATTAAATCAAACTACAGTCTAAATCTTCTGCACGTTGTAATCAAATCACAGTACAGTCAAATCTTTTGCTCGTTGTAATTAACTCAAACTAAAGTCACATCTTTTGCTCGTTGTAATTACATCAAAATACAGTCAAATCTTTTGCACGCTGTAATTAAGTTAAATTAAAGTCAATCTTTTGCACGCTGTAATTAAATCAAACTAAAGTCAAACCTTTCGCAAATCAAACTAAAGTCAAACCTTTCGCAAATCAAACTAAAGTTAAATATTTTCCTCGTTGTAATTAAATCAAAGTAAAGTCACATCTATTGCACGTTGCAATTAAATCAAAGTCACATCTGTTGCACTTTGTAATTAAATCAAAGTCACATCTATTGCACGTTGTATATAATCAAAGTTACGTCTTTTGCATACTGTAAGCAAATCAAACTAAAGTCACATACTTTGCATGTTGTAATTAAATTAAAGTAAAGTCACATCTTTTGCACATTGTAATGAAATCAAACTGAAGTCAAATCTTTTGCACATTGCAAATAAACCAAACTACAGTCAAATCGTTTGCTCGGTTGTAATTAAATCAAAGTAAAATCAAACCTTTTGCACACTGCAAATTAATCAAACTACAGTCACACCTTTTGCCTCTTGTAATTAAATCAAACTACAGTCACACCTTTTGCCTCTTGTAATTAAATCAAACTACAGTCACACCTTTTGCCTCTTGTAATTAAATCAAACTACAGTCACACCTTTTGCCTCTTGTAATTAAATCAAACTACAGTCACACCTTTTGCCTCTTGTAATTAAATCAAACTACAGTCACACCTTTTGCCTCTTGTAATTAAATCAAACTAAAATTACATCTTTTGCACGTTGTAATTAAATCAAAGTCAAATCTTTTGCATGTTGTAATTACATTAAACTGAAGTAAGATTTTTCGCATGTTGTAACCAAATAAAACTAAAGTCACAGTTTTAAACGTTGTAACCAAATCCAACTGCTACAGTGAGATCTCTGCTGTGTACTAAGACACTCATCACAAATAAAGTAGGAAAGCAGCTAAAGAGAGGCGATGGGCATCGTCATTATCGTGATGTCCCTGAGTGAAGTTGAGAGCTCTACCTCCTCTGGTCCTCTCTCTCCCCGAAATCGGGAGCTGCTTCATGAAATCATAGGCTGATGTGCCTATCAGCTCCCCTCTCCCCCTTGATCCAACCTCTATGGCGAGGACTTTGGCTTGAAAGCCAGATGTCCTCAAGTTGCTGGCTAGACCGGCATACTTTTCAGTCTTGTAGATACGGGCTTCTACATTTTATTTTCTACCCCAGGTAACAAACATGACAGGTTCTACATAGCACCATACGATCCATGTTGAAAATAAAAATTATCACTGTAACTGTGCTGTATATTTGAATACTATGACCGCTACATTGCTGCATGTTTCATATTGCTGACACTTTTTTCTATGTTGTTTAGTGAAAATACAAAAAAAAAAGTACCATTCACACCTTGATAATATGTTGTCTTTTTACAATGACTTTCTTTGTGCAGTTTGTGTGGTTTTGGTATGTATGTAATTCTGGTGTCTATACAACTGATACTTCCCTACATTTTCAACTATGCCTGCCTCTTTGCCTGCCTCAGTATGGCTGTTGCTTTCTTTTGATATGACCTTGTATCAATGCTGAAGCTTTGTTATACATTCTACTAATGACTGCATCTTTGTTATACGTTCTACTAATGATTTGCAGCTTTGTTATACGTTCTACTAATGACTGCAGCTTTGTTATACGTTTACTAATGACTGCACCTTTGTTATACGTTCTACTAATGACTGCAGCTTTGTTATACGTTTACTAATGATTGCAGCTTTGTTATACGTTTACTAATGACTGCTGCTTTGTTATACGTTCTACTAATGACTGCAGCTTTGTTATATTTCTACTAATGACTGCTGCTTTGTTATACGTTCTACTAATGACTGCAGCTTTGTTATACGCTTCTACTAATGACTGCTGCTTTGTTATACGCTCTACTAATGACTGCTGCTTTGTTATACGTTGTACTAATGACTGCTGCTTTGTTTATACGTTCTACTAATGACTGCAGCTTTGTTATACTTCTACTAATGACTGCAGCTTTGTTGTACTTTTCTACTAATACTGTGCTTTGTTTATATATGTTTACTAATGACTGCAGCTTTGTTATACGTTCTATTAATGACTGCAGCTTTGTTATACGTTCTACTAAGGACTGCAGCTTTGTTGTACGTTCTACAATGACTGCAGCCTTTGTTATACGTTCTACTAATGACTGCTGCTTTGTTATACGTTCTACTAATGACTGCATCTTTGTTTAACGTTTACTAATGACCAGCTTTGTTATACGTTCTACTAATGACTGCAGCTTTGTTATACGTTCTACTAAGGGACGCAGCTTTGTTATACGTTTACTAATGACTGCAGCTTTGTTATACGTTGTACGAGTGACCGTTGCTTTGTTATCCTTTGTACTAAGGACTGCAGCTTTGTTTACTTTGTACTAATGATTGCTACTTTGTATATAGTTGTACTAATACTGTATATTGTATATAATGTTGTACTAAGGACTGCAGCTTTGTTATACGTTGTACTAAGGACTGCAGCTTTGTTATACGTTGTACTAATGACTGCTGCTTTGTTATACGTTGTACTAATGACTGCAGCTTTGTTATACGTTGTACTAAGGACTGCAGCTTTGTTATACGTTGTACTAATGACTGCAGCTTTGTTATACGTTGTACTAATGACTGCGCTTTGTTATCGTTGTACTAAGGACTGCAGCTTTGTTATACGTTGTACTAAGGACTGCTGCTTTGTTATACGTTGTACTAAGGACTGCAGCTTTGTTATCGTTGTACTAAGACTGCAGCTTTGTTATACGTTGTACTAAGGACTGCAGCTTTGTTATATGTTGTACTAAGGACTGCAGCTTTGTTATACGTTGTACTAATGACTGCTGCTTTGTTATACGTTGTACTAAGGACTGCAGCTTTGTTATACGTTGTACTAATGACTGCGCTTTGTTATACGTTTACTAATGACTGCTGCTTTGTTATATGTTGTACTAAGGACTGCAGCTTTGTTATATGTTGTACTAAGACTGCTGCTTTGTTATACGTTGTACTAAGGACTGCTGTTTGTTATACGTTGTACTAATAACTGCTGCTTTGTTATACGTTGTACTAATGACTGCTGCTTTGTTATACGTTGTACTAATGACTGCTGCTTTGTTATACGTTGTACTAATGACTGCAGCTTTGTTATACGTTGTACTAATGATTGCTGCTTTGTTATACGTTGTACTAATGGATGC
>JAPXFY010000029.1:32119320-32129320 GCA_030674185.1 Monoplex corrugatus
GACCACGCGTCTTCTTCAAGGACACAACAAGTACGCACTCACTGTGTTAACCCTTCGACTCCTGCACCCTATCACCAAAATTTAACCTTTTGACTCCCTCACCCTGTCCACCAACTACAAAAACTTAACCCTTTGACTCCCTCACTCTATCCACCAACTGCAAAAACTTAACCCTTTGACTCCTGCACCCTATCCACCAGCTCCTTGCAGGAAGCTGGTGGATAGGGTGAGGGAATCAAAGGGTTTTTGCTTTGCTAGCATGGTTGACGATGCAGGATACTAGTGGACAGAGTTCGGGAGTCAAAGGTTTAAGTTATGAGTTATTGGGATCATTTCAAGAGGGATTCACCACGCTCAGACAGCTCCATATGCGCTCCATCCAAATCCACCTAGCAATTATCTGACAAAGGGTTAAGACTTTTGGGAGTCATGTTACAAACGAGGACTGAAACCTACCTGCTTTGTCAAAACGATAGGAAAAGGTGTCTGATTACCAGACAAACCGGCAGGCACACTGACGTCTGGAGTTTGTTCAACAGGGACTCATCGCACTCGGGACAATCCCATATGCGCTCCATCCAGACTGATGCCAGACTCCCTGAGCCTGTACAAAACCCTACGCTGGCAAGGTCTTGAATATAGGAAAGGGTGTGGAGAATGAACAGGACCTGTGAAACGTTAAGCTGACACCACGAGAATGATGAAAACGTAAAGACGGGCAGCAAACAGGCCAGGCTTTTAATTATCGTTTTGGGCTGGGTTTGAACTCGAAACACCAGATCTTGAATCCGAAGCTCTGTCAAAAGAACCACCCAGCCCGCAGGCAAGCAAGAAAGCCATTTCAACGTAGTGCACCACGGGTTCAAACCCAATATCACTGACATGTGAATACGAAACTCAACCAACTGATCTACCGAGGACCACGCAGCTTTTCCCTGCCAAAGACCCAGAGGTTTAGAGGTTGGAACTTGTTGGTGTCCTGCTTATTGTTGTTACTGTCTTCAGTTTAAAGGTGAGTACAGTATTTCAAGATCTGATGTCTCACCAGTCGCCGTGGTGTACTGGTTAACGCAACGGACTACCGACTGGAAGGTTGCGGGTTCGAATCCCCATTAGTACCTTCAAAAATCAGTGTGGGATTTTTCGGCTCTTACCGGCTGGTACCCAAAGCTGGGCGTGCTATGGGCTCATTTGGGAAGACTGGGATCACACATTCGAGTCTCATCCACTTCACGGATGCGTCATGAGGTGTTGCTCAAATCTTCTGACCACCATCGCAGGTGTCTGTATCTCTCGGGCCTGGTTGACGCCAGGATACATTATGATAGTAAGTGTAGAGTACAGCCCTGTCACGAAATCTCAATCCTACATGGAACTCCATAGCATCATGATTATCATCCTCATCGACATCATCATGGCATTGTAAAAACTTGTCCAGCTTCTGTGGCCATTAAACTGGCGTTGAAAATGGGAAAAAACAAAACAAAACAAAAAAAACAACAACAGGTGAGCACAAAGGTAACCCCCAAGAGTGCAATGATCCTTAAAAAAAATCTGATGTGCGAGTTCAATCCCAACCTGCAACACAATCATTCCGGTGGTGTCGTCTTAGCGTTTCAAAGCTCCTGTAATTTTTTTTATAGCAGATTTGAGTGGAGCGCATATGGAATTGTCCGAGTGTGATGAATCTCTCTTGAACAAATTCGGAGCTTAGAACAATACCTTTTTTTTTTCATTAGTTATTTTACATCTCACGTGCGGTTATTCTTTGTCCAACCAGTCAGGAATAGGGCCAGTATAGACTACATGTACGGTGCGGAATGAACAGGGAAACCATTTGCAGAAACCCAGGCTTTGGCACACAACCGACAGAGCTGAAGGAATCTTTAGTGAGGCGCCCAATGACTTTACACGGAGTTAAGGAAGAAGAAAGAAGAAGAAGAATAGGAGGAGGACGACGAAAAAGAAGAAGTTGAAGAAGAAGTAGGAGGAGGAGGAAGAGGAGGAGAGGAGGAGAGAGAAGAAGAAGAAGAAGAAGAAGAAGAAGAGAAAATGATGATGATGATGATGATGATGAAAAAGAAGAAGAAGAAGAAGAAGAGGAGGACGAGGACGAGGACGAGGACGACGACGACGACGACGACGAAGAAGAAGAAGAAGAAGAAGATTTTCGTTTCTACAATTTTCTCTGTGATTTGACTGTCGTAGCTCAAGCGTGCTCCAAGAAGTACAAATTTGTCCGACATTTTCATCTGTCCTGTCTTGTCTTGTCAGGTGATTATACAGTGGTCAGACAAATGCCTCCATAATAAAAATGATGTGATCTCTCACTGTGTTTTAGTCGTCCCCGTTTTTATTAACACAATACCTCTACATTTTGATGCATATCAACTAACAAACAAACAAACGAACGAACTGATGAACAATCTGCCTACCTGCCTATCTATCTACTAAATAATTAGCAACGTACCTACCTACCTCATTTACTACCTTACTAATCACCTATCCACGTACCTAAGTAGCTACCTACCTACCTACCTTCCTATCTACCTATCTTCTTACCTAAAAAAGTAAGTAAGCAAGCAAGCAAGATAAGTAAGTAAGTAAGTAAGTAAGTAAGTAAGAAAGTAAGTAAGTAGGTAACTAACAAACCAACCAACAAAGCAACTAACGAAGCAACTAACTAACCAGCTAACTAAGCAACTAACTAACAACTAACTAACTACCCAGCTAACTAAGCAACTAACTAACTAACTAACTAACTAACTAACTAACTAACTAACTAATCACACCAATTGAATAAACGAATGAATGAATGAATGAATGAATAAATGAATGAATGAATGAATGAATGAATGAATGAATGAATGAATAGTATTTCTGTTTCAGGTGTTCATGAACAGTGGCAAATACTGCTGGGATGTCGGAGTATCAGTACGCATATGGTGTGTAAATGGTCGCTCACTGTGAGTACGGTGCCAGTGCCAGTTCATATTCGTCTATACTACGACGTGTCCAAGGTTTGTTCATATACTCTACACACACATAAGCATAATGGAAGAAATATGTAACTGACGACGATTATAACCCATCTAACGGCTAGGGCAATTTCAGGGCTGAAGTTAACTTTAATACACAACGGTTAACCCTATGACTCCCGCACCATATTCATCAGCTCCAGACACTTAAGCCTTTGATTCCCTCATCCTATCCACCAGCTTCTTGCAAGAAGCTGATGGTTAGGGCGAGGGAGTCGAAGGGTTACGTTTTAGCTTTGACAATACTTGATGCTGGTGGACAGGGTGCGGGAGTCAAAGGGTTAAGTCCAACAACTTTCTTAAAAAAAATTCAAACAAATCCTCACAGTATCATCAAGTGAATACATAAATAAATAAATAAAAACAAATAATAAATAATACATAAACAAATAAATAAATGAATACACGAGTTAGTCAAAAACTAAATGAATAAATAAATAAGTAAATGAATAAGTATCTCCCTCGTACATAAGTATATAAACGGATAAATGAATAAATGGATACATGAATAAGAAAATGAATAAGTAAATGAATAAGTAAATGAATGAATAAATGAATAAAAAACTAAATAAATGACTGGATGCCTGAATAAATGACTGACTGACTGACTGACTGTCTGGCTGAATTGGTAAATAAATCAACAAATAAGTAAATAAATAAATGAGTAAGCGAATGAGTAAACAAATAAACAAATAAATAAATAAATAAATAAACAAACAAATAAATAAACAAATAAATAAATAAGTAAATAAAAGAAAAAAAAAAGAGAAAAATTGTTACTCTTCCGTTGATACGTTAAAGGAATCTGTCCCAATACGAATAAATCAATCTTGCTGTTACCATAATACATTAAACAATATAGTCCTGAATTACTACTATTCCTTATGAAAGATGACATAAATTAGTTTCACCACTACATGTCATAAAACTTATGTCTTACTCCTCCTCCGTCAAGTGAATAAATCAACTTTACGACTATGTCAATGATAACGATAGTAGTAGTAGTAGTAGTAGTAGTAGTAGTAGTAGTAGTAGTAGTAGTAGTAGTAGTAGTAGTAGAAGTAGTAGTAGTAATTGTAATGATAACAACAACAACAGTGATAATAATAATAATAATAATAACAATAACGATGATGATGATGATGATGGTGATAATAATAATAATAATACTAAGAAGAAGAAGAAGAAGAAGAAGAAGAACAACAACAACAACAAAAACAACAGTGATGTTCATAATAATGAAAAGTATATATATATAGTACATAAGTATTACATACATACACACATTACACTCACACTCACATACCACACACACACACACACACACACACACACACACCACACACACACATGCACGCACGCACGCACACACAGCACTGTTCTTCCAATTTTTTTCCTGATGATGATTACATTTTTAATAGATAATACAAGTGACGTGTACTTTTGAATAAATCATAAATGAAATAAAACCTGTTACAGTCCTGAAAACAATCATACTACTAAAGTAAGTAAATCAATAAAGGCTTGAAGTGTCTGATATGCGTCGCTTAAGTTTAAACGATCAAACGAATTCGTATTATCATGCATAATTTAAACTGTAATTGTAAACTTGAAAACTTGACTGGATATTCTGCTAGTAGTACTATATGAAAAATGAAATCCACACTATTCTGTCGATAGGACTAAAACAACGATTAGTGATATTTTCATTTTATGTAGAAAAGGAAACAATAAAACCGATTTTACTGAGAAATGAATAAGGTTTTAACTTTAGTTTTTTACTGATACATTTATATACCTTGTGAATTAAACAATAAACTTAACTAACACATAAAAAGCTTTTGAATCCTAACGCATTAGTGCAAAATCGATATTCTTAGTACAACAAACTTTTTTTTCAAACCTAACGAAACAAATCGGTGATGATTTTGTTATACTAAGTAAATCAAACAATAAAATGAATTTTACCAAAGCGTGAACAGTTTTTCAATCTGAAACGACGTTAACAAACTGTATAAATTTAACCCAACCAAGACGTCAATAAATGAATCAAATCAGTACAGTGTTACTGATTAGTCCTGTTGCTAAAATCATCAGGTTGAATAAACAAAATCACAGTTATCGTGCACTCAGGAGACAAGAAAGACAATAAATCTATATAAAAGTGACTGCCAGCGTTTAAGCAAATGTTCATATTCATGTTCATATTCATATACATATTCATATTAATGTTCATATTCTTATTCATTTCTTTTTGTCAAAATGGATTTACCATGTAACTCAGACTGTTCACCACGTTGAGAGCGCGACACCACAGTGCAGCGCCGCCCCCCCCCCCCCACCCCCCGTTTTTTTTAACCAAATATTAACCAGAAACACGAAATTGGTATCAAAAAGCATATAATTTTGATACACAAACCAAATGCAAACTTTCGGCACAACTGGCCTCTGCCAAGCGTACATAAAAGACAGCACAGAATACATACTCAAAACTTAGGCGAGAAAGACAGGGGTAAGACTTTTCTGGTGTTTCCTTCAGCTATTTTCTAGCGTTTTCGTTCTTTTTTCATGTGTATCTGGTTCCTAAGAAAAACCAGGATTTATTGCACAGTTACTACATTAAAACTAAGACGTCCTGTTGATTCCATAAAGATTCAGACCACTAAGCCCTAATATAACAATCATAATTAATCTGTCGTCGTCGTCATTGAGGTACTCGTTGCCAAATTAAACAAATATGTCCTGCAGGCTGTATGAATGCTTCAAATCAGTCATATGGCAACAGTTTTTTGTCATCGTCATCGTAAACGTCGTCGAGGTTGTCGTTACTATTGTTTTTCAGATTCAACTTCGCCGTTTTTTTTGCCTGTGATTGTGCTTATTTTTTTTTTTTTTTTCTGTGTTCTGTTAATGAGATAAACAAAGTCAACTATCGTGCTTACGCATACAAACAAACTAATGTGCTGTAGTTAAGAAATAAATTAATGGAAATCTAAGCTTTTGGATTTTGCCACAAACCACACGCTCTTCTATATAATTATGTTCTTACGTTTTCCAAACAATTTTTGTTAGTGATCACTGCAATATGTGTGTTGGTTAATAACAGAATTGTGTTGGGACATGACAGAATTGTGTGTTGGTAAATGAACAGAATTGTTTGGACATGAACAGAATTGTGTGTTGGTTAAATTAACAGAATTGTGTTGGGACATGAACAGAATTGTGTGTTGGTAAATGAACAGAATTGTGTGTTGGTAAATGCACAGAATTGTGTGTTGGTAAATGAACAATGTGTGTGTTGGTCAATGCACAGAATTGTGTTGGTAAATGACGAATGTGTGTTGGTAATGCACAGAATTGTGTGTTGGTAAATGCACAGAATTGTGTGTTGGTAAATGAACAATGTGTGTGTTGGTCAATGCACAGAATTGTATTGGTAAATGCACAGAATTGTGTGTTGGTAAATGCACAGAATTGTGTGTTGGTAAATGAACAATGTGTGTGTTGGTCAATGCACAGAATTGTATTGGTAAATGCACAGAATTGTGTGTTGGTAAATGAACAGAATTGTGTGTTGGTAAATAAACAGAATTGTGTGTTGGTAAATGCACAGAATTGTGTGTTGGTAGATGAACAGAATTGTGTGTTGGTAAATGAACAATGTGTGTGTTGGTAAATGAACAGAATTGTGTGATGGTGTAAAACAGAAATGTGTGTTGGTAAATGAACAATGTGTGTGTTGGTAAATGAACAAAATTGTGTGTTGGTAAAACAGAAATGTGTGTTGGTAAATGAACAATGTGTGTGTTGGTAAATGAACAGAATTGTGTGTTGGTAAATGAACAGAATTGTGTGATGGTAAATGAACAGAATTGTGTTTTGGTAAATGAACAAAATTGTGTGTTGGTAAATGAACAGAATTGTGTGATGGTAAATGAACAGAATTGTGTGATGGTAAAACAGAATTGTGTTGGTAAATGAACAGAATTGTGTGTGGTAAATGAACAGAATTGTGTGATGGTAAATGAACAGAATTGTGTTGGTAATGAACAAAATTGTGTGTTGGTAAATGAACAGAATTGTGTGATGGTAAATGAACAGAATTGTGTGTGGTAAATGAACAGAATTGTGTATGGTAAATGAACAAATTGTGTGATGGTAAAATGAACAATGCAGAAGAACGATTGTGTTGGATTGTTGTAAATGAACAGAATTGTGTGATGGTAAATGAACAGAATTGTGTGATGAATGACAGAATTGTGTGATGGTAAATGAACAGATTGTGTGATGGTAAATGAACAGAATTGTGTGTTGTGTTGAAGATGTGTGTGATGGTAATGTACGAATGTGTGATGTATGACGTTGTGTGTGGTTGAAACACTGTGTTTGTGTAATTCTTAAGTGCAATGCGACTGTTTGAGTGTTTTCTTAATGTCGGTGTTGTAGGCAGCTTTGTCGTGTGATTTGAAGTGTGTGTTGTGTGTGTGTGTGTGGTGTGTGTTGTTGTGTGTGTGTTGTGTGTGTGTGTGTGTGTGGTTTGTTGTCGTGGTGGTATTTCGTGCACGTGTGTTTTGTGTGGGTTGTGTGTGTGTGTTGTGTTGTTGTTGTGTGTGTGTGGTGTGTTGTGTGTGTGTGTGTTGTGTGTGTGTGTGTGTGTGGTGTTTGTGTGTGTGTGGTGGTGGACCCAACTTGTTTCGTTGTTAAATTCTTCAGTGTAGCAATAAGATGATTTGTTTCATCCTTAGCTTAGTAATATACAGTGGCTTTGTTCAGCATCAAAAGAAGAGCAAATTTTGTCAGTATGTCGCAGGTAAATGCAGGTGCTGATTTCGACATCTTTAATTTATCAGCATTGCAAGAAAGCTTAAATAGATTTTGAAGCACGCACAGGTGTGTGTGTGTGTGTGTGTGTGTGTGTGTGTGTGTGTGTGTGTGTGTGTGTGTGTGTGTGTGTGTGTGTGTGTGTGTGAATGTGTGTGTGTGTGTATGTGTTCGTTCTTTAATTTAACGTCTTTTCACTATAAGTGATATTAGACGGGGGGAGGTGGGGAAGGGGAATTAAAAAAAAAAAAAAAAAAAAGTGAACAAAATAAAATGTAGAACGATAGTTGGACGGGTTGGATTTGGGCAGAGGGAAGACAGAGGAAAAAGACATTAGCAGGTGGGGGAACAGTAAAATGGAACGAGAACTTAACACTAATAATTAACTTCAACAACGTGAAGGGAAATTGTAACACTAAAATACAAACCGAATAAAGTTAAAGTAATGCATTAACAGGACTGTGAACTAATGATTCTGAAATTCTAACTAACAACGTTTGATCTGATGTAATTTTCTGGAAATGATTTTCAGAATACTTTTCTTGAGTAAACATTTTCGGTAAAAAAGAACGTAGCATTTTGCAGTAGAATAAACAGTGAAACAGTGTGAACTGTTCGCCGCAAATACACTTGACATTTTTACAATATTTTGTTTTCAATGCGTTTAGCTGAATACGAAAACAAACAGCAACAATCGATCTCAAATGATACATGGAAGAATACTGCAATTTTTTACATACATTTTGAACGGTAAGTTTTATCATTTGTTGTGACACAAACTGTTCATCTGAATGTTCATGAAATCGAGTCCATGAGGCTGATTCGAGCAAGTTGCAAGCTTCTTTTACGGAGGTATGAACATGTAATTCTATAGTGTGTGTGTGTGTGCGTGTGTGTGTGTGTGTGTGTGTGTGTGTGTATGTGTGTGTGTATGTGTGTGTGTGTGTATGTGTGTGTGTGTGTGTGTGAGTGTGTGTGTGTGTATGTGTGTGTGTGTGTATGTGTGTGTGTGTGTATGTGTGTGTGTGTGTGTGTGTGTGTGTGTGTGTGTGTGTGTGTGGTGTGTGTGTGTGTGTGTGTGTGTGGTGTGTGTGTGTGTGTGTGTGTGTGTGTGTGTGTGTGTGTGTGTGTGTGTGTGTGTGTGTGTGTGTGTGTGTGTGTGTGTGTGTGTGTGTGTGGTGTGTGTGGTGTGTGTTGTGTGTGTGTGTGTTGTTTCTCACATTGTGGAATTGAAAGCTATTTTTTTTCTTCGTATTGCAGAATATGTTTATAACTGCCCTGATTTGGGAAACGTGTATGATGTTTTTAGTTACTCATTCATCAGACTGTCGTATTAACTCGATTTTCAGTTTAGATTTAAATTACGACTGTTGTTGTCTTTTATATCCTAGCAAAGAAAGCTCTTTTCTTTCAAATTTGCAAATTCTCAACGTGGAATAAATTGCACGAAATTTCAACTGTCAAACTTAGATAAACAATCACGACGTGAATAACCAGCATCAGCCAAACAGTTACAGTATCTTTAAATCACAACTGCTGTTAAGATAGTTCTAATCAATTTACAATTTCTGATTCGATCTTTGCTTTTCAACAAATCTATCTTTAATACATTTCTCGAGTTTCATTCACAAACCGTTTGATTAAACTGTTTCCAAATTGAGTTATGAACATTTTGAAAATGTCAGTACGACTTTTATGTTAACCTGACAATCAACGGTGTATGATGATGATGATGAAATAAACGCTTTAATTCTAAAAAAAAATTCATATTTGTTTATTTGTTATAGAATCAATCCTAAGAGAAAGTATGTAAGACTTTATCGAACACATACAAGTAAATGGACCAGCAAGGCAAAACATGATAGGAAGAAATGACAGAAAGCAAAGGAACAAGGCAGAAACGAAGAGAATGACAGACAAGAGGAAATTTCTAGAACAGAATTTTCAGAAGGTGGGGATACTATTCATACAAAAAGAGCCCCTAGCATCCCCACGGGGGGCATTTTAGATTGGAAGTGAAAGCTAACGGGGACAACAGTCATACCTGTTATACAGATCTGGTATGATCAATCCAAACCAATATATTCATCTATTTTCCCTTTGAGCAATGAATGTAGGTGGTTGACACATGTCCTCACAAT
>JAPXFY010000029.1:32136820-32144320 GCA_030674185.1 Monoplex corrugatus
GACTAAGGACACCAAAGCATACATATAAACGGGCCTAAATTACCTAAAATTGCTTTCGCGCATTTCGTTTCCCTAGAGCCAAATATGCACTTTATACATTACCCAGTTATCTGTCCCACGATAAAGTATGTAAGACTTTATCGAACACACACAGGAGAATGGCCCAGCAAGGCAGAAAATGATAAGAAGAAATGACAGAAATCAAAGGATGAAGAAAGAAAGAAAGATAGTGACAGAAAAGAGGAAATTTCTGGCACAGAATTTCCAGAAGGTGGGGGATACTACTTCTACTGAAAGAGCTCCCGGCATCCCCCACGGGGAAGGGGTGGGCGGATTGCAACTACTCGTACTATGGATTTAAAGTCTGTTGGTTATCATTACTGTATCAATTTTTGAGGCAGGATTCGACTGAATTCGTGAACGTTTTCGTGACACCGAAACAAAGAACATGTATAGTTTTGGTTTTGGTATCAACTGTGTCCTTGTTATCTATGCGAAGAGTGTGTGTGTGTGTGGGGGGGGGGGGGGGGTGGGGGGGGTGCGGGGGGGGGGGGTTAGACACAAACCCCATGGACATAAAGTCTATTCGGTATTATTACTATGTCAACATTTGAGGCAGGATTCAGTTAAATAAATGACTGAATTTTTTTTATGACAATGACACTGAGAACTTGTAGTTTCGGTTTTAGTTTGTTTTGTCTTTGTTATCTATACGAAAAGGGGGAAATACAATCCCCATGGAATTATAATCTGTTTGTCATTTTCACTGAGAAAACCTTTGATGTGGGATCCAACTAAATGCATGAATTTCTTTTTGACAACGACACAAAGAACGTGTAGTTTGGGTTTTGGTGTCAGCTGTGTTTTTGTTGTCTATTAAACACGGAGTAAATGCATCAGGAAATAGATCTGTTGGTTGTCATTACTGTGGTTTAACCCTTTGCCTCCTGCGTCCTGTCCACCAACTGCAAAAACTTAATCCCTTCATTCCGTCACGGTATCCACCAGCTTCCTGCAGGAAGGTGGTGGATAGGGTGAGGGAGTCAAAGGGTTAAGTTTTTGCTTTGCTAGCATGGTTGACAACACAGGATGGACAGGTGCGGGAGTTAAAGGGTTAAAGCATAGCCAACTATGCAGAGCCAATTCAGACTATAACCATTTCAAAACATACAATACTTCAAAAAGTAAAAAAAAGGAAAAGAAAATTAAGTACACATATCAATGCATTCGCACATATAATCTGAGGAGATGCCCCTGGTGCTGACCACTCCGTCTAATTTATCACACAGGGGATTTAAAAATATACCTGAATAGAAGTTGAAACATAACTAAGGGCATTAAAACATACATAAAAACCGGCCTAAATTACCTAAAATTGCTTCTGCAGATCTCATTTCCCTAGAGCCAAAAATGCACTTAAATACAAGTACCCAATTGTCAGTCCTAAGAGAAAGACTTTATCGAGCACATACAGGTGAATGGACCAGCAAGGCAGAAAATGATAGAAAGAAATGACAGAAAGCAAAGGAGCAAGGCCGAAACAAAGAGAGTGACAGAAAAGAAGAAATTTCTAGCAAACAATGTCCAGAAAGTGGGGATACTATTTATAATGAAAGAGCCCCTGGCATACGCCTGGAGGACTGGTATTCAGCTAAACACATGAAATGCTTTTATAACACTTAAACAAAGAACATGTTATTTCGGTTTTGGTTTCAGCGGTGTCTTTGTTGTCTATACGAAAAGGGGTTAATGCAACCGCCCATGGAAATGACATGTACAGACTGTTTTTGAACAACAAAATGTGTGTCTGTGAAACATGATCCGTGACATTGATGCGATACACAGTGTAGATTGGTTGTTCTTTCCTTTCACTGTTTACACAAAGACAATGTTTACAGGGCATAAACAACACAACAAACAAACAAATACCTTTAGCCATTTCAGACTGCTCCAATATATGTTTTATCAATTGATTTAAACTCTATAAAAAAAAATTTAAAAAATACTCTTGAAGGAGGCAGACACAAAGAGGACATTAATGAAGAAAATTAGGAAAAGGCAAGCAACATTTATAGGACATTTCGAGAGGCAAAGAGAAATTAGAGCACCTGGTCACAACAGGAAAGCTGAAGGGAAAAAAGAGCACCAATAGACCCAGGGAGAAAATATTGGACGGACTTGCAGCGTTGATGAAGACAGAGAATGGAGATGTACTTGCAGCAACAAAGGACAGATTCGTATAGAGGGCCATGTTCGCTAATGTCATGCGGCAGGGAACCTCATGGTGATGATGATGATGATGATGATGATGATGATGATAATAATGATGATGATGATGATGAAGATAATGAAAATCTGTTTAACACTGCCATGAACAAATTCGCTTGAAAGTCACCAACCACCACTGAGAACAAACAAAGACCGAACTGTATCTAGTTCGTTTGTTTACTGTTGTTTTTCCAGTCGGCAGGACTGGGGTTTGGGATTTGATCTGTTGCACTTGCAAAGTTGTAGTTTTCATTTTTGTAGAAAGGCCTCCGCCGATCTGCTTCCTATCGGTGTATTTTACCCATTTACTTTTGAGATTGTCCAAACATTTTGTGAATCTTTTTTGGGTTAGCTTCTTACATGTTAGAGTGGCCAGATATTTGATGTGGACATCAGAAGGTGGTATAATGGAACAGATTACTTCTTTTAACAACATATAATCTTGTTTCATTTTAAACTGATACAGTTTTCAGCTTCTCGTGAACAAACATACAAAAACATTCATGCTCTTGTCCTCTGACCAAAGATGTCATATCTTATAAAGACTACCTGGCTGAACCTGTCTCTCAGTGACAAAAAAAGCTACTTACTGTCATATCTTGACATCGATCCCAGTCAGCAAGATATTGTTCGCTGTCCATTTAATGCTCAGATCATTCTGGTATGATCATGTAACAAATAAAAGTTGAACTGTTCGTTGTTCATTTAATGCTCAGATCATTCTGGTATGATCATGTAACAAAATAAAAGTTGAACTGTTCGCTGTCCATTAATGCTCAGATCATTCTGGTATGATCATGTAACAAAATAAAAGTTGAACTGTTCGTTGTTCATTTAATGCTCAGATCATTCTGGTATGATCATGTGACAAGGTAAAAGCTGGTCTGTTCGCTGTCATTTAATGCTCTGATCATTCTGGTGTGATCATGTGACAAAGATACAAATGGCCTTGATAAATCAATTCTCCAGAGAACACATCCAATGGCCTTGATAAATCAATTCTCCAGAGAACAAAATCCAAATGGCCTTGATAAATCAATTCTCCAGAGAACAAATCCAAATGACCTTGATAAATCAATTCTCCACAGAACAAATCCAAATGACCTTGCTAAATCAATTCTCCAGACAACAAAATCCAAATGACCTTTAATCAGTCCTCAGAACTATCCAAATGACCTTTAAATCAGTCCTCCAGAGAACTAAATCCAAATGACCTAAATTTAAATCAGTCCTCCAGAGAACTAAATCCAAATGACCTTTAAATCAGTCCTCCAGAGAACTAAATCCAAATGACCTTTAAATCAGTCCTCCAGAGAACTAAATCCAAATGACCTTGCTAAATCAATCCTACAAAGTACTGACGGGGGAGGGGGACGGAGGGGAACACAGAAAACAAACAAAACACCCCCAAAACATACAAACAGAAAGAAAAGAAAAACAACAACAACACAGCAACAACAACAACAACAACAAAGATGGCCTAACAACACTGCGGAATGGGAAAGAGAAAGAAACCCTTCACAGAGATCCAGGCTTCGGCACACAATCGACAGAGCTGGAAGAATCTGATAAACAGTTCTTAAGTGCGGCGCTCCACTCACTCTTCCTGGAGTTAGGAGAGAAGAAGTAGAAGAAGAAAAAAACTCAGCGTTTCATGGATCCTTTTCCCCTTTCCATTTTAACCCTTTGGCTCCCTGACCTTATCCACAACTGCAAAAACTTAACTCTTTGGCTCCCTCCCTGGTGGATAGGGTGATGGAATCAAAGGGTTAAGTTTTTGTTTTGCTAGCATGGCTGACAATGCAGTATGCTAATGTACAGGGTGCGAGAGTCAAAGGGTTAAGATCTCCGTCAGCGGAAAGAGGTCTGGGCAAAACTCGAGAACTCTGCCAGATAATTGCTGGCAGATATCGGTGGGGCGCATATGGCGTTATCCGATTACGATGAACCAATTCTCTTGGGCAAACTCAAGTTCCAAACTCAAAGCTTCAAACTCTCTTGAGGCCTACCCAAGCCAACTTAGTTGGAAGTAAAGGACAATTTGTCACTCGCCTGATTTTACTTTTAAATTCTGAATCGCGGGCGGGAGAATGAATCAGAATTGCCAATTAGAATTAAAAACAGCATGTAACATCTCTCTCTCTCTCTCTCTCTCTCTCTCTCTCTCTCTCTCACACACACACACACACACACACACACACACACACACACACACACACACACACAAAACACATTCAAAATTTGGGACGCCTGTCTGGCGGGCAGTCGCCCCACAGGCGCAGAAATTTAATTATTTTTTAACGAGAAAGGCGAACTGTCATCGATGTTTTAATGTCACTGTGCCCTAACACAAACTTTGCGAGTCCAACAAAACGCATTCTGCTAGAGACAGACCGGTGCACCAGCCCCACGTGACATGGTTTCTCCTTGGACAATAATAAAGGAGAATGCACAGCACCCAAAATGTTATGGAGTTCCGGTACAAGGACTTTGTCTACATGCCATAAGTAGGCCTAGAATATTCATCTTATCTTATTTATTGATTCATTTTTATTTATCTGTTTATTTATTTATTTATCTATTTATTTACTTATTCATTTTGCCTACTTTAATAAGATTTTCACAAGTTCACTTCACGGATTGGCACTTTATGACATAGTTTTTAAGGCAACAAACAGTGGAGGAGATATCCATACAAATAAAATCTTTAAAATGCATAGAAAAATCTAACAGCTAGATTGTTGGATTTAAAAAAATAAACATATCTAGACTGTTATGCTTTGATTTTCATTTATTTATTCTATTTATTTATCTATTCATTGTTGTTGTTGTAGTGATTATTGGATTTAAAAAAATAAACATATCTAGCTGTTATGCTTTGATTTTCATTTATTTATTCATATTTATTTATCTATTCATTGTTGTTGTTGTTGAAAGTCTTTTCTTTTTACAGGAAACCCATCTCACGTGGGATCGGTGTCCAGGGCAGGATGTAGCTGCAATGTCCACAAGACCCATGGGGGGAGGGGGGGGACCGACAGGAGGGAAGGGAGAGAAGAGCAGAGAAGACAAGGCGAGAGGTTAGGAGGCGTGGACGTGTGAAAAAAGACGGACGAAAATGGAAGGGATGATAGTGCAAAATTAAACCGTTTGAATGAAAAAGTTTGCAGCCTCGGCGTATAAATGATTCACTTCAGGCGCCTATTTGTCTGTCTACCTTGCCCCCCCCCCCCCACTCTCCAGACAGTCCACCCACAGAGGTAAATCAGCCCTGACTGGAAGTGTCAGTGAATGCTGTGTTTTATCAAGTGTGTCAAGTGTCTGGCTCTAGCTCTGTGGACGTGTGTGTATGCATGTAACACGGTGCACGGTATGCAGGCAAAAAGCAGTGGGGATAAAAAGTCACGTCGGTTCAACGTGTCTGAAGCAGTGGGGGTGTACTAGTGGTTACGACAACGCTGGCCTCAAAATCGCCCTGTACCCCATTAGATTTGTTATTGTTACTGTTATTTGTTATTGTTACTGTACCCATCAGATTTGTTATTGTACAACATTCGGTACGCAGATGACACCGTGCTAATTGCAGAAAATGAAAGGGACCTACAAAACCTTGTGAATATACTAGAAATAGAAAGCAAAGGTAAGGGGTTGGAACTAAACAGCAGGAAGACTGAAGTCATGGTGATCAGTAAAAAACATGAAATCCCCTCATGCAAAATAACAGCAAATGGCACAACCTTGACACAGATTAATAAGTTCAAATACCTGGGAACGGTCATTTCATCAGACGGCAGATGCACATCGGAAATAGCTGGCAGAATCGGCCAAGCCAAAACAGCATTCAAGAAGATGACAAGCATTCTTACCAACAAATGCCTATCAATTAACATCAGAAAGAGAGTCCTTGAATGTTATGTAGAACCAATACTGTTGCACGGATGCGAGGCGTGGACAGTCAGCAAGCAAAGCCAGAGCAAGATTGAGGCAGCCGAGATGTGATTTCTCAGAAGAATGTTGAGAGTTCCATGGAGAGCAAAGAAAACAAACGAGACAGTCTTGATGGAGGCAGACACAAGTAGATCACTCATAAGGAAGATTATGAAAAGAAGGCAACATTTATAGCCATTTTATGAGGAAGGGGGATTTGGAAGCACCTGGTCACAACGGGAAAGCTGGAGGGAAGGAGAGCGCAGGGTAGACCTGGGAAAAGAATGCTGGACGGACTTGCAGAGTGGCTGGGGATGAGGAGGGTGGGGGAGATGCTAGGGGCAACGAGAGATAGAGATCGATGGAAGTCCATGGTCGCCAACGCCATGCAGCAGGGCACCTGATGATGATGACTGTTATTTTTGTTTAATGGTATTGTTACTGTTATTTTTTTTAATGGTATTGTTACTGTATTTTGTTTAATGATATTGTTACTGTTATTTTTGTTTAATGGTATTGTTACTGTTATTTTTGTTTAATGATATTGTTACTGTTATTTTTGTTTAATGATATTGTTACTGATATTTTTGTTTAATGTATTGTTACTGTTATTTTTGTTCAATGGTATTGTTACTGTTATTTTTGTTTAATGATATTTTACTGTTATTTTTGTTTAACGTATTGTTACTGTTATTTTGTTTAATCGCATTGTTACAGTTATTTCTGTTTAATGTATTGTTACTGTTATTCTTGTTTAACTGTATTGTTACTGTTATTTCTGTTTAATCGATTGTTACAATTATTTCTGTTTAATCGTATTGTTACTGTTATTCTTGTTTAATGTATTGCTACTGTTATTTTTGTTTAACAATTTTGACTCGACCTGTCCACACACTGCATTGTTAGCCATGCTACAAGCAAAAAGCTTTTGCAATTCCGTCACCCTATTCTACTAGCTTTGCAGGAGGATAGGGGGATGAGGTTAGTTATGTTTTTGTCATTGGTGGAAGAGGTGCGGGAGTCAAAGAGTTAAAGTCCAGCCGACTGCGTAGAGCCATATCAGGGTTATAACCGTTTCAGTGGGGGGGGGGGGGGGGTGAAAAGAAAACTCAATACATATATCAATGCATTTGCGCACGTAATCTGAAGAGATGCCCCTGACGTTGACCACTCCGTCCAATTTATCGCATAGACCTATCAGACACGAAGCGCGGACTATCGTAACATGTAACGCCTGTGTGTGTGTGTGTGTTGTGTGTGTGTGTGTGTGTGTGTGTGTGTGTGTGTGTGTGTGTGTGTGTGTGT
>JAPXFY010000029.1:32149320-32166820 GCA_030674185.1 Monoplex corrugatus
ATTTATTGTAACAAATGGGAGGCAAAATCTAATAAAGAAACAGACTGGTGTATCATATTCAAAAACGTGGAAAAGGTAACTGAAGTACAGCTGAAATGTTTACAGAATGGAATAATCCAATCAATCATCATCATCATCATCATCATGTACCCTGCTGCATGGCGTTGGCGATCATGGCCCTCCATACGAATCTATCCCTTGTCACCGCAATTACATCTCCCACCCTATCTGTCCTCAGCCATTCTGCAAGTCCGTCCAACATTTTCTTCCTGGGTCTACCGGGTGCTCTCTTTCCCTCCAACTTTCCTGTTGTGACTAGGTGCTCTAATTTCTTTTGCCTCATAAAATGTCATATGAATGTTCCTTGTCTTTTCCTAATCTTCTTCATTAATGTTCTTCTTGTGTCTGCCTCCTTCAAGACTGTCTCGTTTGTTTTCTTTGCTGTTCATGGAAACTCTCAACATTCGTCTTAGAAACCACATTTCAGTTGCCTCAATCTTATTCTGACTCCAATGAATATTGACCACAAATTGTACCCTAATGAATAACAGTGTACAGAATGATAACATGTGCTCATTTTATAGACAGAAAGAGAGGGTTTACGTGGTCTGTTTTGGAACTGCTCAAATATTTATACAACCTTTCTGAAAACAGCCATTAATGAACCTCGTACCAATGCCGTATCAGTAATATTTAACGAAAAACTTGCGTTGTTTAGACGCGACAGACACTTAAAATCAGGCCCTACGTTGAACTTGATTCTACTGCAAGCCAAGATCTACATTTATAAATGCAAATGTAGAAAACTGAACTCCACAATTCTCTTTGATATGGATATATTTGAGAATTGTATACAGTACTGAAAAACACTTGTAAGTTGTCAATATTGACATGATATGGTTCTTTTACAATGTAATGATTGAAAATTCTATTATCTTATAATGTGTACCAATATCGTATGTACCAATATCATATCAGTATTTTATTGTTTACATTGAAATTAATACATACTGGAAAATATGCACAGAAACACATGGAAATGGAACGAGAACGTGTATTTAATCAACGTAACGAGACAGTCGCAAATTTTGGGCCAACTGACTTTTGTTTTGCAAACACCAAAACAACAACAACAACAACAACGAACAAACAAACAAACAAAATCGCTACTATTCAGGATAAACTTGGCACGGAAATGGAACGGTGACGTCATTTTTTTTAAAACCAGTGTGTAGCTGATGTTTTTCTTTTTTTTTCGAAGATTTTTTTTGACGGGCAGACATTTAAGGCTATGAAGTTTTGCAAATGGGTTACCTACCCATTGTGATACCAGCACAGTTGAAATAGAAGTCGCCGTCGCGAACAGAGCACAACACGATAGATATAACCTGACTGCCAGTAGGACTATTGTCCTGATTCGTTCACAAGCCCTGTACGTGTAAAGACACACTTCCACGAAGTCACACTGTTTGCAAACAGCAGTTCACTTCTCAGCCATTAAGCACAGAAGCCAGCAATGACTGATACTGTGACTATTTTCTTGTTATCTCCCATGTACAATTTTTTTCACCATCACAAAGAAGATTCTGCTTTTTCGATATTGTTGAGTAGTACAAAAGAAACAAAAGCGTCGAAACAGGTTACAACCTCGTGGCGTAGGTATACATATCACTTTACATAACATAATACAATGTTACTTCATTTATACATGGGCGTATAAGTTTTAGGTTTCAATTTCTCAAAGTATCGTCTCCCGTACTCGGAGTAACTTCTATATACAATAACGCCACAAAGGCCATATCATGGAGTTCAGATTCACAGAAAAAGATGCAAAATGATCACGACATAAGCCATAAGCCTTTGCATAATCGATACACACTGGTCAGATTTCGAGGTTCTACCCAATGTGTGGGGTCTATGCACTTATGGCCATGCTTGTATCAATGTGTCATCGAAACAAACTTGATCTATCTATAGTACCCCATATCCATTATGTTATAAACAGCCTAGTTGGTACAAACATGGACTCAAGATCTGATATCTTGAGTTCAATCCCAGCCCGCAACATTAAAAACTGGCCTGTTTGCTGCCCATCTTAATGTTTCTATCGTTCTGGTGTTGTCAGCTTAATGTTTGATAGGCCCCTTTCCTCCTTTCCCCCGTTTCAAGACCTTGCCAGCGCATAGAGTTTTGTGCAGGCTCAGGAAATCTGTCAGATAATTGCTGGCGGAACTGGATGGAGCGCGTATGGAGCTGTCCGAGCGCAATGAATCCCTCTTGAAATAACTCCAATAACTCCAATAAGTGTAAACACCACCAGGAGTCAGAACACACACACAGAGAGAGAGAGAGAGAGAGAGAGGAGAGGAGAGAGAGAGAGAGAGAGAGAGAGAGAGAAGAGAGAGAGAGAGATTGGTTTGGTTGGTTGTTTGGTTCAGTTTTTACGTCTACACCCACCACAGGTGATATGGCGACGGGATACCATCCAGGAAGTGGGAAGGGGGCTTATCTAATCCTATACTGACTCCACCAGAACAACAGTGATGTTAAGATGGGACGGTGAGAAGGCCAGTTTTAATATAGCGCACCCGGATTCGTACCCGTAACATTAGCATGTGAATCCGACGCTCAAACCAACTGAGCTATTGGGGTCTGCTTGAGAGAGAGAGAGAAATCAAAATGCGTATTTAATACAACCAGACAAGACAGCGCAAATTTTCCGTCAACTGGCCTTTGTCAAGTGTAGACGTAAGATCACAAATGAACAAACACCAAACACAAAAATTAGGAGAAAAAGATGAAACTTCCCTGCTGCTTCGTCCAGTTGGAGAAGAGGACTAAAAAAACAAAACAATAAAAACCATCAGGAATGTTATCCATACAGGCAAACACCAGTGTCAATTTACTGGAAACAGGACTTACATGTCCCCCGTGTGGCGGTGAGAGTTTGAGTCTCCACGCAACACAAGACTTCATACCTTCCCACAAGAACATTGTTCTATAACCCAACCCCCTGGCGCCGTCACTTAACCCTTTGCCTCCCGCACCATGTCCACAGGCATCCTGCATTGTCAACTATGCTAGCAAAGCAAAAACGTAGCCCTTTGATTCCCTCATCCTATCCACCAGCTTGCAAGAAACTGGTGTATAGGGTGAGGGAATCAAAGGGTTAAATTTTTGCTGTTCGTGAATAGGGTGCGGTAATCAAAGGGTTAAGTTTTTGCTGTTGGTGGATATGGTGAGGGAATCAAAGGGTTAAGTTTCTGCTGTTGGTGGATAGGGTGCGGTAGTCAAAGGGTTAAGTTTTTGCTGTTGGTGGATAGGGTGCGTTAGTCAAAGGGTTAAACGTTCTAAACCATCTATGCTGAAACAGTTGACTACACCAGCGACTGGTTCCCATGCAAGGTTCTAGCTGCACCATAGAACCCACCAGGAACTGCACCAGCCCATTACTCGGCACTCTCAGCACTGCCAGCCTGCCAAAGCAAGACACCCACATCCCACCACAACCGTCAAAACAACACTCAGCTCACCTATCTCCTCCATTTCTCCTGAAAGACCAACGTATGGATGTATGAAACTACATATTACGGTAATCCTCATTAAAATAAAAATAAATCCAGTGCAATTTGCAGAAGCGTATCAGGTCTATTTGCACGAACAGACTGCACCACAGAAACCTTGTTCCTTCCGTATAACCCTCTCAAATGCTATCGCCCTACACCATCCCGCATCCTACCTAAACCTATCATCCCCAAAATGTATAATTAGCTCATCAGTATACACAACACCTCTTACTTATTTACACCCTTAACAATCTGCCTTACTCTCTCTCCTCTCTCTCTCTCTCTCTCTCTCTCTCTCTCTCTCTCTCTCTCTCTCTCTCTCTCTCTCCATCCTCTCCGTCTCTCTGTCTCTTTCCCCTTGTCAGTTGCGTCTGTTTATCTTTCTGTGATCTCGATTCAGGAACATCCCAAAAACGTTCCATTCTGCGCTTTGCACTGTTACCTTTGGAACAATGATAATATTTAATTGATGATGGCTGTTGTTTTTTCCCCCTCATGTTTGATTTCCAGCCACTTCCTCTAACTATTCAATATACTATTGTGTGTTGATTCTAAATCAGTGTTACGTAGCTTGAAACAAACAGAAAATGTAATACGAAATGACATTATATGTAACATCAAAACATTTGATACATTGTATTTCATCCAGTGGTGTTGGTATAAATTTTTGCTGGGTTCCGTCACATTGTGGACTTTATTGGAATGAAGTTTCGGACAAATTAGCAAAAGACGGTGCATCCAATAATGCAAATACCGTAACTTTCCATAACATACGACTGTCAGTTCATGAACTTGGCTCTGTGTTAGAATGTTCACTTTATACAAATTTTTCCAATACCCAAAGCCTGATACCTAACTGCCCCAGACAGCTAGCGTCCTTGATACACAAACTAAGGCTTAACTTTGGAAAACAAAATATACACAGAATGTATGTATTTGTTCAAAAGCATTATCTGTCCACCATCTACTCTTTGAATGTCCTATTTTACTTACGACACATAGAAATAACAATCTCGATTTTTCATGTACTGATTCTAGAGATATCCTTTACAACAAAAATAATGATATTATTTCGGTAGTCCAGCTGATTCTCAGATCCCCTGTTGGCAAATTGTTATGAAGAGTCAATTAATTGTTGTCTGTTATTGATTGATACTGTTAACTTAATGTTCTGAATTGTTAATTGTAATTGTTCCTCTTCTTACATTCAAACTACCACTACCCCTTCCCATCCCCGTCCCCACCCTTTTTTGTTTTTTTTTTTTGTTTTTTGTTTGCTCCCTGTGTATGTGTGTGTGTGTGTGTGTGTTGTGTGTGCGGGCGTGTGTGTGTGTTGTGTTGTGTGTGTGTGTTGTGTGTGTGTGTGTGTGTGTGTGTGTATGTGTGTGTGTGTGTGTGTGTGTGTGTGTGTGTGTGGTGTGTGTGTGTGTGTGTGTGTGTGTGGTCTAAAATCACTATTGTGAACAGACATTAAATAAAGATTCCATTCCATTCTAACTATTCAGCTTGGAGTAAGTCGATGAACTGTTTGATGACCCAGAGTGTTTTTCGCCAAGGTACGATTTTAAGTTCTTGAGGACCTCAGATATTTCACCTGAAAGTTTGTCAGCACGTTCATTTCCATTCACACAAGCACGTGCGATGGAATATTCTGCGCTTAGCATGTAAACTTTAAAACAGTGATAACATTTGACTGATGATGGCTGTTTTCTTCTTCCTCATGAGAATTTCCGGCCACTTCCTGTAACTATTCTGTTTTGAGTAAGTCGATAAACTGTTTGATGACAGCGTGTTCTTCTTTCTGTTCTTTCTCTTTTTCTTTCTTTCTGTCTTTTGTTCTTTCTTTTGTTCTTCTTTCTTTCTTTCTTTTCTTTTTTGTTGTTGTCCAAGTACGATTTTAACAACAATAACAAAAAGTTCTTGAGGATCTCAGATCTTTCACCTGAGAGTTTGTCATCACGTTTATTTTTATCCACACAAGTACGTGCGATGGAACTTGAACAACGTGATACTACTCCTTTATTTACTTATTTATTTGTTACTTTCTTTGTTTAATTATCTGTTTGTTATTTATTTATTTTATTTATTTATATTTGTTAATTTCTTTGTTTGTCTGTTTATTTATTCATTTCATTTATTCATATTTCATTTATTTATTTATTTATTTTTTGTTTGTTTGTTTTTTTCCAATCCAGGGTTCTGATTTCACCTCACTTTCTGAAGTAGGTTCATGGAATCAGTCGGGATCATGGCCTGACTCTTTTTAACTTTATTTAGTAATAGTAAAACCAACCATTTTGGAGCGTGTGTGACTGTATCAATGTCCATTGTTAAACTGGAGGTTGCAATTTAATGAAGCATTTTTTTAAAAATTTTCATTCAACTTGTCTTCCTTTTGTTTGACAGTAAAGCCCAGTCCAGATTTGTTCTTGTTGACTGAGTCTCTGAAAGTGATTTGTTTATTTGTTTGTTTGTTTGTGCGTGTTGTGTGTGTGTGTGTGTGTGTGTGTGTGTGTGTGTGTGTGTGGTGTGTGTGTGTGTGTGTGTGTGTGTGTGTGTGTGTGTGTGTGTGTGCGTGTGTGTTGTGTGTGTGCTACTCATTTTCTAAAAGTCACAATCTTTACACACAACACAATAGCTGCTTATCAAATGACAATAGCAAGAACTAAATGAGCTCGAACCATGCCCTAATAATTCCTGACGCAATCACAGTACGGTATTTCGTCATTCAACAACAGATGACGCAACACCCTGCAATAATTGAATAAAAGTGCAGCATTGGGACAGTGTGGTCTTAAACTTTTATTAATGACTGTGTATATGATGACGTCTTTTAGATTGGTAGCTAGTATTTGCTCAACGGATTGTTTGATCTCTGCATCAGCTTTTAATCTTCTGACCATTCGCGGACAATTACTTTCGACATCATTTGTTTTTTCACTAACCTGTTCTGAAACCCACTGACACAACACAAAACGTGATTTTCTTCAAACAAGAAAGAAAACAAATTCGCATCCGTATATCCCCTTCCATCCGATATGTTCTCCTTTTGTCCAAGCATGCACGGAAATCTAACAAGGTAAACAAGAATCACAGATAGGTACCATTAACCCTTTGGCTCCCGCACCCTGTCCACCAGCATCCTGCACTGCAGGAAGTTGGTGGATAGGATGAGGGAGTCAAAGGGTTAAGTTTTTGCAGTTGGTGGATAGGGTGCGGGAGTCAAAGAGTTAAAACAAGCATCACTAGGTGAATACAAGACCTTTCGTCGCAATATTTCCAACAGATAATTTTTTTTCCCTTTGCATTATTTAGATCATTTTTATTTGATGTGATTAACTTCCAGGACATTTTCTCAAGTTTAATAATCCACTATATGCATATGTTGAAAATATAATATTTCATCTATAGACAGTGCATATTTTTTCAAACTTGTATCACAAACTTTTAATTGTTTTATGAATTCCAAAACAAGTGTGACTGCCCGCGTTCAAGCAAACAGGAACCAGAAAAAACACGAAAAGAGAATCAGACGCGTATTGTATATATAAAAATTATCAATACACCAGACAGGACAGGCGCAAATTTTCTCACACTGGTCGAAGCAGCAGGGAAGTTTCAGTCTTTTTCTCCTATTTGTTTGTATTTGGTGTTTGTTTGTGATCTTACGCTTGACAAAGGCCAGTTGGCCAAAAATTTGCGCCTGTCTTGTCTGGTTGTATTAAAGACGTGTTCTGTTTCTTTTTTCGTGTTTTTTTTCTTCTGTTTTATGAATGCTTGAAATGAGGTGTTGCTTTGCTTGTCATGGGTTTATTAATGCATAAAGAATTTTCCTATTAAACGATGGAGTCAAGTATCTTATCATTTTCAGTGCATTTTGTAAAACGTAAAGGCTGAACTTTGTTATTGAATGTCAGCTTGTAACGGTTACCACACTTTTATGTTAAGGTATGTGCCAGTTCAACCCAAATGGTGCTAAGCAATGCAATGGAAATCATACAAATAATGATCAATTGCGCTTTTTTTTGTTTTCATTTTTTGACCAAAAAACAACAAACCAAACCAAAACAAAACAAAACAAAAAACAACAACAACAGCAAACAAAAACCAAACAAAAACAAACCATCTTTTCTTGTTAACAATGCCCAAATCTCGTTTTAAAAAGTTGTTTCCTACTACCCATTAAAAATTCCAAATCCCGTGTACATTCATTTTCAACATTATTCATACTATATTTGTCTTTTCCCTTGCGTGACAGTTTATTGATTTATTTATTAAATTATTAATTATTCATCTATTTGTTTGCTTGATTGTTTGTTTGTTGTCCCATCTCTTACGCGACACCGATGACCACAAAATCTGGGATACATTTGCACAATGCAATGATAATGATGATGATAAAAGGGATGATAATCATGATGCTGTGGTGTTCCATCTAGGATAGAGACTGTTTGACAGGGTTGTACTCTATGCTTTATCATCATCAGGTGCCTTGCCGCATGGCGTTGGCGATTATGGACTTCCATCTGTCTCTATCTCTTGTTGCCTCAAGCATCTCTTCCACCCTCCCTGTCTTCAGCCACTCTGCAAGTCCGTCTAATATCTTCTCCCTGGGTCTACCCGGTGCTCTCCTTCCCTCCAGCTTTCCCGTTGTGACCAGGTCTTCCAATTCCCCTTTCCTCATAAAATGGCCTATAAATGTTGCCTGTCTTTTCCTAATCTTCCTTTGAATGATCTACTTGTGTCTGCCTCCATCAAGACTGTCTCGTTTGTTTTCTTTGCTGTCCATGGAACTCTCAACATCCTTCTTAGAAACCACATCTCGGCTGCCTCAACTCTCTGCTTACTACATGAAATATCCTGGCAACAACCAGAGATGCAGACACCTGCGGTGTTGGTCGGGAGATTTGAGCGGACGTGTCTTCCCGATGAGCTCATAGCCATGCTCAACTCTGGGAAGGAAACGACGGGGGCCGAAATATTCCACAATGATTTTGAACAGGTCTGATGGAATTCGAACCAACAACCTTCCAGTCGGTAGTCCATTGGGCCAGTTACTGCGCCACGGTGACTGGTCAGTTTATTTATCTATTTATTTATTGTTGTGATTGTTATTGTTGTTTAAAGACCAGCTGACTGCGCAGAGCCGTATCAGAGCTAGAACAATCTCAAAAAGTACATCAAACCTCACTGGAGAAAAACAAAGAAACAAACAAGCAAACAAACAAACAAACAAACAAACAAGCAAACAAACAAACAATCAAACAACCAAACAAACACACAAACAAACAAACAAACACACAAACAAACAAACACACAAACAAACAAACAAACACTAATTTCCATTGCTTTTATTCTTTTTCCCATTTATAGCCATGTGTAAGTGTGTGTGTGCGTGTGTGTGCGCGCGTGCGTAAGTGTATGTTCAGCGCTTAGATTTGATTTTTATCGAGATTTTGCGCTATATAAATATTGTAATTATTATTATTATTATTATTATTATATCAATACATTCGCGCATATCATCTAAGGACATGCCCCTAGCGTTGACCACAGCGTCCAATTTATCACCATGGGAGTAAAAAAAACAACAACAACTAAATACAAATATAAACATAACAAAGAACACTACAACATATATAACAGCGGACCTAAAGTATCCAAAACAACTTCTGCACATCACATTTCCCCAGAGCCAGAAATTCACTTAATACATGTACCCAATTCTCAGTCCCAAGAGAAGTATGTAAAGGCTTTATAGAACACATACAGATGAATGAACCAGCAAGGCAGAAAATAGCAGGAAGAAACGACAGAAAGCAAAGGAGCAAGGCAGAAACAAAGAGACTGACAAAAAAAAAAAAAAAAAAAAAAAAAAGAAAATTTCTCACACATAATTTCCAGACGGTGGGGATACTATTCATACTGAAAAAAAAAATTATGTTATGTTCAGAAACAGTTTTTGGATACTTTAGGCCTGTCATTCCTTTTCTCACACTGGACGGAGCAGCAGGGAAGTTTCAGTCCCTTTTTCGTCCTGGTGTTTGTTTCTTTGTGATCTTATGCTTGACAAAGGCCAGTTGGCCGAAAACTTGAGCCTGTTTCGTCTGGTTGTATTAGATACGCTTTCTTATTTTTCTTTCGTATCATTTTTTTCTGGTTCCTACTTATTAATTTGTTTGTCTGTTGATCGATTTATCTGTGCTTGGCCGTTTGTAAGAAGAGGTACATTAACAATGCCCATGATATTCTTTCTTTTGCATTGAGCGTCATCAAGTGTACATCTCGCTTGACGGCAACTTCTACTGGTCCCAGCACTATGAATTTTTTGTTTTGTTTTATAATTCATTTCTTCTATTTTAAAAAAAACTTTTTACAAGAAAGAAGACGCACCCACTCACCTACCTCCCCCCCCCCTCCCACATACACGTAATTATTTATTACATAAACATACATGCAAAAACACTGTCAAAACATTACCATGCAGATGTACAAGGTTTACCCACAAGTACATTATAAATATATCTATATGTATATATAAATGTATATATAAAATATATATGCACATATATACATACATATAGATATATATGTATATATATATACATATAGAGAGATATGTGTGTGTGTGTGTGTGTGTAGATAGATAGATAGACAGACAGATAGATAGATAGATACATAGCTAGATACATAGATAGATACATAGATACACAGAAAATTTGCGCCAAGATAATGGTACAGATGATCAAGACAAACATTTTCAATCGGTGGTTTATAGAAAAAGCAGTCAGTTTGAAATCTATTGTAGTTCATATTCATAACTGACACGTATTTTTCGATATTGTACACGATTTCAAGTATCTCCAGAATGAATTATCGTGGAATACAGTCTTTATACTTGCATTTATAGATGTAGGACTTGGCATACTGCAAAATCAAGTCAAACATGGGTACTGATTTAAAAAGTCTGTCGTATCCATATGATACAATCTTTTCATTAAGCATTACCAAGGTGGCATTGTTACAGAGATTACTGATAGTTACTTGGAGATGCCAGAATAACTGTATACTTCTGCAGTTCCAACTGAGGACTATGTCCAACTGAGGACTATGATGTTGTTGCTGTGGCATAATCAATGATTAAATGAAGACAGTGACATTTTTCTAACACGAAAAGTTACAAGAACGAGAATACTGCTCGGAGCAAATCACGTCTATTAATAAGAACACGTCTATTAATAGAAAACTAAACACGTCTATTAATAAGAACACGTAAACAGTCTATTAATAAGAAACACGTAAACACTCATAATAAAAACACGTAAACACGTCTATTAATAGAAACACGTCTATTAAAGAAACACGTCTATTAAAGAAAATGTCTATTAATAAGAAACACGTCTATTAATAAGAAACATGTCTATTAATAAGAAACACGTCTATTAATAAGAAACACGTCTATTAATAAGAAACATCTATAATAGAAACACGTTATAAATAAGAAACACGTCTATTAATAAGAACACGTCTATTAATAAAACAGTCTATTAATAAGAAACACGTCTATTAATAAAACACGTCTATTAATAAGAAACGTCTATTAATAAGAAACACGTCTATTAATAAGAACATGTCTATTAATAGAACCCACAACAAGTGCCACTGCCAGTGTTCCAGCAAACAGGAACCAGAAAAACACGAAAATAGAATCGGAACGTGCATTTGATAGAACCAGACAAGACAGGCGCAAATTTTCGGCCAACTGGCCTTGGTCAAGCCTAAACGTAAAATTTTAGTCCTTTTCTCCCACTGGACGAAGCAGCAGGGAAGTTTCAGACTTTTTCTCCTAATTTTTGTATTTGGTGTTTGTTCGTTCGTGATCTAACATTTACGCTTGACAATGGCCGAAAATTTGCTCCTGTCTTGTCTGGTTTGTATGAACTACGCGTTCTGTTTCTGTTTTCGTGTTTTTCTGGTTCGTGTCTATTAATAGCCAAGTCTCTACAGGGCCTGGTGTGGCGGAGGTCGATAAAACGGAATGAACAAAAGTGGTGACGCAATGCACGATCATGGGGTGCAAGGGACGGTCGGGTCACAGCGAACTTTTCACATCCTCTTCTGCTCCCCTCCCCCTCCCCCTTGCCTCCCCACAACCCAGCCAGACGCTCCATGACCGGGTCGTCGTCGCTCCTGATGGTGCGTGTGTGTGTGTGTGTGTGTGTGTGTGTGTGTGTGTGTGTGTGTGTGTGTGCGTGCGTGCGTGTGTGTGTGTGTGTGTGTGTGTTTGTGTGTGTGTGTGTGTGTGTGTGTGTGTGTGTGTGTGTGTGTGTGCGTGCGTATGTGTGTGTGTAGGTTGGTGGCTAGATGTGTGTCTGTGTGTAGATTGGTGGCTAGATTTGTGCGCGCACGCGCTTATGTGTGTGTGTGTGTATGTGTGTGTGTGTGTGTGTGTGTGTGTGTGTGTGTGTGTGTGTGTTTGAGAGCAACGATTCTGTGAGTACGTGAGTTAGAGATAGAGAGAGCGTGAGAGAGAGAGAGGGGAGAGAGAGGCGGGCTCAAGTTAGATATCGCGAACAAAATTTGCAGGTTCAAACTCAAGGCAAAATGCCATGACAGACACTCAGACGCACAGACACACACACACACGCGCTCGCGCGCACACACACACACACGCACATACGCACACACACGTACATGGTGGCAGCAGGCAACAACACAATCAGTGTCGAGGCCTTGACGAGGGCCAGAAAGCTTACAAGCCAGATCAGGTGGTGTGTGTCAGTGTCAGTGTGTGTGTGTGTGTATTAATTAGTGTCACCACTGCCAAGTTCATCCACTTGGCAATTACTGAACCGTCCCCCCCCCCCCCACTCTTCCTCACATCGGATGGATACAGTATCTTTGCCGAAGATGATAATAATGCACATGCAACTGAGTGCATATGTGTGTTGGTTTTTTGAAGATGTCAACCCCCCTCCCCCATCTACCAATATACTTTTTTTTTTGCTCTTTCTCTCTCTCTCTCGATCCACAGTCTATACTTTTCTTTTTCAAGTTTAAGGCGCAATCAGGACTGTGAATAAATAGTAGAAGAACAGAACACTGCTTTCTGTGTGAAAGTCATCGATAGATTCTGTGTATGTGTGGTGTGGGTGTGGGTGTGGGTGTGTGCATATTTTCCAAATACATCCTGTGTGGAGTACCTTCGAATCATAGGTCTGCATCACGACTCCAGCTCACAGAAGATGGAAGATTATTTTTGTGTGTGCGTGTGTTATACAAGCATGTGTCATCATCCCTGTAAACATGGGTGGAACATCGTTTTTCCTTCATATTCGTGGTCATAAACAGTGTGTGTGTAGAGGTGGGTGGGTGGGGGCTGGTGGGGGTGGCAGGAGATAATCATTTCTGCACTCTTTTTCTGTGCAACAGCTTGATCATAAGGATTTCAGTGATACTCCCAATTTTTCACCCAGTTATTCACAGTGTTTCCGCTAGATGCAATCAATGAAGTGTTCTTCTATTCATTCCTGCATACAACATGTGCTGCTTACCGCTGCTCATCATTTTGGATGCATCAACCCTTTTCATTTTTAAGCTTATGCTTGTTTACAAAGTGAGTGCTTCGGGGATGAACAGTTTGAAAGAAGGAGTTTCTTTACGGTGTTTATGTGAGTTTTGCTGTGCTGATATCTAGCTGAATCTGGAATCTGAGACCTTTTGAAAGAAGGATTCTCTCGCGTTCAGGCAGGTCCATACACGCTCCGCCCAATCAGCCTCTCAGCTCTACATTTTGGGAAGTACTAGGAATTGGCAGTTTGTATTAGAAACAGAAAGAAAAACAGAAATATACAACAACAAAAATGATAAGAACGCGTACTTGATCCCGTCACTCCTGCACCCCATCTTCCAGCTGCAAAAAACAACAACAACAAAACAACAACAACAACAACAAAACATTAACCCTTTCACTTCCTCACCCTTCCTGCAGGAAGCTGGGGGATAGGGTGAGGGGAGTGAAAGGGTTAAGTTTTTGCTTTGCTGTTATGGCTGACGATGCAGGATTCTGGTGGGCAGACAGAGGGAGTGAAAGGGTTAACTGAGTAAACAAGACGGGCACAAAAGTGTCTGTGCGGTCGGCCTTAGACACACGCACACAAAAGTAAACACAGAAACCACTTCACTCGTTTTAGGACAAAACCGACGTCAGGTCGTATTACTTCCCTGATACCCTGAACACGTTCATTCAGCTGGAGAGTTTTTTTGGTTTTTTTTTTAAGAAGGATCTGTCGCACTCGGGCTGTTCCATGCGCGCTCCACCCAAATCTGCCAGCAGTTGTCTGGCAGACTCCCTGAGCCTGCGCAAAACCCTTCACCCTGGCAAGGAGGGGAGAGAAAGGGGGGTGGGGTAGGGGAGAGAAATGACCTAAGAAATACTAAGCGGACACCATCAGAATGATGGAAACAGTGACCCTTTGATTCCCTCACCCTATCCACCAGCTTCATGCATGAAGCTGACGGATAGGGTGAGGCAGTCAAAGAGTGAAAACAGGCGGCAAACAGGCAAGTGTTTTAACGCCGGAGAACATCCTATTAGTTACCAAAGCAGCGGGGTGTAATGAAGCGAGTGCCCAGAGATTTGCAGAATGTGAATCAGGTATTTTTCTTATCTTTGCGTCTGTAATTATACCAGTGGCACTGTGCTAACATATCTCTCAAACACTGGAAACCCTTCTTTTTTTTCCAGGAAGGATTTATCGCACCTGGGCAATTCCATGTGCGTTTCGCCCAAATCAGCTACGATAAAAAAAAAGAAAAAAAAAAAGAAAAAAAGAAAAAACAAACAAATAAACAAACAAACAAACAAACAAAAAACAAACAAAAACATCAACAAAAAGCCCCCCCCAAAAAAACAACAACAAAAAACATACAGAAAAACAACAAACAAACCCAAAACAACAACAAAACACACACACAAAAACAACCAACAAACAAACAACAACAACAAACAAAAAATCTCAAATATTTTAAGGACATCTATACTGTGTTGAATGTGAGTACTTGAAGACAATAACGCGGCTGACAGATGTCATGTTGGATATATCGATACAGTGGAGTTTTGTTCGGTGCTGGTGTGGACAGGGACTACGATCTACGGTCTACGGTCACGAAAAGTAAGTTCAACGTTGGTGGCAGTGGCTTGAAATGTTGCGAAAGATATAAAAATGTACAGATCACAGAGTTTTCTTTTGCTTGTGTTTTTCTCTGTTTTGTTGTTGTTGTTGTTTTTGTCTTCTGTTTTCCTTGTTCGCTGTAGGCTAAAGGCAAAATCCTTCTTCTATGATTATTATCAATTATTACTATGATCAGTTATTACTATGATCATCATCATCATCATCATAATAATAATGATAATAATAATAATAACAATAATGATATTTATTGTTATTATTACTAGATCTATCATCATCATGCTGCTGCTGATGACGACGACGACGATGATGATAATCATAGTCATCATTATTGTTATTATCATTGCTATTATTATGTAAGTATTATTACTATTATGATCATGATGATGAATCTATTGTTATATCAAACAACAATAATGATAATACTAAAGATGATAATATTCACAACAATAACAGTAATAATAACAACAGTAATAATAATAATAATGATAACAATAATAATATTAGCTTTAGTAATAATAATAGTAATGATGATGATGATAATAATTATAATTATAATATTAGTAATATAATATTAATAAAAATACTAATAGTGATAAAAATTTGATATCATTTATAATCATCATCACTGTTACCATCGTTTCCATGATCTTAAACAACACCAGTAACAACAACGACAACAACAACAACAACAACAAGAGTGCTGATTTTTCAGTGGAAAATGTACGTTTTATATGAATTATTTAAACCATTGTCGGACAACTTACTCTACCGGCTAAAGAAACAGTCTCAATATTATTCAGAATGACAATAATAATAATAATAATGATAATAATAATAATAATAATAATAATGTTCATAATCATTCATAATTCATATTCCTAATAATATGCATATTACTACTATTAATAATCACTCATTCTCATATATCGCTATTCTCTACACACATTTGGACTCACTTCGTATAGCATATCTCAGAGTGCAACACACACAGAAACGCTATGGTTATATCAAACATTTATATATACATATACAGACTATCATCCGACTGATTGATTGATTTGGTTCAGTTTTTACGTCGACACCCACCTCAAGTGATATGGCCGACGGGGATAACCATCCCAGGGAAGTGGGGGAAAGGGCTTATCTAATCCTACACCGACACCATCAGAACAATAAAGATGTTAAGATGGGACATTGAGAAGGCCAGTTTTAATATAGCGCACCCGGGATTCGAACCCACAACCATTAGAATGTGAATCCGACGCTCAAACCAACTGAGCTACTGGGGCCTGACCTATCATCCGAACGAACTGGTTCTATATCTGCTTTAAACATGTTTTATTTACGAATTTGTACGACGACATTATTTTCGACAATGTAATTTGTACATCGCCATTATTTTCGATAATGTATGGAGATATGGACAAACAATAATAACTTACACCAATCCATAACCCGTAACCATACAAACTGGGACGTACATTATATTTCAGAATAAAAATGGGCTGCATTATTGTTATTTTCTGATTTTTCTCGGAATCTATTCTTTCCTGGACAAATAAAATAACAGTATATTGTCCAATTTATTTTTCAGGAATAAACAAGGTTGCTGTATTGTTAGTTTCTGATTTTCTCGCGATATATTTCTTTCCAGGTAACGAAAAGTATAGATAAATTTATCAATTTATGTTATTCAGTAATAAAACATGGCTGTTATTTTAGTTTCTGAATGTTCTCGCGCATATATTGTTTCCTGGCAAATTAAATTTTACAGGTAAATCTCTATCTATGTAATTCAGACATAAACATTGGCTGGTTTATTGTAGTTTCTGATTGTTCTCGGAATATATTCGTTTCCTGGCAAACGAAAATTATAGGTATATCTGTCCATTTATATTTTCAGATAAACATAGGCCGCTATATTGTTAGATTCTGATTCTTCTCGTAATATATTTCTTTCCTGGCAAATGAAAATTATAAGATATTTATCAATTTATGTTTTCAGTAATAAACAAGGCTGCTCTATTGTTAGTTTCTGATTGTTCTCGCGCTATTATTTTTTCCTGGCAAATTAAAATTTACAGGTAAATCTCTATCTTTTTAATCTGTAATAAACATGGGCTGGTTTATTGTTAGTTTCTGATTTTTCTCGCGCTATATTTATTTGTTTCCTGGCAAATTAAATTTACAGGTAATCTCTATGTAATTAGTAATGAATGTGGGCTGGTTTATTCTTAGTCTCTGATTGTTCTCGAATATATTATTTTGTTGCCTGGCAAATTAAACTGAACAGGTAATCTCTATCTATTTGAATCAGTAATAAATATGGGCTGGTTTATTGTTAGTTTCTAATTGTTCTCGGCTTGTCTCCTGGCAAATCAAATTCAACAGGTAAATCTCTATCTATTTAATCAGTAATAAAATATGGGCTGGTTTATTGCTAGTTTCTAATTGTTTCCTGGCAAAATGAAATTGACAGGTATATCTATATATCTATTAATGTAAATCAGTAATACACAAGGGCTGATTTATTGTTAGTTTCTGATTGTTTTCGCATTATATTTGTTTCCTGGCAAATTAAAATTTACAGGTATATCTCTATATTTATCTATGTAATCAGTAATAAACATGTGCTAATTTACAACTTTTTGCGGATCGTTGTGTATCAATATATTTCTTTCATAGTAAATTGAAATTTTCAGGTAAGTCTCTCTCCCTTTCTCTCTCTCCCTTTCTCTC
>JAPXFY010000029.1:32171820-32174320 GCA_030674185.1 Monoplex corrugatus
CCTGGACTCTGTACGGAACCCCCATTCTTCATTTTTCCCCTCACATGGAACTCTGCTGTCCTCTTCATTTTACTGCTGCACAGCGTACAATCGGCCAAGCTAAAACAGCATTCAAAAAATAAATGAAGAGCGTTCTTACCAACACATGCCTATCAATGAACATCCAGGAAGAGAGTTCTTCAGTGTTATAATCGACAATGCTGTGTATGTACAAATTTGAAGCGTAGACAATCAACACACAAAGTCAGAACAAGATTGAGATGGTTTCTAAGAAGAACGTTAAGAGAGTTCCATGGACAACAGAAAAACAAACGAGACAGTCTCGAAAGGAGGCAGACACAAAAAGAACATTAATGAAAAAGATCAGGAAAGACAAAGAACATTTATGGGACACTTTATGAGGCAAGAGAAATTAGAGCATCCAGTCAACAGGAGAGCTGAAGGGAAACTGAGCACCAGATAGACCTAGGGAGAAAGTATTGGATGGACGTGCGCAGTGGATGAAGACAGACAGGTGGAAGATGTACTTGCAGCGACAAAGGATAGATTCGTACGGAGGGCCATGATCGCCAACGCCATGCGGCAGGGCACATGATGATGATGATAACGATGATATATCGTACAAACGAAGGCCGGTAAAAGTTAACCAATTAGTGACGGGTAATTCTTGAGAAATCTTTAGAAATAAAGATATGCCAATTGTATTAAAACGCAGAGTGTACGACGCATGCATAACGCCGACTGTGACATATGGAGCAGAAACATGGAACCTGACGAAACGTCAGCTCCTAAAACTGCGAACCATGCAAAGGGCCCACGAACGGATCATGATGGGAATCACCTGGAAGGACCGGAAAACGGCGGCATGGATCAGAGGAAAAACGAAGGTTTAAGACATAATAGACACAGTTTCTGAACAAAAGTGGAACTGGGCTGTTCATGTCATTAGGAGATCTGACCACAGATAGACCACCAAAGTGGACGCACTGGATCCCTCGAAGCCAAAAAAGGAACAGAGGTCGCCAGAGAACCAGATGGCGAGACGATCTAGAAAAGTTCGACAAACAAAGGACCAGAACAGCAGTTAACCGGCAACAGTGGCATGCGATGAGGAAGGCTTATGTCCAACAACAGACCCAAACAACTGAAGTGAAGTAAAGTGATTCTCGAAGAACGAAGACGACCTTCGATAATCGTCTGGAATGTGGCTGTAGGACATCTCCCCCCCCCCCCCCTTGATCCCCCACCTTTGTGTACGAAAGAGATTACCGTTACTTGTAGGCCAACTGTAAGGACAGACCTGTGAGCATCAATAGTTTAGTTGGTTGAGTGTCCAATTCGCACGGTAATTATTGTTGTGGGTTTGTTGTTGCTGCTGTCAAGATTATGTTAACCCTTTGATTCCCGCACCCTGAGTGGAAGACTTTTAACACACTAAACTGACACCACCAGAATGATGGAAACATTAAGATGGGCAGCCAACAGGCTAGTGGACCTATGAAAACTAAGCTGACACCACCAGAATGATGGAAGCATTGAGATGGGCAGCCAACAGACCAGTGGACCTTGACACACTAAGCTGACACCAGCAGCAATGATGGAAACATTAAGATGGGCAACCAACACCAGTGGACCTATGACACACTAACTGACACCACCAGAATGATGGAAGCATTAAGACGGGCAGACAACAGGCCAGTGGACCTATGACACACTAAGCTGACACCAGCAGAATGATGGAAACATTAAGATGGGCAGCCAACAGGCCAGTGGACCTATTTACACACTAAACTGACACCAGCAGAATGATGGAAGCATTAAGATGGGCAGCCAACGGGCTAGTGGACCTATGACACACTAAGCTGACACCACAGAATGATGGAAACATTAAGATGGGCAGCAAACAGGCAGGGACCTATGACACACTAACTGACACCACCAGAATGATGGAACATTAAGACGGGCAGCAAACAGGCCAGTGGACCTATGACACACTAAGCTGACACCACCAGAATGATGGAAACATTAAGATGGGCAGCCAAACAGGCTAGTGGACCTATGAAAAACTAAGCTGACACCACCAGAATGATGGAACATTGAGATGGGCAGCCAACAGACCAGTGGACCTATGACACACTAAGCTGACACCAGCCAGAATGATGGAAACATTAAGATGGGCAGCCAACAGACCAGTGGACCTATGACACACTAAACTGACACCACCAGAATGATGGAAGCATTAGACGGGCAGCAACAGGCCAGTGGACCTATGACACACTAAGCTGACACCAGCAGAATGATGGAAACATTAAGACGGGCAGCCAACAGGCCAGTGGACCTATGACACACTAAACTGACACCAGCAGAATGATGGAAGCATTAAGATGGGCAGCCAACGGGCTAGTGGACCTATGACACACTAAGCTGACACCAGCAGAATGATGGAAACATTAAGATGGGCAGCAAACAGGCCAGTGGACCTATGACACACTAAACTGAC
>JAPXFY010000029.1:32186820-32191820 GCA_030674185.1 Monoplex corrugatus
CTGTTGGCTGTCATCCCTTTTCTGCGAACTCGCTTTTCTGCTGCAGCAGCTGATAGTTTGTCCTCACCAATCCGCAGCTGTTTCTTGAGAGTAGTTCTCCAGCTATTGCGGTCGTCTGCGAGGTCCTCCCAGGACTCAGTGTTGATCTCAAGCGCCTTCATGTCACGTTTGCAAACGTTTTTGTATCTCAACCAAATAACCAACCAACCAAACAAACAAACCAACAAAAAACAAAACAAATAAACAAACGAACAAACAAGCAAGCAAGCAAGCAAACAAGCAAGCAAACAAAACAAACAAACAAACAAACGAACGAACGAACAAGCAAACAAACAAACGAACAAATGAACAAAGAAGCAAAACAAAGAAATTCACAAACAAACAAGCAAACAGTAACTGTAGAGCACAATACTGTCAAGCAATTTCCGTCCAGAATGGAGCTCCACAGCGTCATGGCTATCATCCCAAAGATCATCATTATCATTAATTGTGAAAAACTGCTCCAGATGACGGAACCATTAATAAAATAATAATTAAATGTGGTGTAGCAATAGGAACATGAAAAAGACAGAAAGACAGACAGAAAGAGAGCAAGAAAGAAAGAAAGAAAATGAAAGAAAAAAAGAAAGACAGAAAAGAAAGGAAGAAAAAGAAAGAAAGAAAAAAGAAAGAAAGAAAGAAAGAAAGAAAAACAAAGAAAGAAAATAAAAGGAAGAAGGAAGGAAGGAAGGAAGAAAGAAAGAAAGAACAAATGAACGACGAAAGAAAGAATCTATATGAAAAAAAATGCACACAATAACACACACACACACACACACACACACACACACACACACACACACACACACACACACACACACACACACACACACACACACACACCAATTCGGAATGACTCATTCTCGCATATTACGAAGGGGGATAATTTAAAAGAAAAAGAAGAAAAAACATTCGCAGAAAGACTTCGTTGTCTCCTCCCCCTTTCTGCCAAATGACTGATTTTTTCCCTAGTGTAGTTTTTCCTTTGTTCTGTCTGTCTGTCTGTCCGTCTGTCTGTCTGTCTGTCTATCTGTCTGTCTGTCTGTCTGTCTGATACTATGATATTTGCTGGTATTTCTTTTCAATTCCGTCCTAGATGTATACAGCTGATATTAAAGATATTTCTAATACAAACAAACAAACAAACAAACAAACAAACAAACAAACAAAAAAACAAACAAAAACCGACAAAAACAAAAAAGAAACAAAACAAACAAACCCCAAAAACTTGTTTTACACACGTCTTTATGCTCGTGCGGGAGAGCATGTATACTTCTGATTGCGCGCAAGCGCGCGGTATGTGAATATGTGCGTACGTGAGCGCGCGCGCGCGCGCGTGTGTGTGTGTGTGTGTGTCCGATCTGGTGGTAGTGAATCATTTTCTTGATACAGTTTTTATATTCATTTGCAAAATGATTCATACGTTGCCATCCTCACAAATACTGTTTGCATGTTGTTGATACGAGTGACAACACTTGTTCAGGATGTAGATATAACAATATGAAATAGACTTGTTTCAACAAATGTACTAGTGGGGTGGTGGTGGTGGTGGTGGTGGTGGTGGTGGTGGAAAGACGAGAGAAAGAGTCTCAGATTCCAGCAGTTACTGGTGATATGACATTCACCCTGACCTCTTTGTTTCGTTATCTCCTGCAAGTTCTTTTTGATCATTTTTCAGGAATCAGTTTACAATACCAGGGTACAGGTCTGATCACTCCCTTGTGATTTTGAAACTAAAGTTTGAGAAAAAAAAAATTAAATGGAGTTCGTTTTGGAAATGTAACTGTTCTTTACTGAAAGACAAACCATCATCATCATCATCATCATCATCAGGTGCCCTGCCGCATGGCGTTGGCGACCATGGACTTCCAACCATCTCTATCTCTCGTTGCCCCTAGCATCTCCCCCACCCTCCTCATCCGCAGCCACTCTGCAAGTCCGTCCAGCATTCTCTCCCTGGGTCTACCTGGTGCTCTCTTTCCCTCCAGCTTTCCCGTTGTGACCAGGTGCTCCAAATCCCCTTTCCTCATAAAATGGTCTATAAATGTTGCCTGTCTTTTCCTAATCTTCCTTATGAGTGATCTACTTGTGTCTGCCTCCATCAAGACTGTCTCGTTTGTTTTCTTTGCTGTCCATGGAACTCTCAACATTCTTCTGAGAAACCACGTCTCGGCTGCCTCAATCTTGCTCTGGCTTTGCTTGCTGACCGTCCACGCCTCGCATCCGTACAACAGTATTGGTTCTATATAACATTCAAAGACTCTCTTTCTGATGTTAACTGATAGGCATTTGATAGTAAGAATGCTTGTCATCTTCTTGAATGCTGTTTTGGCTTGGCCGACTTTGCCAGCTACCTCCGACGTAGGTAGAAGACAAAGAAGACAAACAATACGTAGAAGAAATCCAAAACAAGTGTGACTGCGCGCGTTCAAGCAAACAGGAACCAGAAAAAAAAACAAAGAAACCAACCAACCAACCAACCAACCAACCAACCAACCAACCAACCAACCAACCAACCAACAAAAACACGAAAAAGGAATCATAACGCGTGTATAACACAACCAGAAAAGACAGGCACAGATTTTCAGTCAACTGGCCAACCAACCAACCAACCAACCAACCAACCAACCAACAAAAACACGAAAAAGGAATCATAACGCGTGTATAACACAACCAGAAAAGACAGGCACAGATTTTCAGTCAACTGGCCAACCAACCAACCAACCAACCAACCAACCAACCAACCAACCAACCAACCAACCAACAAAAACACGAAAAAGGAATCATAACGTGAATAACACAACCAGAAAAGACAGGCACAGATTTTCAGTCAACTGGCCAACCAACCAACCAACCAACCAACCAACCAACCAACCAACCAACCAACCAACCAACCAATCAACCAACCAACCAACAAAAACACGAAAAAGGAATCATAACGTGTATAACACAACCAGAAAAGACAGGCACAGATTTTCAGTCAACTGGCCAACCAACCAACCAACCAACCAACCAACCAACCAACCAACCAACCAACCAACCAACCAACCAATCAACCAACCAACCAACAAAAACACGAAAAAGGAATCATAACGTGTATAACACAACCAGAAAAGACAGGCACAGATTTTCAGTCAACTGGCCAACCAACCAACCAACCAACCAACCAACCAACCAACCAACCAACCAACCAACCAACCAACCAACCAACCAACCAACCAATCAACCAACCAACCAACAAAAACACGAAAAAGGAATCATAACGCTATATAACACAACCAGAAAAGACAGGCACACATTTTCAGTCAACTGGCCAACCAACCAACCAACCAACCAACCAACCAACCAACCAACCAATCAACCAACCAACCAACAAAAACACGAAAAAGGAATCATAACGCTATATAACACAACCAGAAAAGACAGGCACAGATTTTCAGTCAACTGGCCTTTGTCATGTGTTGACGTAAGACCACAAACGAACAAACACTAAGTACAAACATTAGGAATAAACATTGAAACTTTCCCTGCTGTTTCGTCCAGTGAGAGAAAAATACGATGCAGGAACTAAACTTGACAGATGTTCAGAGAGAAAATAATCCACGAGTAGAACATTTCATTTGGCGAAAGACTTCACTCTAAAACATACGTAGAAGAAATAAATATATTAACAGATGATGTTATTACAGAATATTCTGAGGAAAATAACAACAGAGGTATGTTCAATAATGTTTCTTTAATGGACGTAGGGCCTATAGCTCATTGTCCCAGATAAGTGTTCATAGATTTCTAACTGCAGAAAGTCAGGCCGAGAACTATAGCTGGAATCAGGTTCGTATTGCTTATTGTCCAGCCGACTACTAAAGCCATATCAGGGCTAACACCACGTTGAAAACAACATCCAGGTTAAAATAAAAAGACAACAGTTAAAACACATACTCACCGTTATCCCTGCAAAACTATAGCTTATGCAACAATGGAGACAAAGAAAGCGACAGAGAAAGAAAATTAACTGATTGGAGAAACGGAACAATTAAAGGAAGCGGAAAACAAGATAAAAAAAGATGTAACACAGCTAAAAGAACAAAAAATCAACAATTTGTCCCGTTCAGAGAAAATAAAATAAAGGCTGTAATATAAAATGTCAAGAGCGAAATGGATTGCAGAAGGAGAAAATATAATAAATTATTTTTGTAATTTAGAAAAAGAAAATATTCATAATCATCATCATGTCCCCTGCTGCATGGCGTTGGTGATCATGGCCTCCATACGAATCTATCCCTTGTCGCTGCAAGTACATCTCCCACCCTCTCTGTTCTCAGCCACCCTGAAAATCCGTCCAATATTTTCTCCCTGGGTCTACCTGGTGTTCTCTTTCCCTCCAGCTTTCCAGACATTACATCAACAAACGTATGACTAAACTACCTGATCAGAAAGGAACTGTGACTGTTGAACCTGAAAAAATTATACAAGAGGTAAATTCATTCTACACAATGTATACAGAGGAAATATTAGGTACATGTGAAATAACCGATTTGATAACAGAATTTCCAAGTTTATCAAATGAAGAGAAAAGTTCATTATAAGGAGCACTAAACTTGAAAAAGCAAGATTTGCCTTAAAATACGAAGTATGGAAAGAGTCTTGGAACAGATGGGTTTGGGGCAGAATTTTATCAATTCTTTTGGAGAAAACTTCGGTTCTTTTGTGGTACGAGCCTTAAATGATTCATTTTAAGATGGCGAGCTTTCAACTACTCAACAAGGACTTATGACCTGCATTCTATAACCAGACGAATCAAAAAAGTACATAAAGAATGGAGACCTATTTCACTGCTCAACATATTGTATAAGATAGGATCAGCGTGCACAGCTGATAATAAAATTAAGAAAATACTTCAAAACTTAACTTGTGAAAAACAGACTTTGTTGCAAACACCTATCTTGGACAGAACATACGGC
>JAPXFY010000029.1:32204320-32221820 GCA_030674185.1 Monoplex corrugatus
ATGTTTAGACATGTCCATACAGTACAGGTAGATGTATGATTTATTACTGAATGTTTAGACATGTCCATACAGTACAGGTAGATGTATGATTTATTACTGAAGTTTAGACATGTCATACAGTACAGGTAGATGTATGATTTATACAGAATGTTTAGAAATGCCAACAGTACAGGTAGATGTATGATTCATTACTGAATGTAGACTGTCCATACCGTAAGGTAGATGTATGATTAATTTCTGAATGTTCAACATGTCCTAAGACTACAGGTAGATTTAGGTTTTATTACGAAACATTTAGACATGTCCATACAGTACAGGTAGATGTATGATATTACTAAACGTTTGACGTTTCCATACAGTACAGGTAGATATGTGATTTATTACTAAACGTTTAGACATGTTCATACAGTACAGGTAAATGTATGATTAATTAGAAAGCAGGTCTGCGGGTCAAAATCTTCGCCATAGAGGTCGGGGCAAGAGGGTTTGTGGGCACCTCCGCTTATGATCTCATGAAACAACTCGCCATTTCTGGGAAGAAGAGGACTAGAGCCCTTAAATCGATGGCAGAGGCAGCAGAAAGGAGCTCAAGCTGGATCTGGGCAAGGAGGAACCAAAAGTGAACTTTATAAGGATAAAATTCCCTACAGATGATGTGTGCCCCGTTAGCACATGGGTTAAAACCGCGTACCGCAGTTCTGAAGCGCAGAATCGCCCAGGTTCGCTCCCGGGCGTGGGGGAAAAAAAAAAAAAAGACAACAGCAGAAGGGCATCCAGGAGTCATGACCTGGATGTGGCCCGGCCCCCGAGAGTGTAAGGAGTGGTTACTTCTCTGAAGACCTTCTGTTGTCTAGCTCTCCCTAGAGTTTCTTTCTACCTGAATGTTTAGACATGTCCATACAGTACAGGTAGATGTATGATTTATTACTGAACGTTGAGCCATGTTCATATAGTACAGGTAGATGTATGATTTATTACTGAACGTTTAAACATGTCCATTTAATACAGGTAGATGTATATTACTGAACGTTTAAACATGTCCATATAATACAGGTAGATGTGTGATTTTTTTTACTGAATAATTAGACATACTGTAGTACAGATAGATGTATGGTTTATTACTGAATGATTAGGCATACTGTAGTACAGGTAGATGTATGATTTATTACTGAATGATTAGGCATACTGTAGTACAGGTAGATGTATGATTTATTACAGAATGTTCAGACATGTCCATACAGTACAGGTAGATGTATGATTTATTATTGAATGATTAGGCATACTGTAGTACAGGTAGATGTATGATTTATTACAGAATGTTCAGACATGTCCATACAGTACAGGTAGATGTATGATTTATTACTGAATGTTTAGGCATCTGTAGTACAGGTAGATGTATGATTTATTACAGAAGTTTCAGACATGTCCATACAGTACAGGTAGATGTATGATTTATTTGAATGTATTAGACATGTCCATACAGTACAGGTAGATGTATGATTTATTATGAACTTTAGACATGTTCATATAGTACAGGTAGATGTATGATTTATTATGAATGATTTAGACATGTCCAACAGTACAGGTAGATGTATGATTTATTACTGAATGATTAGACATGTCCATATAGTACAGGTAGATGTATGATTTATTTTTGAATGATTAGACATGTCCATACAGTACAGGTAGATGTATGATTTATTACTGAATGTTTAGACATGTCCATATAGTACAGGTAGATGTATGATTTATTACTGAATGTTTAGACATGTCCATACAGTACAGGTAGATGTATGATTTATTACTGAATGTTCAGACATGTCCATACAGTACAGGTAGATGTATGATTTATTACTGAATGTTCAGACATGTCATATAGTACAGGTAGATGTATGATTTATTATTGAACGTTTAGACATGTCCACACAGTACAGGTAGATGTATGATTTATTATGAACGATTAGACATGTTCACAAAGTACAGGTAGATGTTACGAATTAAGACAGCGAAGTGTTTAGACCTGTCCCCCCAATTAAGGTAGTGTATGATTTATTACTGAATGTTTTAGACACGCCAAACAGTACAGGTAGATGTATGATTTATTATTGAACGCTTAACATGTCCATGCAGTACAGTAGATTATGATTTATTATGAATATTTAGATTGTCCATACAGACAGGAGTGCATGATTTACTCTCAAACGTTTAGATATATCACAGTACAGGCAGATGTATGATCTATTACTCAACGCTCAGACTATACTATAGTACAGATAGATGTGCGATTTATATCATAACGTTCAGATAGACTATTATACAGATAGATGTATGATCTATTACGCAATGTTTAGATATTACATATATACCGATAGATGTGTGATTTATTACTGAACGTTTAGACATGTTCACAAGTACAGGTAGATGTGTGATTTATTACTGAACGTTTAGACATGTTCTACAGTACAGGTAGATGTATGATTTATTACTGAATTTAGACATTCCAACAGTACAGGTAGATGTATGTATAAAAGGCACTGAACCATTGCCTTGGTACTATGATGACATATACACTGAATCATTGATTTGGTCTCTGATGACAAAACATGAATCAATGATTTGGTCTCAGATGAAAAATACACTGAATCATCTTTAGTCTCTGATTACAAAATACACGATCAATGCTTTTGCTCTGATGACAAATACACTGATATCAATGATTGGTCTCTGATGCAAAATACACTGAACCCACTTCTTGGTCTTGATGACAAAATACACTGAACGTATTCCTTGTCTCGATACAAATACACTAGAACCCACTTCTTGGTTCTGATGAAAATTACTGAACCATCTTGGTTTGATGACAAAATACACTGAGTAATGATGCTTATGGTTTGAGACAAATACATGAACCATGCCTTGGTCTATGATGACAAAATACACTGAACTACTGCCTTGGTCTTGATGACAAAAACACTGAACCACTGCCTTGGTCTCTGATGACAAAATACACTGAACTCACTTCCTTGGTCTCTGATGACAAAACACTGAACCTACTGCCTTGGTCTCTGATGACAAAATACACTGAACCTACTGCCTTGGTCTCTGATGACAAAATACACTGAATCAATGCTTTGGTCCTGATGACAAAATACACTGAACCTACTGCCTTGGTCTCTGATGACAAAAGACACTGAACCTACTGCCTTGGTCTTGATGACAAAATACACTGAACCACTTCCTTGGTCTCTGATGACAAAATACACTGAACCTACTGCCTTGGTCTCTGATGACAAAAGACACTGAACCATGCCTTGGTCTCTGATGACAAAATACACTGAACCTACTGCCTTGGTCTCTGATGACAAAGTACACTGAACCACTGCCTTGGTCTCTGATGACAAAATACACTGAATCAATGCTTTGGTCCTGATGACAAAATACACTGAACCTACTGCCTTGGTCTTTTGATGACAAAAGGCACTGAACCTACTGCCTGTCTGATGACAAAAGACACTGACTATGCTTGGTCTCTGATGACAAAAACACTGAATCAATGGTTTGGTCTCTGATGACAAAATACACTGAACCTATTGCCTTGGTCTCTGATGACAAAATACACTGAATCAATGCTTTGGTCTTTGATGACAAAAGGCACTGAACCCACTGCCTTGTTCCTGATGACAAAAGGCACTGAACCTACACAGGATGGAATCAGCCGTCAGTTTGGTCCAGGCAATGTCTTAGGTACACACGAAGTCCTGGGTTTTTAAAACCTCTTAAAACTTTTTAAAAAGGTTCCTTAAGTTCCACTGATTTCTTAAAATCTTTACAAACAGTTCCTTAAATTACAGATTTTTTTTCTTTAAACCTTGCGCGGAAAAGAAAAAAAGGCTGCTTAAGTTACAATGATTTTTTTGTATCAAATTGTAAAAAAAAAAGAGCTTCTTAGACAATTTTATTTTTCTTATTTTATTATTTTTTATTTTATTTTATTTTATCTTATTCTATTTTACTTATCTGATCTGATTTCATCTTATTTTATTTCATTTCAATTTATTCTATTTCATTTCATTTCATTTCGTTTCATTTTATTTCATTTTTCTTTATGCCATTCCATCCCGTTTCATATCATTTTACTTTATTTCATTTCATGTCATCGTGTTCTATTTTACGCTAAACTCGCTACCAAATACGCTACAGAGTTTTTAGTGTCTGGAACGACCATAAAACAAAACAAAAGAAAAAACAACAAACAAACAACAGCAACAACAACAACAAAAAGCCAACAATCACGGACACACTACTCACCAAACCAAAGTCCAACTCGTGTGTACATTCATACAACACTGAATCTGGATCCTACATGTAACGGCTCAGGTTACTTTGCCCTGTCAAACGGGGGGGGGGGGGGGGGGGGGGGGGGTCTCCTCTTACTGTTATCTTTACACAAATGTACCAAGTAGTCAGGGACATTATCATAACACAAGAACGAGACGAAACAAAAACGGAAGGAGGCTATCAAACAAACAAACAAACAAACAAACAACAAAAGAGGGGAGGGGGAGGGGAAGAGGGAAGATAGACGAAAAACAGAAACAAAAAAGAAGAATGAAAGAACACACACACACACACACACACACACACACACACACACACACACACACACACACACACTAGAAAGAGAGAGAGAGAGAGAGAGAGAGAGAGAGAGGAGAGAGAGAGAGAGAAAGAGACAGACAGACAGACAGACAGAGAGAGAGAGAGAGAGCCTAAATCAACAGACACTCAAACCAGACAGACAAGCAGACAGACAGACCAAGCAACAACAGCTGGCAGACAGATAACAGCTGGTCTCCAGACGGGATATATAAAAAATGAAAAAAAGTTTAAACTGCAAGATAAGCTGACACTGCAGTTTCCTTTCCACACGCAGACATACACTGAGAGATACGCCCACACACACCAGACACAGCTGTGTCCACAGTGGCTGAAAACCGGGGCTATATGTTAGATCCCCAACGTCGATACGTGTACTTAATACGATATTATTATCATTATCACTGTCCATTATGATTCGTTATCACTGCCCATCATCATCATCATCAGGTGCCCTGCCGCATGGCGTTGGCGATCATGGACTTCCATCTGTCTCTATCTCTCGCTACCCCCAGCATCTCTCCCACTCCCCTCGTCCCCAGCCACTCTGCAAGTCCGTCAGCATTTTCTCCCTGGGTCTACCCGATGCTCTCTTTCCCTCCAGCTTTCCCGTTGTGACCAGTTGCTCCAAATCCCACTTCCTCATAAAATGGCCTATAAATGTTGCCTGTCTTTTCCTAATCTTCCTTATGAGTATCTACTTGTGTCTGCCTCCATCAAGACTGTCTCATTTGTTTTCTTTGCTGTCCATGGAACTCTCAACATTCTTCTTAGAAACCACATCTCGGCTGCCTCAATCTTGTTCTGGCTTTGTTTGTTGACTGTCCACGCCTTACATCCGTACAACAGTATTGGTTCTATATAACATTCAAGGACTCTCTTCCTGATGTTAATTGATAGGCATTTGTTGGTAAGAATGCATGTCATCTTCCCGAATGCTGTTTTGGCTTGGCCGATTCTGCCGGCTATTTCCGATGTGCATCTGCCGTCTGATGAAATGATCGTTCCCAGGTATTTGATTTATCAACCTTTGTCAAGGTTGTGTCATTTGCTGTTATTTTGCATGAGGGGATTTCATGTTTTTTTATGATCACCATGACTTCAGTCTTCCTGCTGTTTAGCTCCAGCCCTTTACCTTTGCTTTCTATTTAGTATATTCACAAGGTTTTGTAGGTCCCTTTCATTTTCTGCAATTAGCACGGTGTCATCTGCGTATCGAATGTTGTTTATCATTCTCCCTCCAACCGTTAATCCAGGGTCTTCTTCTAGGTTTCTCATGATGTTTTCGCTGTAAAGTGAAAACAGATCTGGTGACAAAACACAACCCTGTCTGACTCCTCTTTTGATGTTTTGGAAAGAGCTTACATTGTTTTCTATTCTCATTGTAGCTGTTTGTATCACTGCCCAGTGACCACTAAATCAACACGTGTCCATAACAGGATATTATCATCATTATCACTGCCCATTATGTTTGTTATCACTGCCCAATGACCACTCGGTTCGGTTTTCAATCCTTTGATTCCTGCATCCTATGTACCGAAGCAAAAACTTAACTCTTTGACTCCTTCACCCTCTCCCCTAGCTTTCTGCAGGAAGAGGGCGAGGGAGTCAAAGGGTTAAGTTTTTATTTTGCTAACATGCTTGAAAATGCAAAAACTTAACTCTTTGACTCCCTCACCCTCTCCATCAGCTTCCTGCAGGAAGAGGGTGAGGGAGTCAAAGTGGTAAGTTTTTATTTTGTTATCATACTTGACAATACAAAAACTCTTTAACTCCCTCACCCTCTCCACCAGCTTTCTGCAGGAAACTGGTGGACGAGGGTGCGGGAGTCAAAGCGTTAAGATGAGCAGCGAAAAAATCAATTTCTAAGTTGTCGGGAGGGGATTGAACTCGGGACGTGAGATCTTATGTCCACGGCTCTGTCAAAAAGTGTGACATTACAGTGATCTGAGCATACAACATAACCACAGTTGTTGTCCTTGTTGTTGTTGGTTTACTGGCCAATTGTAGCCGTTTTGTGATGTTAAAATCATGTTTTGAACTAAGCTATAAACTACTACCATCCTTGAGAATCAAGAGTTTGAAAATCAACACTGATTTCTCTTTTTGCTTCAGCATAAACAGGAAGTATATCGGACTGAGTCAGTTCCTTTCACAAACCAGATATTTTTTTTACACCTATTCTATTTATTATCATCAAAACACAAACACTATAAGCAAAGAAACACAAACTACATTAAAGACTTTAAATTCAACATATTTGCAAGACATCCCATCTCCACCAAAGAATCTATATGTATGCATTAAATGTTATCAATACCAAAAGTGTAAAGGATGAGAAGAAATGTATATACGGTTAAACCATTGACAAACCATTCCTAATTTATTATATGTCTAAATGAATAAATGATTGTACTTTATTGGTAACGAGCAGTAAATACGGTTGCTATTTTTCTCTAAAAGTGTCAAAGTTCCACGTTATTTTTGTACTGTATTTTTTCCCCCAGTGATATCTTGTGGAAAGGGATCTTGTAAAAGAATTCAATATCTGGAGTTCTTTAGTTCACACTGGATTACTAGCAATACTGCATATTTTTTTTGAAAGATCCCTTTATATATATATATATATATATATATATATATATATATATATATATATATATATATATATATATATGTATGTAGATATATGTATGTATGTATCTGTGTGTGTGTGTGTGTGTGTATGTGTGTGTGTGTATGTGTGTGTGTACGTGTGTGTGTCTGTGTGTGTATCTGTGGGTGTCTGTGTGTGTATAGTTATATGTATGTGGGTATGTACGTATATCTGACTTACATATGTGTATAAACATTCATGTATGTATGTGAGTGTGTATGCATGTACGTACATATGTATGTATGCATTCTTGTTTGCTTGTATGGTTACATACATGTCGGGACTTAACATACGTATGTAATATATAAAATATATATAATATATCATGTTATATTAATATCACATATTGGTTCTGTTGTATATATGGGTATATATAAATACACAAACACACACACACACACACACACATACACACACACAGCTCTCTCTCTCTCTCTCCCTCTCTCATACACACACACACATACGCACTCCCACATGTTAGAACAATAATCAATAATTTGACAAATAATAATTGTTGAATTCAAATCATACACCACACACACACACACACACACACACACACACACACACACACAACACACACACAAACACACACACACACAACACACACCACACCACACACACACACACACACGCATACACACACACACACACACATCTGTATTTATATTAATATCTATGTACCTACCCACCTACCAACTTACCTACCTATCTACCCACCTACCTACCTACCCACCTACCTACCTGCTTACCTACCTACCTATTTATTTAGTATGTACCTATCCATCTCTCTCTCTCTCTATCCAGCTAGCTAGCTAGCTATCTGTCTGTCAGTCTCACTGTCTGTCTGTCTGTCTATCTATCTATAAACATCCAAACATGTTCAAAATTGCTCAACTCGTTATGATGATGCTAAGACCGTATTTTTGATTTTTTTTTTTTATCTGAATCTGATTTCAAAGTAACGAAAATTGCTTTTTCCTTATATGTAGATCTAGTATAATTTTGTGCGTTTTGACAACATTTTATAAATCAGTTATGAAGAATACAGGCAAATACAAAACAGAAATAGAAAATAATAATAATAAATAATAATAAAACAGAAATAGCAAAATAGAAAGAAAAGAGTAATGGCAGTTACACTGTAAAATAAATCTAATTCATGAAAAATATTCATTTGTTAAAACACGTCCCCCCCCCCCCACACACACACGTACATGCATACATCTATGTAAAGCAAGAAATATAACAGAAATGAACTTAAAACCTTGTCAGTGTACAAGGCTACAAATGTTAACAAGTCATAATCGCAATCATATTTCGCGAGTACATGTACAGTATGTGCAACATTAAATCGAATGAACAGTATCTTCGTTATTTAATAGAGATGTAAATAGCATTTCTTTAACTATGCCTAATTACGGATTATAATAAAAATAGCCGTTTTCTTTTAACTATGCTAAGTTCCATGTCAATTTAGCACTGTGTTCTTTCTTCCATGTGATATTTTGTGGCAAGATATCTTTTGAGAAAGTTATTGTGGTAGAACCTTTTCAAAAATGCATTTATACGTGTACATTTTACCCAATCTTTTTGAATAAAATTCTAAAGTCACACACACACAGATACCACACACACACACATGCACACGCACGCACACATGCACACACACACATACACACAAACATACGACAGTACACACACACAAACATACAAACACACACACACACTCACTCATTCACTCACTCACACACACACACACACACACACACACACACACACACTTCACAGAGACACAAACAGGCGCTAGCACAGACACACGCACACATAAACACACACACAACACACACACATACACAAACACACACACAGCCTACATACACAAACACAAACACACACAACACACACAAACAAACACAATACACCACACACAGACACACACAACACACACCACACCCACACACCCACAAACAAACAAACACACACACACACACACACACACACACACACACACACACACACACACACACACAACACACACACAACACACACACACACACAACACACACACACACACAACAACACAACACACACACAACAAACACCAAACACAAAACCACAACACAAGAAAAAAAGAACAACCCACACACCCACACACACACACACTAACACCATAACTAAAACTGCAAACTGAGGCAGGTAAACCGAAGATGCCTAGTAGAGGAGGGGGAGGGAGGAAAGGAGGAGGGAGGGAGGGTGGAGAGGGTTTCCAACTGTTACCGCAAGGCAAGGGCCCCACACTGAACCGTTGCATATCTTGGAACCACAGACGACACAGTAGTACTAGGTGGTGGTGGTGTGGTGGTGATGGTGGTTGTGGTTGTGGTAGTGGATTTTTTTTCTTTTAACGTGCCACTAGGTCGTTCTGTCTGGGCCGCTCGCGTTAAGCGTTCCTATTTTTAGCAACCAGACAGATAACGGGACACACACGTACGTACACACTCACACGTACACGTACACACATACACACAAACATACACACACGTGCACACACACGCACACACACACGCACACACCACCACACGCACATACGCACACACAGACACAAACAAACAAACAAACAAACGAACACGCAACTTTCTGTTTTCAAGCCACATTATGCGCAACTTCATGGATGCATGCACACACATATGCACACATTCACACACGCACACATACACACACGCACATACACACACACACACACGCGCATCTGAGCTTAACACACACATACGCGAACGTACACACACATACACATACGCACGCGCGTGCACACACACACACACACACACACACACACACACACACACACACACACACACACACACACACACACATATATTTTCTGTCTTCAAATCATCTCACGTGCAATTTTGCACAAACACACACACACACAAACACACACACATGCACACATATGCGCACACACAAATACAGACACACATACACACATGCACACACACAAACACACAAACACATACACAAACACACGCACACTCACACACACACTCACACAAACAAACAAACAAACATACCACACAAACAAACAAAAACCGAACACACCAAACAAACAAACAAAAAACAAACAAACACACACACACACACACACACACACACACACACACACACACACACACACACACACACACACACACACACACTGAAAGGTAGCAGCACACGTCATGTCATGCGCTTGAGGCCCGTTTTGCGGGTTGAATGTGAGCGAAAAGTTCAGTGGGACAATAATAATATTTTATCCAGGAGGGTGACCTTGAGGGACAGAAATCCTGGACTGGGAAACGGAGGTGAGATGGAGGGTGGGTGGGGAGGAAACAGGTGTGCGTCTATCGGTGAATATATCTGTATGTGTGTTGTTTGTTTGTTTGTGTGTGTGTGTGTGTGTGTGTGTGTGTGTGTGTGTGTGTGTGTGTGTGTGTGTGTGTGGTGCGTGTTTGAGAGGAGTGTGTGTGTGTGTGTGTGTTGTGTGTGTTTGTGTGTGTGTGTGTGTCTTTGATAAAGAGAAAGAGTGAGTGATGAGAGAGAGAGAGAAGACAGACAGAGAGAAAGAGAGAGACAGAGGACATACAGAGAGACAGACAGAATGACAGAGGGAGAGAAAGAGAGATTGGTGAGTGGTGGGGGCAGACAGAACGATACTGTGTGTGTGTGTGTTGTGGTGTGTGTGTGTGTGTGTGTGTGTGTGTGCATGTGTGTGTGTCGTGTGTGTGTCCGTGCGTGTGTGTGGTGGTGGTCTTTGATTTAATGTCTATTCACAGCGTGTGTGTGTATGTGTGTGTGTGTGCGTGTTTCTGTGTGTGTGTGTGTGTGTGTGTGTGTGTGTGTGTGTCTGTGTGTGTGTGTGTGTGGTCTGTGTGTGTGTGTGTGTGTGTGTGGTGTGTGTGTGTGTGTGGTGTGTGTGTGTGTGTGCCTTGGTTTGTGCGTGCATGTCCTGTGTTTCTGTATATATTATGCATATATGCAAACACGTATGTACGTGCCTATAATTTGGTTTATGTTTGTGTGTACCTCCAATCTGGTTTATATTTGTGGATGTGTGTGGACGTGTGAGTGTACTTGTGTGTCCGTGCGTGCGAGTACGTGCGTGTGTGTGTGTGGTGTGTGTGTGTGTGTGTGTGTGTGTGTGTGTGTGTGTGTGTGTGTGTGTGTGTGTGTGGTGTATACGGTGTGTGTTTTCGGGGTGTGTGTTTTGTGGTGTGTGTATGAGTTGTGTGTGTGTGTGCGGTGTGGTGTGTGTGTGTGTGTGTGTGTGTGTATGCGTGTGTGTATGTATGCGTGCGTGTGTGTGTGTATGTGTGCGTGTTTGTGAAAATGTATGCATGCATGCGTTGTATGAGTGTAGTATTTACAATGTGGATTATTATGTTTGTACAGTTTTAAACTGTGGTTATTTAGGGCTGTTCCAAATCAGGGAAATTTGTATGCAGTGGTGTCTGTCTCGTGTGTGTGTTCGTTCATTTGTGTCTCTTTGAACGTCTATTCATATAAAGCGTTTTTAGACAATGTGCACGTGTGTGTGTGTGTGTGTGTGTGTGTGTGTGTGTGTGTGTGTGTGTGTGTGTGTGTGTGTGTGTGTGTATGTGTGTGTGTGTGTGTGCGTGTTTGTGTGTGTGTGTTTATGTGTGTGTGCACATGCATGCGTGTGTCTATGTGTGTGTGAATGTGTATGTGCGTGCATGCGTGTATGTGAGTATATGTATTTGATATATTTGTGCGTGAATGTGCATGATGTCAGGCTGTTGTGTGATGTGGATGTGTCTGAGTGTGTTTTCATGAGCGTTTGCATGTGTGTTATCGGGTTTATTTTGAATAACAATGATGATAATGACGATAATTGTGAAAACAATAATGATATGATAATAATAATGATGATGATGATGAATGATGATGATGGGTGATGATGATAATGTAAAAATAATAATAACAATAACAACAACAATAATAATAACATATTAATAATAATAATAATAATAATAATGATGATGATGATGTATGATAATAATGATAACAATAATGATGGTAATAATAATAATAAAGGGGGTTTAGGCACTGGCAGGTCTGCACACATGTAGATCTGGTAGATCGGAGATGATTTACCATCTTGACTACTTCAGTAATTGGTAACAGTTCCTTTGATCTTGATTTACCATCTTGACTATGTCGGTAATTGGTAACGGTTCCTTTGATCTTGATTTACCATCTTGACTATGTCGGTGATTGGTAACGGTTCCTTTGATCTTGATTTACCATCTTGACTATGTCGGTGATTGGTAACGGTTCCTTTGATCTTGATTTACCATCTTGACTATGTCGGTGATTGGTAACGGTTCCTTTGATCTTGATTTACCATCTTGACTATGTCGGTGATTGGTAACGGTTCCTTTGATCTTGATTTACCATCTTGACTAAATCGGTGATTGGTAACGGTTCATTTGATCTTTGTCTTTGGCTGTGTTCTTTGTTAATTGTTCATCGTTCGTATTGTTCATTATTAATGTGTGTGGATGAATATTCATTCAAGTGATTTCGGACCCCATCCCCACAAACAAACAAACAAACAAACAAACAAACAAAAAAACAAACAAACAAACAAACAAAACAAAACAAACAAACAAACAAGAACAAAGGGGATAATTACCTATGATTTTTTTTGAGAAAGAAGGAACAAAATCACAGTTAGAAGAGTAGAAGAGAAAAACAAACAAGTAAAGTAACTTAACGAATTGGAAATAATATTTGAACAATAAACCAACTAAACTCAAAGCTAAACACGTAAGTCATACAAAGCTATGAATAAGAGGCTATTTGACGCTTTGATGACCTGGCCAAATAAGTGAATAGATAGATAAACAAATAAATAAACAAACAAATAAATAAATAAATAATAAGTAAGTAAATAAATAAATAAATAAATAAATAATAAACGAACGAATAAATACAAAAATAATGAACAAATAATAAACAAACAAGTAAATAAATAAATAGATAAATAAATAGATCTAAATAAAATAAGTAATAAATAAATAAAGAAAGAAAGAAAGAAAGAAAGAAAGAAAGAAAGAAAGAAAGAAAATTAAATCGTATGTTAATGATATCGGAAAACTTGAAACTTAAGGTTAGTAACCCACTGGTTCATCGCACTCAGACAATTCCATACGCGCTCCACTCTATCTGCCATCTGTTATCTGGTAGGTCCTTTAATCAGCGCAAAATAAAGTGGACTGGTGTGGAAGGGGGAGGGGGGCAGTAGCGAATAGGACCAGCCCGCTTATTTACACACAAAAAAAATTCTTGTCCCGTTTGCTAAGTGAGTTGTATGGTTTCATTTAGTGGCAGAAACGGGAAGAACAATGATAATGCATAGAATCAAATGTATATATAATTTGGAACCCAAACTTGATCACATCCTCTTTTCTTTTTCTTTTTTTAAATTTTTTTTTTACAGAAGTTTCATCAGACTAGATCTATACCAACGGTACCAGTTTCATACAGCTTGTTTTTGAAGTAAAAAAAAAGTTTGAACAGGAAGCTATGTATCGGCAAAAGCAAATAAGAAAATTATACTAAACTAAGATGACGGGGGTGTGCAGTGAAATGAGTGACGTCTGTGAACACTATAATTATGTGAACAGCAGCACAGTAAGTGGACAGCAATGCACACTCCCTCGCCGGTCAGACCAAGTTCCAGCCAGCACGCACCGTCAGCCGATTCCCACCATTGCCCTCTGTCCAAAGCTCAGTGATGTGTGCCAGATGTTGAATATTACTGTACTTACCTGTGTGTGGGGTTAGGTTCCTGACCAACGCAGAAAACGGCCTTGACCCATTTCTCATGGTATACCTTAACCAGACGATGCCATGGCATGCATTCATTTATCCAGCAGGGAAGGTGCATTATTGTTTCATTACAGAAATCGTAATTTCTTTTTAAATATCCTACATTTGTGGTGGATTTTATATTCAGTGTACGGTTCAGGTTCATACTGCCTATAGCCCAGCCGACTACTAAAGCCCTATCAGGGATAACACCACGTTAAAAACGACAACCAAGTTTATGTAAAAAGACTACAGTTAAAAAAACAAAACAAAAAAAACAAGCTCACAATAATCCTTGCAAGTCTAAAATGCATTTAAAAGAAAAACATTCTCATACGTGAAATCATTTAAGATGAAATTTATTGATCTCTTGTAAAAATTGGAAAAATTCCATCCAGAGGGACGTTTCACCGCATGAATTACAATATTATTATAAGTTTTGTGACAAATAGAAAGAGGTGCCCAAAAGAAAGGCAAAACGCTCTGTTTGGACTGTTGTACGGATACGATGCTGCCGTTCACTCAAGGGGCCACACACACATCGAACTTCCAGTCACAAGGCATAGGTTCGATCCTACCTCGGTAGCTCCCACCTGGTCGGTAAGTGTGGGTGGAGATTTTCACCAATCTTCCACGTCAGCATGTGTGCAGATCTGCCAGTGCTTGTAAAACTCCTTCACTTGTATACGCACACAGAACATCAAATACTCACGTTAAAGATCCTGTAAGTCATGCCATTGCTCCAAGGCTAATGGAAACATGAAATCATCCAGCGTACACACCCATCGAAGATGTAGTATGCAGACTGTGCAGCGAATATACCGCCCGCACAGTGTGGGCAAATCAAGATGCATAAAACACACGCAAGCAAATCGTACACCCATAAAAAGGGGTTGATGATGATGATGATGATGACAATGATAATAATCATAATAATAACAATAATATAATAATGATAATAATAATAATAAAACACATAATAATAATAATAATGATAAAATATAATAATAATAATAATACAATAACTATAACAACAACAACAACAATTCTACTACTACTACTACTACACTACTACTACTAATGATAATGATAACAACAACAACATTAATAAAGATAATAGTAACAATAAAAATGACGATAATAATGATGATGATGATAATGATAATAATAATGATATGATAACAACAACAACAACAATAATAATAATAATAATAATAATAATAATAATAATAATAATAATAATAATAATAATAATAATAATTTAAATAAACTAAAGCAACGAACAAATTTTGTCAAAATGCTCTCAGCAAAACAGACCGAAATGGGACCTAAAATACCGCATATCTCATTTCCTTAGAGTCAAAAATGCACCTAACACATGTACCCAATTATCAGTCCTAAGAGAAAGTACGTAAGACTTTATCGAACACATACAGGTGATGGACCAGCAAGGCAGAAAATGATAGGAAGAAATGACAAAAAGCAAAGGAACAAGGCAGAAACAAAGAGAGTGACAGAGAAAAAGAAAATTCTTAGCACAGAATTTCCCAGAAGGTGGGGATACTATTTATACTGAAAGAGCCCCAAGCAAGCTCATGCGGGAGTTCAAACAATACCATTTTGTTTAATTAGTGATGACTACGTTATAACATTACATATGTCCTCCTAACTTAAAAAAAAAAAAGAATTTATTGTAATTTTGAAAAGAATTGCAGAAAAACAATACGTACTTCACGCAGTTCTGCACAATATTCAGTGATACGATAAACCATAAACTGCTGACGTACGGTATCTTTTTGGACAGGTGAATAGTACCACTGAGCTATCGCGTTCCTCCTTCTTCGGCACTCGAACACACTGGCTTTTTAGTCTCGTAACAGATCATCAAAATAATGACAGTTATTATACACGATTGTTATACACCTCTTAATCTTACAGGATAAACGCATGCCTTGTTAAATGTTTTTTTTGTTTTTTGATTTTTATTATTGTTTGTTTATTCTGAATTCACTTGTTGAGGAATAGAAGATTCATGAATCAACCATGGAATTATGAATATTCGAAAATTAGCTCTGAACTCCTCTCTCTGTCTCTGTCTGTCTGCCTGCCTCTATCTGTCTGTCTGTTTGTCTGTCTGTCTGTCTGTCTCTGTCTATCTGTCTCTGTCTGTCTGTCTATATGTCTCTGTCTATCTGTCTCTGTCTGTCTGTCTGTCTCTCTTCTCTTCTCTCTGTCTCTCTGTCTCTCTCGATCTGGCTGTCACTTTTTCTCTCTGTCACTCTCCCTCTTTCTGTCTGTTTCTTTCCCTTTGTTTCAGATCGTGCTAAATAACCTATATTCACGGTATTATTTTGACTGTTACACCATACGATTCATATCTGTATTACTCTGTCTATTCTCTGTTACAAGGATATTATACTTTTTAGATCGTGTGATGTAATTGTTTATTTACTATAGTAGGTAATGACATGTAAATATTTATTATAATAGATAGTGTTATATAATCCATAATCGTGTTTCCATATTTATTGATTATACTACACGTTGTGGTATCGTATTACATGGAAAAAGGGCTTGCTGAAAAATGCAGACATATGTTTTATCTATTATTCCATAAAGAAAAAAATGTATTGCATCGCATCGAATCGAATCGTATCGTGTATAGTTCGTGTCGTGTCGTGTCGTATCATATATCGTTGTTCGTGTCGTGTCGTATCGTGTCGTATCGTGTCGTATCGTATCGTATCGTATCGTATCGTATCGTATCGTATCGTGTCGTGTCGTGTCGTGTCATATCGCGTATCGTATCGTATCGTGTAATGTCGTGTCGTGATCGATCGTATTCGTGTCGTGTCGTGTCGTGTCGTATCGTATCGTGTCTGTCGTGTTGTGTGTCGTGTCGTATCGTATCGTGTTGTTTTGTTTGCGCTATGAGCATGACCCTACTACAACTGAGTTAAAGGGTTTTAGCACACCGATAATTCCTTTCGATACTTTTAAGTAAGCTATGATTAACCCTTTGACTCTCGCACCCTGTCCACCAACTGCAAAAACTTAACACTTTGACTCCTTCACCCTATCCATCAGGATAGCTGGTAGATAGGGTGAGGGAGTCAAAGGGTTAAGTTTATGCTTTGCTAGCATGGCCGACAATGGAGGATGCTGGTTGACAGGATGCGGGAGTCAAAGGGTTAAATTAAGACAAACCTTTATACTTGTGAACACTAATATTCACCAGTTATTCGGTTTTATTACAAACTACTGAAATATTGTTCGCATTTGCCACTACAAATTTTCACCTTTGAATTTACGAGT
>JAPXFY010000029.1:32231820-32254320 GCA_030674185.1 Monoplex corrugatus
TACGTTTCATTATGACTTAAAATATCTATTTGTTATGGCTTTAAAAACCAGGCTTATTTGGTTGTGAGTCGAAGAAAAGGTCTATTTCATTATGACCAGAAAAGCTTTATTTGAATGAGACTTAAAAAAAGGTTTATTACATCGTGATTTTAAAGAATTTTTTATTTCATAATGACTTTAAAATGATTATATTCATCATTATGGTTTTTAGAACAATTTTCTCATTATGACTTCAAAAATACGTCGGTATGACTTCTGAAAGGTTTATTTCTAGATGACTTTTAGAAGGTTTAACTGATTATAATTTTAAACACGTTACATCAGTATGACTTTAAAGAGGTTTATTTCATTATGACTTTCAAAAAGGTTTATTTCTAGATTACTTGAATAATGTTTATTTCATTATGACTTTAAAAAGTTTATTTTAATTTGATTTTAGATATGACTTCAAAGGCATATTTCCTTATTATTTTAAAGCAGTTTATGACACTGTAACTTTAAAAAAGGTTTATTCTATTATGATATTTAAAAGGTTCATGTCGTTATGGCTTTAATTAAACAGAGCTTTATTTCATTATGATTGTAAACAGAAGATAATTTTATTATGACCATAGACAGAGGTTTATTTCATTACGACTTTATGAAAGATTTATTTCATTATGACGTAAAAAATCTTGTTTAATTATAACTTTAAAAAAGGTTACTTCTTTACGATTTTAAAAATGGTTATTTTGATTACGACTTGAACAAAAAGATAATATTTCAATGTGACTGAAAATATTAATCTTATTACAGTTTAAAAAAAGGGTTTATTACATCATGACTAGAGAAAGGTTTATTACATCATGACTAGAGAAAGTTTTATTACATCATGACTAGAGAAAGGTTTATTACATCATGACTAGAGAAAGGTTTATTACATCATGACTTGAGAAAGGTTTATTACATCATGACTAGAGAAAGGTTTATTACATCATGACTAGAGAAAGGTTTATTACATCATGACTAGAGAAAGGTTTATTACATCATGACTAGAGAAATGTTTATCACATCATGACTAGAGAAAGGTTTATTACATCATGACTAGAGAAAGGTTTATTACATCATGACTAGAGAAAGGTTTATTACATCATGACAATAGAAAGGTTTATTACATCATGACTAGAGAAAGGTTTATTACATCATGACTAGAGAAAGGTTTATTACATCATGACTAGAGAAAGGTTTATTACATCATGACTAAAGAAAGGTTTATTACATCATGACTAGAGAAAAGTTTATTACATCATGACTAGAGAAAGGTTTATTACATCATGACTAGAGAAAGGTTTATTACATCATGACTAGAGAAAGGTTTATTACATCATGACTAGAGAAAAGTTTATTACATCATGACTAGAGAAAGGTACATCATGACTAGAGAAAGGTTTATTACATCATGACTAGAGAAAGGTTTATTACATCATGACTAGAGAAAGGTACATCATGACTAGAGAAAGGTACATCATGACTAGAGAAAGGTACATCATGACTAGAGAAAGGTTTATTACATCATGACTAGAGAAAGGTACATCATGACTGGAGAAAGGTTTATTACATCGTGACTAGAGAAAGGTTTATTACATCATGACTAGAGAAAGGTACATCATGACTGGAGAAAGGTTTATTACATCATGACTAGAGAAAGTTTTATTACATCATGGCTAGAGAAAGTTTTATTACATCATGACTAGAGAAAGTTTTATTACATCATGACTAGAGAAAAGTTTATTACATCATGACTAGAGAAAGGTTTATTACATCATGACTAGAGAAAGTTTTATTACATCATGACTAGAGAAAGGTTTATTACATCATGACTAGAGAAAGTTTTATTACATCATGGTAGAGAAAGTTTTATTACATCATGACTAGAGAAAGGTTTATTACATCATGACTAGAGAAAGTTTTATTACATCATGAATAGAGAAAGGTTTATTACATCATGAATAGAGAAATGTTTATTATATCATGAATAGAGAAAGGTTTATTACATCATGAATAGAGAAAGGTTTATTACATCATGAATAGAGAAATGTTTATTATATCATGAATAGAGAAAGTTTTATTACATCATGAATAGAGAAAGGTTTATTACATCATGACTAGAGAAAGTTTTATTACATCATGACTAGAGAAAGGTTTATTACATCATGACTAGAGAAAGTTTATTACATCATGAATAGAGAAAGGTTTATTACATCATGAATAGAGAAATGTTTATTATATCATGAATAGAGAAAGGTTTATTACATCATGACTAGAGAAAGTTTTATTACATCATGACTAGAGAAAGTTTTATTACATCATGAATAGATAAATGTTTATTATATCATGACTAGAGAAAGTTTTATTACATCATGAATAGATAAATGCTTATTACATCATGACTAGAGAAAGGTTTATTACATCATGACTAGAGAAAGTTTTATTACATCATGACTAGAGAAAGTTTTATTACATCATGACTAGAGAAATGTTTGTTACATCATGACTAGAGAAAGTTTTATTACATCATGACTAGAGAAAGGTTTATTACATCATGACTAGATAAATGTTTATTATATCATGACTAGAGAAAGTTTTATTACATCATGAATAGATAAATGTTTATTATATCATGACTAGAGAAAGTTTTATTACATCATGAATAGATAAATGTTTATTATGTCATGACTAGATAAAGCTTAAAGGTTTATTACATCACGACTAGAGAAATGTTTATTATATCATGACTAGAGAAAGTTTTATTACATCATGAATAGATAAATGTTTATTATATCATGACTAGATAAAGGTTTATTACATCATGACTAGAGAAATGTTTTATTATATCATGACTAGAGAAAGTTTTATTACATCACGACTAGAGAAAGGTTTATTACATCATGACTAGAGAAAGTTTTATTACATCATGGCTAGAGAAAGTTTTATTACATCTTGACTAGAGAACGTTTTATTACATCATGACTAGAGAAAGTTTTATTACATCATGAATAGATAAATGTTTATTACATATGACTAGAGAAAGTTTTATTACATCATGACTAGAGAAAGGTTTATTACATCATGACTAGAGAAATGTTTATTATATCATGACTAGAGAAAGTTTATTACATCATGACTAGAGAAATGTTTATTACATCATGACTAGAGAAAGTTTTATTACATCATGACTAGAGAAATGTTTGTTACATCATGACTAGAGAAAGTTTTATTACATCATGACTAGAGAAAGGTTTATTACATCATGATAGATAAATGTTTATTATATCATGACTAAGAAAGTTTTATTACATCATGAATAGATAAATGTTTATTATATCATGACTAGAGAAAGTTTTATTACATCATGAATAGATAAATGTTTATTATATCATGACTAGATAAAGGTTTATTACATCACGACTAGAGAAATGTTTATTATATCATGACTAGAGAAAGTTTTATTACATCATGAATAGATAAATGTTTATTATAATCATGACTAGATAAAGGTTTATTACATCATGGCTAGAGAAATGTTTATTAATCATGACTAGAGAAAGTTTTATTACATCACGACTAGAGAAAGGTTTATTACATCATGACTAGAGAAAGTTTTATTACATCATGGCTAGAGAAAGTTTTATTACATCTTGACTAGAGAAAGTTTTATTACATCATGACTAGAGAAAGGTTTATTACATCATGACTAGAGAAAGGTTTATTACATCATGACTAGAGAAAGTTTTATTACATCATGACTAGAGAAAGGTTTATTACATCATGACTAGAGAAAGTTTTATTACATCATGGCTAGAGAAAGTTTTATTACATCATGAATAGAGAAATGTTTATTATATCATGAATAGAGAAAGGTTTATTACATCATGACTAGAGAAAGTTTTATTACATCATGACTAGAGAAAGTTTTATTACATCATGAATAGAGAAATGTTTATTATATCATGACTAGAGAAAGTTTCATTACATCATGAATAGAGAAATGTTTATTATATCATGAATAGAGAAAGGTTTATTACATCATGACTAGAGAAAGGTTTATTATATCATGACTAGAGAAAGTTTTATTACATCATGAATAGATAAAGGTTTATCATATCATGACTAGATAAAGTTTTATTACATCATGGCTAGAGAAAGTTTTATTACATCTTGACTAGAGAAAGTTTTATTACATCATGACTAGAGAAAGGTTTATTACATCATGACTAGAGAAAGGTTTATTACATCATGACTAGAGAAAGTTTTATTACATCATGGCTAGAGAAAGTTTTATTACATCTTGACTAGAGAAAGTTTTATTACATCAAGACTAGAGAAAGGTTTATTACATCATGAATAGATAAATGTTTATTACATCATGACTAGAGAAAGTTTTATTACATCATGACTAGAGAAAGGTTTATTACATCATGACTAGAGAAATGTTTATTATATCATGACTAGAGAAAGTTTTATTACATCATGACTAGAGAAATGTTTATTACATCATGACTAGAGAAAGTTTTATTACATCATGACTAGAGAAATGTTTGTTACATCATGACTAGAGAAAGTTTTATTACATCATGACTAGAGAAAGGTTTATTACATCATGACTAGATAAATGTTTATTATATCATGACTAGAGAAAGTTTTATTACATCATGAATAGATAAATGTTTATTATATCATGACTAGAGAAAGTTTTATTACATCATGATAGATAAATGTTTATTATATCATGACTAGATAAAGGTTTATTACATCACGACTAGAGAAATGTTTATTATATCATGACTAGAGAAAGTTTTATTACATCATGAATAGATAAATGTTTATTATATCATGACTAGATAAAGGTTTATTACATCATGACTAGAGAAATGTTTATTATATCATGACTAGAGAAAGTTTTATTACATCACGACTAGAGAAAGGTTTGTTACATCATGACTAGAGAAAGTTTTATTACATCATGGCTAGAGAAAGTTTTATTACATCTTGACTAGAGAAAGTTTTATTACATCATGACTAGAGAAAGGTTTATTACATCATGACTAGAGAAAGGTTTATTACATCATGACTAGAGAAAGTTTATTACATCATGACTAGAGAAAGGTTTATTACATCATGACTAGAGAAAGTTTTATTACATCATGGCTAGAGAAAGTTTATTACGTCATGAATAGAGAAATGTTTATTATATCATGAATAGAGAAAGGTTTATTACATCATGACTAGAGAAAGTTTTATTACATCATGACTAGAGAAAGTTTTATTACATCATGAATAGAGAAATGTTTATTATATCATGACTAGAGAAAGTTTTATTACATCATGAATAGAGAAATGTTTATTATATCATGAATAGAGAAAGGTTTATTACATCATGACTAGAGAAAGGTTTATTATATCATGACTAGAGAAAGTTTTATTACATCATGAATAGATAAAGGTTTATCATATCATGACTAGATAAAGTTTTATTACATCATGAATAGATAAAGGTTTATTGCATCATGACTAGAGAAAGGTTTATTATATCATGACTAGAGAAAGTTTTATTACATCATGAATAGATAAAGGTTTATTATATCATGACTAGATAAAGGTTTATTACATCATGAATAGATAAAGGTTTATTACATCACGACTAGAGAAAGCTTTATTTCATCATGACTAGATAAGGTTTATTATATCATGACTAGAGAAATGTTTATTATTACATCATGAATAGAGATAGATTTATAACATCATGACTAGAGAAAGGTTTATTACATCATGAATAGAGAAAGGTTTATTACATCATGACTAGAGAAAGGTTTATTACATCATGACTAGAGAAAGGTTTATTACATCATGACTAGAGAAAGGTTTATTACATCATGACTAGAGAAAGTTTATTACATCATGACTAGAGAAAGGTTTATTACATCATGACTAGAGAAAGGTTTATTACATCATGACTAGAGAAAGGTTTATTACATCGTGACAAGAGAAAGGTATATTACATCATGACTAGAGAAAGGTTTATTACATCGTGACAAGAGAAAGGTATTATTACATCGTGACAAGAGAAAGGTTTATTACATCATGACTAGAGAAAGGTTTATTACATCGTGACAGAGAAAGGTTTATTACATCGTGACAAGAGAAAGGTTTATTACATCGTGACAAGAGAAAGGTTTATTACATCGTGACAAGAGAAAGGTATATTACATCATGACAAGAGAAAGGTTTATTACATCATGACTAGAGAAAGGTTTATTACATCATGACTAGAGAAAGGTTTATTACATCATGAATAGAGAAAGGTTTATTACATCATGACAAGAGAAAGGTATATTACATCATGACAGAGAAAGGTTTATTACATCATGACTAGAGAAAGGTTTATTACATCATGCTTGGAGAAAGGTTTATAACATCATGACTAAAGAAAGGTTTATTACATCATGACTAGAGAAAGATTTATTACATCATGACTAGAGAAAGGTATATTACATCATGACTATAGAAAGGTTTATTACATCATGAGTAGACAAAGGTTTATTACATCATGACTAAAGAAAGGTTTATTACATCATGACTATAGAAAGGTTTATTACATCATGACTAGAGAAAGGTTTATTACATCATGACAAGAGAAATGTTTATTACATCATGACAAGAGAAATGTTTATTACATCATGACAAGAGAAATGTTTATTACATCATGACAAGAGAAATGTTTATTACATCATGACAAGAGAAATGTTTATTACATCATGACAAGAGAAATGTTTATTACATCATGACAAGAGAAATGTTTATTACATCATGACAAGAGAAATGTTTATTACATCATGACAAGAGAAATGTTTATTACATCATGACAAGAGAAATGTTTATTACATCATGACAAGAGAAATGTTTATTACATCATGACTAGAGAAAGGTTTATTACATCATGACTAGAGAAAGGTTTATTACATCATGACTAGTGAAAGGTTTATTACATCATGACTAGAGAAAGGTTTATTACATCATGACTAGAGAAAGGTTTATTACATCATGACTAGAGAAAGGTTTATTACATCATGACTAGAGAAAGGTTTATTACATCATGACTAGAGAAAGGTTTATTACATCATGACTAGAGAAAGGTTTATTACATCATGACTAGAGAAAGGTTTATTACATCATGACTAGAGAAAGGTTTATTACATCATGACTAGAGAAAGGTTTATTACATCATGACTAGAGAAAGGTTTATTACATCATGACTAGAGAAAGGTTTATTACATCATGACTAGAGAAAGGTTTATTACATCATGACTAGAGACAGGTTTATTACATTATGACTAGAGAAAGGTTTATTACATCATGACTAGAGAAAGGTTTATTACATCATGACTAGAGAAAGGTTTATTACATCATGACATAGAGAAAGGTTTATTACATCATGACTAGAGAAAGGTTTATTACATCATGACTAGAGAAAGGTTTATTACATCATGACTAGAGAAAGGTTTATCATTACAAGAAGTTTATTAATTGACTAGAGAAAGGTTTATTACATCATGACTAGAGAAAGGTTTATTACATCATGAGTTACACATGACGAGAAGGTTTATTACATCATGACTAGAGAAAGTTATTACATCATGACTAGAGAAAGGTATATTACATCATGAATAGAGAAAGGTTTATTACATCATGAATAGAGAAAATTTATTACATCATGACTAGAGAAATGTTTATTATATCATGAATAGAGAAAGGTTTATTACATCATGAATAGAGAAAGGTTTATTACATGATGACAAGAGAAAGGTATATTACATCATGACTAGAGAAGTTATTACATCACGATTAGAGAAAGGTTTATTACATCATGACTAGAGAAAGGTTTATTACATCATGACTAGATAAAGGTTTATTACATCATGACTAGAGAAATGTTTATTACATCATGACTAAAGAAATGGTTTATATTACGTCACGACTAGAGAAAGGTTTATTACATCACTGACTAGAGAAAGGTTTATTACATCATGACTAGAGAAAGGTTTATTACATCATACTAGAGAAAGGTTTATTACATCATGACTAGAGAAAGGTTTATTACATCATGACTAGAGAAAGGTAACATCATGACTAGAGAAAGGTTTATTACATCATGACTAGAGAAAGGTTTATTACATCATGACTAGAGAAAGGTTTATTACATCATGACTAGAGAAAGGTTTATTACATCATGACTAGAGAAAGGTTTATTACATCATGACTAGAGAAAGGTTTATTACATCATGACTAGATAAAGGTTTATTACATCATGACTAAGAAAGGTTTATTACATCATGACTAGAGAAAGGTTTATTACATCATGACTAGTGAAAGGTTTATTACATCATGACTAGAGAAAGGTATCATCATGACTAGAGAAAGGTTTATTACATCATGACTAGAGAAAGGTTTATTACATCATGACTAGAAAAGGTTTATTACATCATGACTAGAGAAAGGTTTATTACATCATGACTAGTGAAAGGTTTATTACATCATGACTAGAGAAAGGTACATCATGACTAGAGAAAGGTTTATTACATCATGACTAGTGAAAGGTTTATTACATCATGACTAGAGAAAGGATTTATACATCATGACTAGAGAAAGGTTATACATCATGACTAGAGAAAGGATTTATTACATCATGACTAGAGAAAGGTTTATTACATTATGACTAGAGAAAGGTTTATTACATCATGATAGAGAAAGGTTTATTACATCATGACTAGAGACAGGTTTATTACATTATGACTAGAGACAGGTTTATTACATCATGACTAGAGAAAGGTTTATTACATATGACTAGAGAAAGGTTTATTACATCATGATAGAGAAAGGTTTATCACATCATGACCAGAGAAAGGTTTATTACATCATGACTAGAGAAAGATTATTACATCATGACTAGAGAAAGGTATATTACATCATGAATAGAGAATGGTTTATTACATCATGAATAAAGAAATATTATTACATCATGACTAGAGAAATGTTTATTATATCATGAATAGAGAAAGGTTTATTACATCATGAATAGAGAAAGGTTTATTACATGATGACAAGAGAAAGGTATATTACATCATGACTAGAGAAAGATTTATTACATCACGATTAGAGAAAAGTTTATTACATCATGACTAGAGAAAGGTTTATTACATCATGACTAGATAAAGGTTTATTACATTATGACTAGAGAAATGTTTATTATTACATCATGACTAGAGAAAGGTTTATTACATCACGACTAGAGAAATGTTTATTACATCATGACTAGAGTAAGGTTTATTACATCATGACTAATAAAGGTTTATTACATCATGACTAGATAAATGTTTATTACATCATGACTAGAGAAATGTTTATTATTACATCACGACATAGAAAAGGTTTATTACATCACGACTAGAGAAAGGTTTATTACATCATGACTAGAGAAAGGTTTATTACATCATGACTAGATAAAGGTTTATTACATCATGACTCGATAAATGTTTATTACATCATGACTAGAGAAATGTTTATTATTACATCACGACTAGAGAAAGGTTTATTACATCACGACTAGAGAAAGGTTTATTACATCATGACTAGAGAAAGGTTTATTACATCATGACTAGATAAAGGTTTATTACATCATGACTAGAGAAATGTTTATTATTACATCATGACTAGAGAAAGGTTTATTACATCATGAATAGAGAAAGACTTATTACATAACGACAAAGTTTTATCACATCATGACTAGTGATATATACTTTGGAATGAGAAGATATATAATTGCGACACAACCATTTCCCCTCCTTTCTTTTTGGCGGGTGTGTTTGGGGGGGGGGGGGGGAAGCTTACACTACAGTGGAGTCCTTACAAATTATGCAGACTGTCGCCAAACAACAGAGTATTTGTTCTTTCTTGGCAGGGCAAACAGACGGTTTGGGACCACCCACCCTGACCCGTCCTACTCCATACACACACACACACACACACACACACACACACACACACACACACACACCACACACACATACACACACACACACCACACACACACACACACACACATACATACAGACGCACACACACACACACACAAACACACAGACGCACACACACACATACACACACACCGCGCGCGCGCGCACACGCACACACTCACACACACATACCCACACATACCCACACACATCATACACAGACACAGACATAGACAGACACACAGACAGACACACATACACACATACATAGACACAGACATAGACACACACATACATACACACATACACACACACACACACACACACACACACACACACACACACACACACACACACACACACAAACGGGGTGTGTGTGTGTGTGTATGTGTCACAAACGGTGTGTGTATGTGTACGTCTCTGTGTGTATGTGTGCGTGCGTGTGTGCGTGTATGTTTTGGGTGGTGTGTGTGTTGTGTGTGTGTGTGTGTGTGTGTGTGTGTGTGTACCATGGTTGCGTGTATGAGTGTGGGGGGTGGGGGTGGGGGGAGTGGGAAGGGTTTATTATTTTGCTTTTGTTTTGTTGTTGTTGTTGATGTTGTTTTTTGTCCGTATAACTTTTTTTTCAAACTTGATTTTAATTCGTTTTTGACAAGACATAAAGACAAGAACAGAAATGAAAAAAGTAACAATAACAAGACTGGAAAAACAAAACAACAACAACAACAACAAACAACAACAAACAACGTACATGCATCATTTACCCAAAAATGTATGTCATATATACTTGAACGAAGCATGATCACAAACTGACATCATGAAGAAATAGATAGTACTACATATGGGTAATGTGTTACTGTTTATCATGAACAATGCAAATTTGTAATCAATGACGAAACGTGGAAGCCACTTCGTTGTAGAAACATGCGAGTGCCACGTGGACTTTTCAATGTGTTTTTCTACACAGTATGTTTTCTTTCAACATTATCTTATTACATAAATAAATCCATGTATTCATTATTATCTTCAGAATCTTGTTGTCTTATTTTTTTAAAAGGAAAGTAAAGATTGTGTCAACCCAACATGATATTTCTTCTAGGGGTAAAATGATACACCATAACAACAGGCTATATGAAAAGCATACATCAGCTTAGAAAAACTGATGCAAAACTTTCATCATCACCATGTGCCCTGGCCGCATGGCGTTGGCGATCATGGACCTCCATATGCATCTATCCCTTGTCGATTGCTAAGCACATTTCCACTATCACTGTCCTCAGCTACCCACAAGTCCGTCCAATATTTTCTCCCTGGGTCTACCTGGTGCTCTTTCCCTCCAGCTTTCTGTTGTGACCAGGTGCTTCCAATTCCCCTTTCCTCATAAAATGGCCTTTAAATGTTGCTTGTATTTTCCTAATCTTCTTTATCATGATCTTTTTGTATCTGCCTCCATCAAGACTGTCTCGTTTGTTTTCTTTGCTGTCCATGGAACTCTCAACATTCTTCTTAGAAACCACATTTCGGCTGCCACAATCTTGTTCTGGCTTTGCTTGTTGACTGTCCACGCCTCACAACCGTTAAACGATATTCGGTTCTATATTACATTCAAGAACTCTCTTCCTCATGTTAATTGATAGGCATTTTTTGGTAAGAATGCTTTTCATCTTCTTGAATGCGTTTTGGTTTGGCCGATTCTGCTGGCTACAAAACTTTACAAATTACACATACAGAGGAAGGAGACGAAAAAAACGTGTCGGACCCGTGTGCCTTCTGGCCTCCGCACGCTAAAAGATCCCACGGCAGTTGAAAATTATGTGTGTTGTGTGTGTGTGTGTGTGTGTGTGTGTGTGTGTGTGTGTGTGTGTGTGAGAGAGAGAGAGAAGAGAAGAGAGACAGAGAGAGAGAGACAGAGAGACAGAGACAGAGGACGAGAGAGAGAGAGAGAGGGAGAAGAGAGAGTGGGAGTGTGTGTGAGAGAGAAGAGAGAGTGTGTGTTGTGTGAGAGAGAGAGAGAGTGTGTGTGTGTGTGTAGGAGAGAGAAGAGAGATGAGATGTGTGTGTGTGTGTGGATGGGAAGTGTGTGTGTGTGTGTGTGTGTGTGGTGTGTGTGTGTGTGGTGTGTGGTGGTGGGGTGTTGTTGTGTGTGAGTGTGTGTGTGTGTGACAGAGGGAGGATGACGGTTCGGGTTACTGGTCACACACATTACTCTCCTCCTGTCTCCTCCCCCCCCCCCTCCTCAGTTTGCGTGTGCTTTGCGCCCTGAGGTTTCGTCGTTGCTTGGTGATTGCTTTTGGTGAATGGTAAGAGTGTGCGTCTTGATTTGATTCTTGAATCAAGATTTGGCGACTTGTAAATGTCATTATGAAAAGGATAAGGTTGTAATATAACAAAAACACGTACTCAAATACACATTGTTTGTGGCTCGGAAGCAAGTAATATTTAAAAGATATGTCAGGTTATTTGTCTTTAATCAATATTATCATGGCCTCATGGTGGTGTCTTGTTCTTATTCTTATTGTTAAAGCCCAGCCGACTGCACAGAGCCATATCAGGGCTATAACCGTTTTCAAAACATACACAACATCTGGTTGGAAAAAAACCTGGAAAAGAAAATTCAGAACACACATCAGCACGTGCGCGCATATAATCCAAGGACATGCCCCTGCCGTTGACCATTCCAGACCTGTCACCAGAGGATTTCAAAAAACAAATCTGAACACAAATGCGAACACAAAATCAAGAACAACAAAGCATACATCAAAATGGCCAACACAACCCAAAACTGCCACCGCACAGCACACCTCCTAAGAGCCAAAAACGTAGTCAATACACAAAGGACAGAACTCTTGAGAGTCACGTAGGAATTATCTCCCATGTTGTGAAACTTCTCAAATCTGACATAGTTTGCGCTACCCATTCAGCTAGCATAGAAGTAAATACAAAGCAGAGGAGTGTTCTGAGCTTACAGTTTTTGTGCTTTGTATCTACTTCTATGCTAGCTAAACGGGTAGCGCAAACTATGTTAGATCTGAGAAGTTTCACAACATGGGAGATAATTCCTACGTGACTCTCAAGAGTTATGTCCTTTGATTGATATTATAAAAATTCTCCCTGCTTCCCTCTTATTTCTTTGGTAGTCAATACACGTACCCAATTATCAATCCTACGAGAAAATCTGTAAGACTTTATCGAACACATACAGGTGAATGGACCAGCAAGGCAGAACATGATAGGAAGAGATGACAGAAAGCAAAGGAGCAAGGCAGAAACAAAGAGAGTGACAGAAAACAGGAAATTTCTAGCACAGAATTTCCAGAAGGTGGGGATAGTATTTATACTGAAAGATCCCACCCCATCCCCCGTCATCCCCACGGGCGAAATAGTGGTGCCATATAAAATACAATTCTGTTAGTATCATAGCTAATCTAGCATTGTATGCTTCGATTCAATACTGTTTATATAGCAATCGTCTGAACACTACTATCACTACATCATTTTGATACGTATTTAGCTTATGCTTGTAAATATAATACTAAGCCAGTTATATCATGCGTTCAGCTAAACTATCAGTTTTTATACTATGTTCAGCTCCATACAAAACTAACCTTTCGTTGAGCTAAAGAATATGTGCATTTTCATATTCGTTGATAAGAATTTCACAGTTTCCCCCAAAAGTGCTGAACTCTATTAAACCTCCAGAATAATGGTCAATGTTTTATTTTTTTATATCACACAGAATGCACGATTTTCTTTTTGTTTACAATCTTCATTTATTTCTTTTAGAATTATATTTTTATAATAATTCTACACATAAATCTGATTTAGAATCATTTTCAGCTTACGTCATGTACTTTCTGTACCTGAGAAGAAAGACATTCCAGTTTACTGCTTCATTAAGTTTAGTATCCCATTTACCGCAGTAGTTCGGCTGTTGACTGGTATTATCAAGAATGTTTTAGCAAAGTACATTTCTGTAATGACAAGTTATGCACGGACGTCTTTCGATATCGTTATCAATCATTATATTTTCTTCTTGAATGTATTTCTTTATAGCAGGTTTACGTCATAAATGTGTAATGACGTCGACACTTACATCAAACTTTCTATTAAAATCTGTGTAAGGGAAAAAAGAAAGAAGAAATAAAGAAAAAAGAAACAAAGAAAAACCTATCTTGTTCTTTAAAAAAAATTCCTGCAACAGAGTGAATTCTTTTTCTAGTCTGTTTGGGATATGATACTACAATATTGCTAACTTTCATTCGTTCATTAAAACAAGTTCGGATAAAAGGGCATGCGGCAACTGTGGTTCAACTTTTTTTGTAGTAAAGTTCCGGCTTTGTATGCTATGAAAACGTTAGTCCAGAATTCATTTTCTTGTATACATGTGGAAGTGACGTTTGGTCCGAATGTCAAGGAAGTTAGGTCTACAGTTTGTGAGAACAACATTTCCCCCCTACTTCTGGCAACATTTTCCCCATACTTCTGGCAACATTTCCCCTACTTCTGGCAACATTTCCCCTGGCAACATTTCCCCTACTTCTGGCAACATTTCCCCTACTTCTGGCAACATTTCCCCTCTACTTTTGGCAACATTTCCCCTACTTCTGGCAACATTTTCCTCTACTTCTGGCAACATTTCCCCTACTTCTGGCAACATTTTTCCCAACTTCTGGCAACATTTTCCGCCTACTTCTGGCAATATTTTCCCTCTACATCCGGTAATATTTTCCCCCTACTTCTGGTAACAATTTCCTCCTACTTCTAGCAAAATTTCCCCCTACTTCTGGCAACATTTTCCCCCTACTTCTGGCAACATGCTGTAAAAAACACGCATTCTTAGTTCATACAAATCCTCAATCTCAAATAATGCTGCAATCAGTTAATACTGAACCATTCTTACGTACTAACTTGTAAACACTTCTACTCAAATAAAGTCTTTTTCGTTTCAAGAATATAAAATATATATAATAATTTTTTTACCCTGCGATCCATCTTGCTTTTGCGCATTATCACGCCTTCCATTCTTTTTCTAATGAGTCTTAGGGTGTCCTTTTTCTGTTGAAATAGTAACTGTTTATCACTGTTCGTGTCTGTTTTCTTATCCATCTCTTTAGTTTCCCTCTCTAAGGTTCGCTCTCCTACTTTCGTTTTTCCCCTTCTTTTTCACTGGAGTATGACATTAGTTGTATTTTTTTAAAATCTCATTTTCATTGACAAAAAGTTTAAAAAATACTTCAAATGGAATAGAATTAATCTCTCTCTCTCTCTCTCTCTTCTCTATCTCTCTCTCTGTGTCTGTGTGTGTGCGCGCACGCGTGCCTATATGTGTGTGTATTTTCATGCGTGTGATTCTCACCGATAAATTGAAAAGCAATATCTGTTGTTACTTTTAGTGAACCATGTTTATGCTCTTTTGCTGTATCGGTGTACACATGTCTCCCATATGTTTGTACTGCATTTAAATATATTGATATGGTAATGTTCAAGCTGCATTGATATATTGGTGGATATATCGGGTTGTTTGCGCTGCATTAATTTATTAACATGGCAATGATTATGCTGTATGTAACGTGCAACCAGCGTTCTCTGACATGTATGTTTGCGCTGTATACACTGTACATGGAATTATTATATTAACTCATTACATTCTCTGATATGTATGTATGCGCTCTATAAATAGAATTATTGTTATTACCTCTTCATAATCTCTGACATGTATGTTTGCGCCATACAAATCGAATAATAATAATTACCTCATGTTTTGGAGTATGCTGAATTGTTTTGCATATGGCAGACTGTATATTCTTCCACTGCATATTTATGCATAATCTTCCACTGCATATTTAATTAGCTCGTTAACGTCCCCACATATTTCTTATCTTTGGATAAAGATTAATTCCATTGCCACACACCAAAAAATGTTTGTATGTCTAATTAAATTTCAATTTCAAAGTAATCACAGAATGATCTGTTCCATATCCACTTGTTATACCAGCATCGTTTACATTAGGCACAATGCACAACTTTATGTTAACCTGACTATAAATGATGACGATGAAGATGATAATGATGGATATGGTGTATGTGTGTGATGGTGCGTGCGTGTGCGTGTTGTGTGTGTGTGTTTGTTGTGTGTGTGTGATGTGTGTGTGTGTGTGTGTGTGTGTGTGTGTGTGTGTGTGTGTGTGTGTGTGTGTGTGTGTGTGTGGTGTGTGTGTGTGTGTGTGTGTGTGTGTGTGTGTGTGTTGTACGACGACGATCATGATGATGGTGTATGTATATGTGCGCGTGTATATATATATGTGTGTGTGTTGTACGCGCGTGCGTGTGTACATGTGTGTGTGTGTATGCACGCGCCTACCTGATGACGACAATGATGCTGACGATAATTGTGTATATATTTGTTTGTGTGTGAGTGTATCTATGTGTATATGTGACTGTGTGTGACTATTTGTGTGTGTATGTGTGTGTGTGCGCATGTGTGCATGTGAATGTGCATGTGTGTGTCTGTGTCTGTGTCTGTGTGTGTGCATGTGTGCATGTGTGTGCGTTTGTGTATGTGTGCGCGAATGTGTGTGTGTGGACGCGCGCGCACAAAGTCTGTGTCTTTCCCTAAGTTTTTTTTTTTCTGTTATTTTTATCACCAACTGTCTGCATCCAGAAACCGGCCAGAAAGTCATTCACCTAAGTTGGAACGCCTCACTAACCGCTTTACTCCCGCATCCCTATCCACCAACTGCAAAAACTTAACCCTTTCACTCCCTCAGCCTATCCACCAACTTCTTGCAGGAAGCTGAGTCTAAAGATTAAGTTTTTGTTTTCCTAGCGTGGTTGACAAGGTAGGATGCTGGTGGACAGGGTGTGGGAGTCAAAGGGTTAAGTTTTTGCTTTGGTAGCGCCGATGACAATGCAGAATGCTGGTGGACAGGGTGTGGGAGTCAAAGGGTTAAGTTTTTGCTTTGGTAGCGCCGATGACAATGCTGGATGCTGGTGGACAGGGTGTGGGAGTCAAAGGGTTAAGTTTTTGCTTTGGTAGCGCCGATGACAATGCAGGATGCTGGTGGACAGGGTGTGGGAGTCAAAGGGTTAGGTTTTTGCTTTGGTTGCGCGGGTGACAATGCTGGATGCTGGCGAACAGGATGTGGGAGTCAAAGGGTTAAGTTTTTGCTTTGGTGACGCGGATAACAATTCAGGATGCTGGAGGACAGGGTGTGGGAGTCAAAGGGTTAAGTTTTTGCTTTGGTGGCGCGGATAACAATTCAAGATGCTGGTGGACAGGGTGTGGGAGTCAAAGGGTTAAGTTTTTGCTTTCCTAGCGCGGATGACAATGCAGGATGCTGGTGGACATGCGGAAATCAAAGGGTTAATGATCACACTGAGCGTGACCCACACCAGCCAGACAAGAGACAATGCCAAACTAAGCAGACGACACTTCCCACCCTCATAACCGACAGACACACAGACTAGACGGTTGTAAATCCCTTGTACCTGCCAGCATGATGATTACAGGATTAAAAGATTATCCAGTCGGCGTCCTTGTCTGTGCTTAGTCTGCATGATTAACTTGTGTGACTGGGACGGACAAAAACACTTTTGCTCTCTTCATCAGTCTGTCTGAGAGAGTGAGGGTGAGACAAGATACACAGAGGGTCTGGGGGGGGGGGGGGGGGTAAGGGGGAGGGGCCTCCACGTTCATATTGCTTCTAGCCCAGCCGACTTCTAGAACCATATCAGGGCTAACAGCACGTCAGAGACAACAATCAGGCTAGTCGTAAGGGGTGAGGGTAGGGGGCGGGTGTGCGACGTAAGTGAAAAATGCAGTAAGGGTAGGGGGATGAAGGGTGGAGGGAGAGAAGGTGAGCCAACAAGAGAGAGAGAAAGAGAGAGAGAGTGAGAAAGAGAGAGAGAGAGAGAGACTGACAGAGAGACAGAGAGATAGACAGACAGGCAGGCAGGCAGGCAGGCAGACAGACAAGGAATGAGAGACAGAGAGAGACACACACACACAGAGACAGAGACAGAGAGAGAGAGAGAGTGAGAGAAAGAGAGAAAAAGAATGACAGAGAGACAGAGAGAGAGATAGACACAGAGAGAGAGAGAGAATGAGAGAGAGAGAGAGAATGAGACAGGAGAGAGAGAAATGAGAGAGAGAGAGAGAATGAGAGGAAGATTAACAGACAGAGAGAAAGTAGAGAGAGAGAAAGAAGAAGAGAAGAGAGAGAAGAAGAGAAGAGAGAGAGAGAGAGAAGGAGAAGATGAGAGGACGAGAAAGATGATGGAAAGAGGAGAAGAGGGAAGAGATAGAGGAGATAGGAGACAGAGAAGAGATAGATAGATATGGATGAGACAGAAGGCAGACAGAGAGAAGAGAAGATAGGAGGCAGACAGACAGAAGACAGATAGAAGAGAACAGAACAGACAGATAGATAGATAGATAGATAGACAGATAGGACACATAGGCAGAAGCAGATAGGCAGACAGCAGAGAAGATAGATAAGATAAGATACAGAGACAGAAGCAGACAGGCAGAGAGAAGATAGGACAGGCAGCAGACAGACAGATAGCAGACAGATAGATAGACAGATAGGCAGACAGGCAGACAGACAGGCAGACAGAGTAGATAGATAGATAGACAGATAGGCAGGCAGACAGACAGACAGGCAGACAGAGAGTATAGATAGATAGATAGATAGATAGATAGACAGATAGGCAGGCAGACAGACAGACAGGCAGACAGAGAGATAGATAGATAGATAGATAGATAGGCAGGCAGACAGACAGACAGACAGATAGATAGATAGATAGATAGACAGGCAGGCAGACAGACAGATAGATAGATAGATAGACAGATAGGCAGGCAGACAGACAGACAGATAGATAGATAGATAGATAGATAGACAGATAGGCAGGCAGACAGACAGACAGATAGATAGATAGATAGAGAGATACATAGACAGATAAGCAGGCAGACAGACAGACAGACAGACAGATAGGCAGGCAGACAGACAGACAGATAGATAGATAGATAGACAGACCGATAGATAGATAGATAGATAGATAGATAGATAGATAGATAGATGAATAGATAGATAGACAGATGGAGAGAGAGAGAGAGAGAGACAGAGACAGAGACAGAGAGAGACAGAGACAGAGACACAAAGAGAGAAAGAAACAGAGACACAGAGACAGAAACAGAGACAGAGAGATAGAGAGAGGAGAGGAGACAGAGAGAGGAGACAGACAGAGAGACAGAGTGCACGCTGCCGGGTGGAAGAGAGGAGAGAGGGGATATGAACACAGAGGTGAGAAAATGGGGAAACAGAGAATACTGCGACAAAAGACGAAAGGACAGAAATGGAGTTGGAGAACACACACACACACACACACACACACACACACACACACACACACACACAGAGAGAGAGAGAGAGAGAGAGAGAGAGAGAGAGAGACAGAGACAGAGACAGAGACAGATTGACAGACAGAGACAGAGACAGATAGACAGACAGACAGACAGACTGAGACAGAAAGAGAGACAGACGCACACACATAAACACACACAGGCACGTACACACATACAGGCACACACAAACACACAAAACACACACTTATACAAACACTCGCACAAACAGTCACACACACACGCAAACGGTCCTCCCTCCTCCCCCCCCCCCCCCACAGACAGAAAAAGACAGGTCATAGTCTATGACAAAGTGTGTCTAGGATTTAAATCCTTTTGTCTGTTTGCTGCGGGCAATCGGAGACAGAGAATGAGTGTGCGTGTGTGTGTGTGTGTGTGTGTGTGTGTGTTTGTGTGTGTGTGTGTGTGTTGTGTGTGTGTGTGTGTGTGTGTGAGTATGTGTGTGTGTGCGTGTATGTGTATAATGTGTGTGTATGTGTGTGTATGTGTGTGTATGTGTGTGTATGTGTGTGTATGTGTGTGTATGTGTGTGTATGTGTGTGTGTGTGTGTGTGTGGCTGTGTGTGTGTGTGTGTGTGTGTGTGTGTGTGTGTGTGTGTGTGTATGTGTGGTGGTCTTTGATTTAATGTCTATTCACTAAAGTGATTTTAGAAAAAAAAAAAAAAAAGAGTGGGGTGTTGGGTGGGGATGGATAGAGGAGGAGTTAAGAGGATATTTGAAATAGTCGATTGTGATCTTGAGAAAAGATGATCCAGAAAACAACTGTCTCGAGGAGGGGAAGGTAAAACTAACAAATAACGTTACCATTATTAACGATTTAAACAAACTAACAAACAAAATGAAGAAATACATAGAATAAATGAATAAAAACAAAACAAAAAATTGACTATCCATAACAGTGAACAAGTGAAATAACATTTTAAAGATGCTGCGCTATAGGACTTTTTGACAGGCTAACAAAAAATTCATATATCAATGATGATGAGGCAAATATGTCAGAAACTGTCTTCGTGGATAGTGTAGGAACATGTCGTTTTACCGTAACGCAAGAAAGAATATGACTATGTGTTATTTTCTTTCCACACAAACACACTATATTCCTGGTGTATTTTGTTTTGAATGCATCAAGTTTCCATCTGTACATAAGGGATTGTATACTTCTGCTGGCAGGAAACTGCTTGGATATTTTGCTAACTTCAAAGTTCATATGACATTTATCATATTTTTTCTGTTTTTCTTGGAACTGCTTCCAGACGTGCGTGTCCACTAAGGTGTAAACTCGTGCAACGGGAGAGAAAGCTGTATATTGTTTGAATCTGGTGAGCTTTTTGTCCCCCGTTTGGCAGCCCTGTCATCCTTATCATTATAACTAAAAGAACTATGAGAAGGTATCCAGTAGAAAGTAAATATCAGTGCCTCTTCTGGATAAACTATGAATCAAGTGACTAATTTCCAGAATCATTTCAGAACTTGTTTGTAATTTTGATAATTCAAGAGACTGAAGTACTGATTTTGAATCAACGCAAAAAAGTATCTGAAAAATTGTCCTAGGAAGACTTATCATAAAGTTTAAAGCCATTAATATTGCAAAGAGTTCAGCTGTAAAGACAGATGTATCAAATCCTATATAGAAAGATTTCTCAATTTTGAGTGCAGGTATTAAAAACGCTGAGCCTGCTTTTTTTTCAATTATTGATCCATCAGTGTAAATTTTCAAGTGATTGGAATAAAAGTGTTCTATATGACATTTAACCTGACTTTCCAGGAAATGTTTTGTGGAATAAAGATTGTCAAAAGGCATGAACGAAAAGAAAGAAAATTACAAAATCTATTTAGCACACAGGTCACCTGAAAATCATACAGCGATGAAAAGTGCCAACATAAATAGTAACAGAATCATAGAACAAGCCAAAGATCAGTACTGGACATCTTTTTGTAAATGTGAAGCAAATGACCACAAAGACATGCAAAAGATTTGGGAAAAACTAAAATTAATGAAACACGGGATCAAGTTGCCATCAATTCCAGTAAAGCTAGAAAACAACCCTTTTCTTAGTTCATTGGAAAAAGCAGAAGCTTTTGCAGACGTGTTTTTGCTGAGGCCTGTCGTGTAGAAGGACTCCCTGTCTCTAGTAGAGACTATAGGGAACGAGAAGAAAAGAAAGATGTATATAAGGATCCTGCCTCTGACAATACTCACTACATAAATGCATCACTCACACTTCAAGAATTAAACGATGCCATTCAGTCAATTCCAAGTAAAAAGACATCTGTAGGACTAGATGCAATTTCAAATGAGATGCTGAAACATTTACCAGAAAATTTTGTAATCTTGCTACATAGCATATTTAAAAAATGTTGGAACAGTGGGAAAATGCCTGACTACTGGAAACAAACAGTAGTGGTTCCTGTACTAAAACCAGGTAAATGTAATACCGATTTGAAAAATTACAGGCCAATTGCTTCAACATCGCACGTATGTAAACTAATGGAGAAAATAATTTTAAAGAGATTGATGCACTATTGTGAAAAAAAAATGAAATAATACCAGTGAATCAGGCAGGCTTTCGAAAAGGTAGGTCACCAGTAGAAATCCTAACAAAGCTAACTACTAACATAAACAACAATTTGCAAGACGTCAGTGTGTTTTAGCTACATTTTTTCTATAACTAAAACATACGACCACGTGTGGCACTCCCGATTGTTACTTAAATTTAAAAGTATTGGGCTGACATGTCATATTTTTGACTATGTTAAATGTTTCTTAGAAAACAGAGTATTTCAAACAAGGATTGAAAATGTATATTCCACAAAACGAATTCTTCAAATGGGTATCTCTCAGGGATCTGTTATAGCTCCCCTTCTTTTCATGATATTACTGCATGACTTACCCAGCAAATTATCTACGCACGTAGTTTTAGCTCAATATGTTGACGATTTGTGCATGTGGATGCAGGTAAATATGAAAAGGAAAACTCCTTTGCGCTGTATTAATTATACACGGAAATGCTATCAATTAGAACTTAATAA
>JAPXFY010000029.1:32261820-32276820 GCA_030674185.1 Monoplex corrugatus
TGATAGGTTATATGTGATAGTGCTAACAGGTGCTGACAACAGGTGATGGTGACAGGTTATATGTGATAGGTGCTAACAGGTGCTAACAATAGGCGATGGTGATAGATTATATGTGATAGATGCTAACAGGTGCTGACAATAGGCAATGGTGACAGGTTATGTGTGATAGGTGCTAACAGGTGCTAACGAAAATCGATAGAGTGACGAGTGTAAAGTAATAGGTGATATTGATCATAGGTCAAATACCATCTTGTTGATAGGCAGCAAAGGCTTCCTGTGATGTGAGACAAGTTTATACTTAGTGGCTATTTATTTAATTACGTAACCCCTTTCGCATTTGCACTGCTAGATGTAAAGCTAGCTCCTAGTATTCGCATTCGAATGTAGCACAGCGTCAGTACAAAGTATTTCAGTAGTGAATGGAAATTTCCTTGCATCCCAGAATGCTCGTACTATTTTTAGAACATTCAACGCGAGACTGAACAAGATTCTAACCACACGCGCGATAAGACAGCAAGGCCAGTAGTGATGGAAATTCCCCACACATGTGCCGGAAAAGGTCCAGCGATCTCAACCACTACGAACAGATCAGCACATTCTTCCACAGGGCGGTTACAGGCTTTGTGAACAGCTAAGGGTATTAGCCCTGATATGGCCCTAGTAGTCGGCTGGGCTATAAGCAATATAAACCTGAACCTGAATTTGATGGCTAGTTGTGTTTTGATTCAGTCCTTTATTCATTTATTTATTTGTTTATTTATTTGTTTATTTACTTATTTGTTTATCTGTTCTATTATTTATTTGTTTGTTTATCTGTTCTTTTCTTTGAAGATAAGATACACAGATACACATACCGTTTACATGTAGCCAAGATTATTCCAATGGGAGACTAATACAATACTAGTATAAGTTAAAAAAAATATGGGCTAGATAGGACCTCAGGATCTAGCCAGCTTATGGATTTATGTGCAGGCTTCAATAAGACTTGTGCGCCATGATCATTCTATATCTTTTTCATCACATGGCACATGTGACGTTAGTGCGTATAGAATTCATTCCGAGCGCGGAGACGTCATCTTGAGAAACTGAAAACGAAACCGAAATAGGCCAAACAGTCATGAGTTTGGAGTTCGTTCCAAGGAGATTTATCGTACTTGGACAATTCCATACGCGCTCCACCTAAATTTGCCAGCAGTTATCTGGTAGACTCCCTGAGCTTGCGCAAAAACCTGTGCGTTGGCAAGGTCTTGAATAGAAATGGCGACGGGGAGAAGGGGAAGAAAGAATATGAAACACTGACTCCATTGAAAACACACACACACACACACACCCCACACACACACACACACACCACACACACACACACACACACACACACACACACCCACACACACACACACACACACAACAACTGAGCCAGCTTCTGTGGCCATTAAGGTGGCGTAGAAAAATGGGACGGAAAAAAAAAGGTGAGCACAAAGTTAACCTCCCTAAGTGCGATGATCCCTAAAAAAAAAAAGCGAGTTTTTATGTTGCAAAGGGGACTGAACGCAACGCAATGAGACCTCGAGCAGATATATCAAACGGAGCCAGCCACAGTGCATTCAAAGTCAACTCTGGCAGGATGAAGAAAAAAGACTTGAAACTAACTTAACAAACACCACGAGGGTGCAGATGGGACCTAGAGCACCAATGCCTCGCCACTCTCCGGACAATCACCTCCCAAGCTCCCGACGCCACTCAGTTGTCATTTCATCAAACGGAGGTGGGCGGGGTGGGGGGTGAAAACAGTTCTGGTGACAAAACACAACCTTGTCTGACTCCTCTTTTGATGTTTTGGAAAGAGCTTATATCATTTTCTATTCTCAACTGTTTGTTCCCAATACATATTTCTGATTATTCGTAGATCTTTTCAATCAATGTTGAGTCTCTCCATTTGGTTGATCAATTCTTCATGTCTTACCCGATCGAAAGCCTTGGTATAATCAACAAAGCATAAATACAAATCTTTATTCATCTCGATTGCCCCCACTATGATAGTTCTTAGGATGTATATGGCATTAATAGTTCCTTTCCTTCCACAAATCCACACTGTTCATCTGCTATTTCTCTTTTGATTCTATTCCTTGTCCTCATCATGATTATTCTTAATAGGATTTTTGTTACATGACTCATCAAATTGACTGTGCGATGGAGTTCGCATTCTATAGCCCCTGTCTTCTTTGGAAGTGCAATGAAAATTGATTTTGACATATCTTTGGGGATTTTTCCAGTGTTATAAATTTCATTTAGGAAAACTTATTTTTTCAATACCAAATTCCTCCAGGGCTTCAATCATCTCTGTAGTAATGTTGTCTGATCCTTGGATTTTTCCTGGTTTTATCTTTTTCAGTGCTGCTCTAACTTCATCTTTCATTATGGGTGGTCCTTCAATGTTCTTTCTTATAATATGTTCTTCGTTTCTGTCATCTTCAAAAAGGTCTTTAATGCACTCTCCCCATCTGTCTAATATTTTGTCTTTTTCCATGATAAGCGTAGCATCTTTCGATTTTAAGCAACCAGTTGATGTGCAGGTATTTTTCCTGTGGACAATTTCTTCAATTCGTCTGTGCAAACCCTGAGGATCCGTTTAGTGTCGGTCTTCTATCTCTTTGCATTTTGTTTTCAGCCAAGTTTCCTTAGCTTCGTTGCCCCTAGTCCTGATTTCTTTGTTTATCTTCCTGTATATCTCCTCGTTTCTCTTTGCCTTCCTCCGTTCTCCCATCAAGCCTAAGATTTCTTTTGTCATCCAGTTCTTTTTTGCTTTTCTATCTACTTCACTACTTCAGGGATTTCTTCACAAGCTTCTTTTATCGAATTTCTCAACTTTGTCCATTGTTCCTCACTGTCTCGAACGTCTTCCAGAGCACTGAATTTGTTTTGATGAAATCAAAATAATACTCAAGTATGTAAAGACACTTTAGGTGAGATATGCGGAAACAATTTTAGGTAATCTATGCCCGTTTTTACATGTTTTGGTGTCCTTAGTTATGCTAAAATTTATATTCAGGTGTGTTTTTTTAAATCCCTTGTGCGATAAATTGGACGGAATGGTCAACGCCGGGGGCTGTTCGCAAATGCATATGTATTTGTTGAAGTTTTGTATGTGTTGAAACGGTTATAGCCCTGATATGGCTCTACTTAGTCGGCTGGGCTTTAAACAACAATAACAATAACAACAATAACAGGTGACCATAACCTCTGACTGACTACGCATGGATTGACACTTGCCGTCACAACAAAGTGATCGATCTTAATCAAAGTGACTTGCTAGCAAACAGGAACACACACACACACACACACACACACACACACACACACACACACACACACACACACACACACACACACCACCCTGTACAAACTAATGCAGCCTGGCTGCTCTAACGTTCTGAATGCTTTTCTATTGCTCGTTAAATCGTATGATGATACCTTATATGGTACAATACCAATATGACTTCATGGATTCATCCATCTCATAGTCACTTCTCTGCATTATTTATTTATTTATTTAAATATTTATTTATTCATCTATGTATTTATGTCCATTCACTTTTATTTATTTTATTTATTTTATTTTATTTTTATTTTCATTTTTTTGTTTTTTTTATTTTTCTATTTATTTTTCATTTTTATTCACTTTTATTTATTTATTTATTTTCGTCTAAAAGCACACATGTGAATAGACGTTAAAAGAAATTACGAACGAACCCCAACCTCTCAATAGATCACTATATCATCATCATCACCAAGTGCCCTGCCGCATGGCGTTGCCGATCATGGCCCTCCATATATAATCATATCCCTTGTTGCTGCAAGCACATCTCCCACCCCCTCTGTCCTCAGCCACCCTGCAAGTCCGTCCAATATTTTTTCCCTGGGTCTACCTGGTAGATCACTATAACAACTCTGAAAATCACCGCGACTAAACCGCTTATGTGGTCAGTGAACCTTCGAGTCGCTTTCGAGGGTTTGGGGGTCCCCGCAACATGGGCCTCTTCCCACTTCCTGTCTCGGTCCACCTCCCCTTACCTGTACATACCTTATAAATTCTTTTCTCTGATCAAAGCTACTTTTTCTTCATCCATGTTAGAAAATGTCGAATGACTGTGTCACACTCCTGGAACAATCCGAATCACGTTTGGAAGTCTAAAACGTGCTCCGCCTGAGGGTTGAACCCGCAACCTTTGAATTACAACCAACCTTTTCGGCCAGTGAAGAAAGCTTGGGAAAAAAACACATTGTACACCGCCAGCATTTGAAGGCGGACCACAGAATGCCGACGCCACAAACAAAATGATTGCCACTGATTTTCAAACTTTCATGTGAACGGGCGTTATGACTCGACCCCCCACCCCACCCACACCCAAAAAAAGACAAAACAAAACAAAACAAACAACCCCCCACACACACACAAATACACACACAACAAAACAAAAAACAAACAAACCAAACCAACCAACCAACCAAACAAACAAACAAACAAACAAACAACCCAATAGGGGATATGTGGCTCGTCAGTTACGCCAGGACATGGATTCCAAACTAGAAAACCACTATATTTTCTGCATGCCATAATTGTGATACTAACATTTCTAATTTGACAGGTCACAAAGCTTATTTGGTGGGCTATACATGATTAAATTAAGGAAGGTACATGGACGCAATTCTTTACCTACAGCCCACAATGTGATGTATCATCACTAAGAGTTGTGATCCCTGACTAGGACCTTCTTCAAGCAGAGCTCAATAAACATCCCATCTTTCAGATCCAGCCGATCGTCTTCCCACAACTCACTTTCCTTGGGGATCGGTCTCTCCACAGAAGTGGCCACAATATTTCAAAGTTTCTTATAAACGATTTTATAAGCTAGTCTTTGTATGAACTACGCGCGGAAGGACTTAATCCCTCTGACTCCCGCACCCTGACCACTAGCATTCTACACTGTCAATCATGTTCATCATCATCAAGTGCCTTGCCGCATAGCGTTGGCGATCATGGCCCTCCATATGTTTCTATCCCTTGTTGCCTCAAGCACATTTTCCACCCTCTCTGTCTTAAGCCACTCTGTGTGTCCATCCAATATTTTCCCCTGGGTCTACCTGGTGCTCTCTTTCCCTCCACCTTTCCTGTTGTGACCAGGCGCTCCAATTCCCCTTTCTTCATAAAATGGCCTATAAATGTTACCTGTCTTTTCCTAATCTTCCTTATGAATGATCTTCTTGTGTTAGCAAAGCGAAAGTTTAACCCCTTGACGCCCTCGCCCTATCTACCAGCTTCCTACTGGAAGGTGGTGGATACGTTTTTCTGATTGATTGATTTGGTTCATTTTTACGTTGGCATCCACCTCAGATGATATGGCCGACGGGGATAACCATCCCAGGGAAGTGGGAGAAGGGGGACTTACCTAATCCTATACTAACACCACCAGAACAACAATGATGTTAAGATGGGTCAGCGAGAAGGCCAGTTTTAATGTAGCGCACCCCGGGATTCGAACCCACAACCATTAGCATGTGAATTCGACACTCAGCCAACTGAGCTGCTGAGGCCCGCCTGGATAAGATGAGGGAGTAAAAAGATTGTTATTTTTTCATTCAATTGGTGGATAGGGTGCGGGAATCACTGCGTTAAACCTCAATCAACGAACTAACGATACGCCCCATCTTAAGTGTATATGTAGTGATAATTATGAATATATGTAGTAATAATTGTGTGCATACGTAGTGATAATTATGTGTGTATGTAGTGATTATTATGAGTATATGTAGTGATAATCTTAAATCCTGCATCAACGTAATGCCCTTTGATGTAAACACCACCTTGTATTATTTCTACAAGCAAGTAGGCTACTACATTAGTAAATGTAGATGCATATTGTACTGTAAAACGGTGTTTGAGCAAGGAAAGAAAAGAAATTTTAAAGAATCTACCCACGATACAATGCCTATTTTCTCCAGGTGAAGTTATTAGTAAGTGCGTAAGAAAAGTTTGCATAATCAATAATTACACATTAAAGCAGGTCTGCGGGTCAAAATCTTCGCCATAGAGGTCGGGGCAAGAGGGTTTGTGGGCACCTCCGCTTATGATCTCATGAAACAACTCGCCATTTCTGGGAAGAAGAGGACTAGAGCCCTTAAAGCGATGGCAGAGGCAGCAGAAAGGAGCTCAAGCTGGATCTGGGCAAGGAGGAACCAAAAAAGTGAACTTCATAAGGATTAAATTCCCTACAGATGATGTGTGCCCCGTTAGCACATTGGTAAAACCGCGTACCGCAGTTCTGAAGCGCAGAATCGCCCAGGTTCGATCCCCGGCGTGGGAAAAAAAAAAAAAAAAAAAAAAAAATAGACAACAGCAGAAGGGCATCCAGGAGTCATGACCTGGATGTGGCCCGGCCCCCCGAGAGTGTAAGGAATTCAGGGCCGAAACACTTGTCTAAAGGGGGTTACTTCTCTGAAGACCTTCTGTTGTCTAGCTCTCCCTAGAGTTTCTTTCTACCCACATAAGTTTTATCACATATTTTTGATCACTGTTTTATAATTTAGTTACATTGATAACATAGTAAAACTTGATTCAATACATTCATCCACTTCATTGTGACTGCAAAAAATATTGTTTTCCATGTTGTAACAATCATGTCACCGTAATATGAAGACAGTATTAAAACCAAGGAAAAGAAAAGAGAAAAGAAAAAAAAAAAAAAAAAAAAAAAGAAAAGAAAAAAAAGAAAAAAAAAAAGAAAAAAACAAAGAAAAAGAACAATCATATTTTCAAAATGCTCCGCAAGGAAAGACTGTAGGTTAATCTGTTGACTCCCGCACCCTGTCCACCAGCATCCTGCTGTGTCGACCATGCTAGCAAAGCAAAAACTTAACCTTTTGACTCCCGCACCCTATCCACAAGCTTCCTGAAGGAAGTCAAAGGGTTACGGTTTCGCAGCTGGTGGATAGGGTACGGAAGCCAAAGGGTTAAGTAGACCCAGGATACAATTTTCCACCACGATTAAGTCTTATATCACATCGTAGTGTTTGCATCAGCAAGGGACGTAAGTCTTGGCTTGGGGATGTCCAGTTATCGATTTGAGGACTTGCCTATAATTTCAACTATTTTCGAGATTTCCATGTCATAATATTTATACACCCAAAAATTCCCAGCTTTACAAAAATAAATAAATAAATAGATAGATAAATAAATAAATAAACAAATAGATCTAGGTAGATAGCTAGCTAACTAGCTAGGTAGATAGACAAAACAAAACACACTAACATAAAATAAAGTAAAACACACAAAAAATAAAATTAAAATAAAATAAAATAAAATAAAATAAATAAATAAATAAATAAAATGAATAAAAAAAAAAATAAAAAAAAATAAAATAAAAATAAAATAAATAAAATGAAATGAAAATGAAATGAAATGAAATGAAATGAAATAAAATAAGAAATTTTCAAAACATTGTACGGCAGTTTCCGCAGTTTGGGGTTGTCTCGAGCGAGGAAAGAAAACTTGTAAAGCTGTGTAGCAATGATAGACTACCTTTTATTCTGCAGGCTGTCATTTTTTTATCGCAAAAAGAAAAAACAATTCAGTACCTCAGTATAGTTTAACACAGGAGGGAGGTTTAAACAAAAAGAAACGAGTGAGAAGAACACAGACGAAATGGAAAACACAGCTCCAAATAGAGAGACAAGAGATCAAACTAGATGCCAAAATTAAGATTTTTTAAAACAATAGAAACCTAATACATAAACTAATGATGGGTCAAATGCTGTTAATAAGTTGTACATCACTGTACAATGGGATCTAAATATTTCTTACAGGCTTAAAAAAAATCCTGATACGATCAGTTCAAGTATACAAAGAGTTGCAAGTCAATATGCCATGGAAATATTCCAAATGCTTTTGACCAGTTGCAATTTTTATGAATGCAAGTAGTCATTTTATTTACTGGTCTGAGTTCGTTTAAATACATTCTTCATCTATTTATTTGTTTATTCACATTTCTTAACTTTCACATCTAAGGCAAACTGATCTCGGAGAATGATGATAACTATTTCATTTACCAAATAATTTACATCCTTGTAATTTCAGAAAGCAAATGTAACGTTTTCTTACTGAGCCCCCAGATAAGGTAAAGGGGCAAAAAACTGAACAAAATTACAAGACCAACTGAAAGTCCCATCTCCCCTGTTACTCTTCCGTCCCCTCTCACCCCCTTCCCCCGTCCTACAATTTTCCCGTACAGCACTTCATCTCACAATATCCCTAATCACCATCATCATGTTCCCTGCCGCATGGCGTTGGCGATCATGGACCTCCATACGAATCTATCCCTTGTCGCTGCGAGTACACCTTCCACCCTCTCAGTCCTCAGCCACCCTGCAAGTCCGCCCAATATTTTCTCCCTGGGTCTACCTAGTGTTCTCTTTCCCTCCAGCTTTCCTGTTGTAACCAGGTGCTCTAAATCCCCTTTCCTCACAAAATGGCCTATATATGTAGCTTGTCTTTTCCTAGTCTTCTTTATCAATGATATTCTTGTGTCTGCCTCCATCAAGACTAGTCTCGTTTGTTTTCTTTGCTGTCCATGGAACTCTCAACATTCTTCTAAGAAACCACATCTCGGCTACCTCAATCTTGTTCTGGCTTTGCGTGTTGACTGTCTATGCCTCACAACCGTAAAACATTATCGGTTCTATATAACATTCAAGAACTCTCTTCCTGGTGTTAATTGGTAGGCATTTGTTGGCAGGAATGCTTTTCATTTAATATCAATAGCCCCAGAAAAGCGGGAATGCCAGAGGCAAACAATGTAAAGCAAATTACATGACTACCCCAACTATTGCGATAAATCAGATAAACTTTAAGACATAATTTTTAAGAAGAAAAAAAATATTGCAAAACATCTATTTTCATGTCAGTCGCTTAATATTTCACTGCTTCAGTTCAAATGAAAAGTATGCCAGTCTAGCCAGCAACTTGAGGACATCTGAGTTTAAAGCCAAAGTCCTCGCGGCACATCAGCCTATAATGTGATGAAGCAGCTCTCGATTTCGGGGAGAGAGAGGACAGAGCCCCATGTGCAATGGCAAAAGCAGCAGGAAAAATCTCCAGCTGGATCTTTACCAGGAAGAACAAAAGTGAACTTCATAAGGCTTAAAATTCCCCATGTATATTGCTAATGACCGATAGCTAAGTGGTTAAGACATCTGTCATAAGGGTGACTTTCCCTTGAGAAACCTGACGTCCTAGGACGCGCGGGTTCGATTTCCGGAGGAGGACAAATTCATGTGTATATATATTTATATATAAAATAGAAATTTTTTTTTAAAAAGGCCACAGCTGAGGGGGATCCAGGAGTCAGGAGTTAAGGCTTTCCTGGTGCTTCGTCCAGCAGGAGAAAAAGGCGGATATGGCGGTTATTTGTCAAGAATCTTTTCAAAAGATTGCAACTCCTTCTCCTCATTTACTATGAATCTATTTATTTACCGATTTATTTGTTTCTCTCTTTTCTTTTCTTATTCGTTTATTTATCGTATCAAAATGCTCAATAGTTAATTTCAGGGAGTGGTAGAAAGTAAAGATTTTTTTTTTCAGTTTTGTGTTGTTGTTTGCAAGGTTTCTTCCCTTTGATGGTATGATTTAAATTCTACATCACAAGCATGATACAGATAGGTTAACAGAACTACACACTTACAAAATAAAGTGAAAATGGGTGGCGCTGCACTGCGGCGATAGTTACCCTCCCCGCGGACAGCAGCCCTAATTTCACATGATAAATCCATTGGGACAAAAATTAAATTGATACAATACAGTTGAAGATGCGAAAAGATCTATGTATGTATGTATGTATGTATGTATGTATGTATGTATGTATGTATGTATGTATGTATGTATGTATGTATGTATGTATGTATGTATGTATGTATATATATATATATATATATATATATATATATATATATATATATATAAACACACGTCAAAGACATGTAATGTAGGCTACCACAGATGGGCGCCGAATTTAATACAATACAGTAATACAGTTAAAGATGCGAACACACACACACACACACACACACACACACACACACACACATATATATATATAAAATATATATATATATATATATATATATATATATATATATATATGCATATGCATCATCATCATCGTCATCGTCATCATCATCATCATGTGCCCTGCTGCATGTCATAGGCAATCATGGCCCTTCATATGTATCTATCCCTTGTTGCCGCAAGCACATCTTCCACCCTCTCTGTCCTCATCCACTCTGCAAGTCCGTCCAATATTTTCTTCCTGGGTCTACCTCCAGCTTTCCCGTTGTGACCAAGTGCTCTAATTCCCCTTTCCTCATAAAATGGCCTATAAATGCTGCCTGTCTGCTCCTAATCTTCCTTATAAATGATCTTGTGTCTGCCTCCATCAAGATTGTCTCGTTTGTTTTCTTTGCTGTCCATAGAACTCCCAACATTCTTCTTAGGAACCACATCTCAGCTGCCTCAATCTTGTTCTGGCTTTGATTGCTGACTGTCCACGCCTCACCACCGTATAACATTATCGGTTCTATATAATATTCAAGAACTCTCTTCCTAATGCTAATTGATAGGCATTTGATAGTAAGAATGCTTTTCGTCCTCTTGAATACTGTTTTGGCTTGGCCGATTCTGATGGCTATTTCTGATGTGCATATGCCTTCTGGTGAGATGACCGTTCCCAGATATTTAAACTTATCAACCTGTCTCAAAGTATGCACATGCACAATAACAAATACACACATTCTAAAAGATCCTGTAAGTCATGTCAGTGGTGGCTTATGGAAGCATGCATGTTTACATAAGATACAGACCGTGCTACAACATAGTGAAAATTAATGTAGTCAGCCTCCCTAAACAGCTTGACTTCCCGCGCTCCACTAAAAAGTGAGAGTACGTGTAATGCCCAGTAAATCAGAATCAGAATCAGAAATTTATTCAGTAAGGCCAAAGCCCCATTTAAAGGGGTGTGAATACCTATTAAACATTATACAAACAAAAATATAATGAAATGTCGTTCTTGAATAATGCAGACTTCAAATATTTTGGCAAAAATACAATATAGGACCCACAAGCAGACCTCAATAATACATGTACAATAGGAACATATAAATAGATTTCACAGACACACATCACAAAAAATTAACTTTGTGATAAAGCAAACTCTCTTCTCTTGACAGATTTATAGACGCATGTTTGCCAGATTTGTTTGTAATTGTACGCTCATTTTTTGAAGCCAGAGAAGTGTCACTTGAACACCTTAACTTCATAAGCAATATGCTGTATGGAAAGACCCGGTGTTTCATTTCTTGAACAAAAAATACACGTACCTTTGGACGCCACCTATCGCTCAGTTTACCCCTCGTTGCACATAAAAAACACATATAGATACTTGCTTTCACATCTCAGCTTCATAAGCAATATGCTGCATTCAAGGATCAGACGCCAAATTCGTCTTTATTAAACTACTGATAGAGGCTACCTATCTCGCTTTTACATAGACAACTTCAAAAATAATATATCGTATGGAAAAGACCCTTCACTGCATATGTAAAACTAAAAGACACATATTGAGGCTTCCTACCTCCCTCACTCTGACATCCAAGCTTTAAAACCGACCTGCTGCAAGAAAGGAACCCTCACCCCTCAGCAGCGGCACAAAGCAGAATGCCAACGCGACAAGCAAAGTGGTCGCCGTTGACTTTTATACAGTCACGTGATCGGGCGTGATGCCTCGCCCAAGGAAAGATGGGAAGGGTTGCAAATAAATATGGATTCCGAACTGGTGTTTTCTGCATGAACAACACACCAACATTGTTGCTGGCATTTTACACAGCTCATCTTCGTGACTGTGATTCATCATCGCAAATTTCATTATGAAAATGGTTTTATTCGCAGGAGTTTGGAGTTGTCTCAGCTTCAAGAGGGATTCATAGCGTTGGGACAATTTTGTATTCGCTCCACCCAAATCTGCCAGCAGTTATCTGGCAGACTCCCCAAACCTTAAAAAACATGCACTGGCAAATCTTGAAATGCGGAGAAGGTGGAATGGATGAAGAAACCTATAAAAAACCAAAATGTCACCATCAGAATAGTGGAAACACGAAGATAAGCAATGAACAGGACAGTTTTTAATTTTATTTGCAGAATTTAAAGCATTGTATCCTCGTTAGATTTTAATTCCTTTCTTTGTGATTTTTTTCAGGCAGAGGAACGCGAAGAATATTGCAAGAAAAGACTGAGGTTCTATCAATGTTACATTCCTGTGGGTTGTACTGGTAAAGCCATTTTCTTTCTTTGTCTTTTCTTTCTTACTGTTATGTTTTTCTTCCGTTCTCATTTTGTTTGGCAGATTCTACAGATAAAGCCATTTTCTTTTTTGTTTCTTCTTTCTTTTCCGTCTTACTGTTATTTTTTTCTTTCATTCTCATTTTGTTTGGCAGATTCAAAAGAAAAATAATGTTTGTTTATCAGTGAGGGAGAAGGATGCAAAAACGTAAATTGTATGACCCCTCAGACCATGGATGGACATAGTGTATATGGGAAACAAGAGGACTTTAAATGGTATATTCAAAATAGAAGAGGGGTGGAGGGAATTGAATTAGAATTGTTTTCTTTATTCAAAATTGAAAGTATTTAATCCTTCAACAACTCGTTGATGTACGAAAGCTAACAAATCGTCATTAACCACAGCTCAACAAATGAAATGAAACATTGCAAAGGGACTTAAACAATTTTCCCCATTTTTAAATCAATCAAATAAATTCTGTATCACTCAAACGAGCACATGATAAAAACAGATTTTACAGAAGATTTGTTGTTTTTTTTCAAAAACTTATTTCAACGTACAGAATATTTTGGACATTCAAAAACAAGAATACAAATCATCTGTTAGTGCATTCGTTTCATCAGTTTTGCGTATTTTGTTGAAGTGAATAAGTAATATTCTTACAAAGCACAGCTTTTGACTATAGACTTTTGAGTTCTTCGGACACCATCAAACCCATTTTCGACCAGAAATGCTTGTAGGTGATAAATCCCAGTCCAGGAATATATCGCTTTTATATGCAAGTCGTACATAATTCTATACAGTCGAGCGGAATATTTGGCAGAGGTATTATTTATTTTAAAATCTCACCAAAATGGAATCATTCTGGAATTAACCCCTTGACTCCCTCACCCTATCTATCTGCCAGCATCCTGCATTGTCAGCCATGAGAGCAAACACTTAACCCTTTCACTCCCTCACCCTATCCACCAGCTTCCTGCAGGAAGTTGGTGGATAGGGTGAGGGAGTGAAAGGGTTAATTTTTGCAGCCTGTGGACAGGCTGCGGGAGTGAAAGTCTTACGTGAAACCGAAAAATGGATAAAATGTAGCTTCACCATAAATCATGTGAATCACAGTGCTTTTGTGCAATCGAAACAAATGTTTTAGAAATCTGATTCACACAACTATTCAAAAACACGCACGATTTCAACACGTAAATTTTGCATCCGTAGAGCAGAGTTATGGTTTTATCAGAGACTACTACGTGTCAAATGGACAGATAGAAGAACTAATGAAAGTGTCCTGGAGGAACTTGATACCACCAGAAAATTACTGGCAGACATCAACAAGAGAAAACTAAAATACATTGACCATGTGTCACGAAGCAAGAACACGGACCTCATGGCAACCATTTTTCAAAGAAAAACAGAGGCAAAATTGAAGAAAGGCAGACCTCCAATCTTATACATCGAGAACTTAACCAACATCAGTGGCCTAAATATTCAAGAGGTGGTCCACAAAAGTCAAGACAGAGCTGTTTGGAGGAGAGTGGCAGTGTCAAACAGTGCAGTGGACAGCACTGAACCGGTGACGCCGACGGGTTGTTATTGATATTTTTGTTTAACGCCCAGCCGACCGTGTAGAGCCATATCAGGGCTATAACTGTTTCAAAATATACAAAACTTCAACAGGGAAAAAAAAAAGAGAAAAGAATATTAAGTACCCATACCAATGCATTCGTGCACATAATCGCAGGACATGCCCCCGACGTTGACCACTCCGTCCAATTTATCGAACAGGGGATTTAAAAAACACACCTGTATACAAATTTAAGCATACCTAAGGACACCAAAACATACAAATCAAAACGGGCTTAAATTACCTAAAAATGCTTCCGCATATCTCACCTCCCCAGAGCCAAAAATGCATATAATACATGCACCCAATTATCAATCCTAAGAAAAAGTACATAAGACTTTATCGAACACATACAGGTGAATGGACCAGCAAGGCAGAAAATTATAGAAAGAAATGACAGAAAGCAAAGGAACAAGGCAGAAACAAAGAGAGTGACAGAAAAGAGGAAATTTCTAGCACAGAATTTCCAGAAGGTGGGGATACTATTTATGCTGATAGACCCCCGGCATCACCACGGGAGTACGCCGACGGGTGAGGTGAGGTGAGGTGAGAGTTAAATAGGTAAAATACATATTTCATAAAGACGCAGTGTAGTACTGCAGGCAACGGTTTGATTTCTTTACCGTTTGCAACAAATAATCATAGCAGCTTGACCACTGTCACCATTAACATTTTCTTCCTATGAAAAAAAAAATCTAATTCAACAAAACCCAGTTCCTGAATGTGTAAACGTTCTTCCATTTTCCAGTTACTGTTGTGATTGTTATTTTTCTTTAAAGTCCAACCGCCTTCGTAGAGCCATATCAGGCTATAAGCTATAACCATTTCAATACACACAATAGTCCAACAGGAAAAAAAAGGAAAAGAAAATAAAGTATTCATATCAATGCATTCTTGCACATAATCCTAGGAGATAGATCTACCCCTAATGTTGACCACTACGTTCAATTCATCACACAAGGGATTCAATAAACATACCTGAGAACAAATTTAAACATT
>JAPXFY010000029.1:32281820-32309320 GCA_030674185.1 Monoplex corrugatus
ACAGCAAACCGCATCTGTTTCATGCATTTCATCACTGGCACTAGTGGTCAGCCAGCTCACTTAACCATACAAAAAATAACAAGTCCACTTGGTATTTCATGTACATTCCTTCCGGTTTAAAAACATCAGAAACTTATTCATATAGCATGAAATGAAAATGTATTTTCTTTAGTGTACATTAGATTGAAATAGGACTGTCGACCGAAAAGATTAATTAAATGGCTGCAAATAATTTGTTGGGGGTGCAGAAAAAGGTATCACCGTCCACTGTAAAACAGACGAAACTAAAAGTAGGTCGAGATAGGGAGGCCAAATTGTACAAAGTACTTTTCCAAAAGTACATTAATAACTTAATCATTACCTTTTACTTTAAAACATTTATAATCTCCCCAGGCAATGCGTTGAAACGTTCAGCTTTAGATACTTCGTACATATTGCATATTGCTGTGTATGCTGTTTTCAACGAAATATACCGATACGGCTAAATACACCGATAAGGCGTTCACAGACATGCCCCGCATTCATAATGCTTGCCCAGGGAAAAAGTTGAGGTCTCTAGCATCTCACTTCCTGCGAGCACCGGGTTAATGGACGACCTTTTCTCCCTTACCCATCACTCACTTTTGACAACCAAGCGCCAGAACCGTTTCCATGCATGGACCCATCCGCCCCATCAGCACTGGACTGAAGGCGGAATGATTGCCTGCGCCTCCAACAAAATGGACGACACTGGCTTTTATGGCCTCACGTGATTGGGCGTGACGCACCACACTCAAGTAATGATGGGAAGGACGGAATGCATGCTAAGGGCGGAGGGGGGGGGGGGGGGGGGGGCAGAAGCAGAGTAAAATCATGTGCTGTCTGCAGGACAGATCATGAAACATAATAAATTGTTTCTTTACGCTGTTCATTTGGTGATACAGTTCGTCTGAAAAATAAACGAGCATAAAACTGAATACCTGAAATGAGTAGATAAATACAATAACTAAACAAATATAATAAGTAAGTAAATAAATAAACAAACAAACAAACAAATAAATAAATGAATAAACAAACAAACAAATAGATAAATAACTGAATGAGCCGGTTGGTTCTTTCGATCGAGCCGTGGACTCAAGATTTGACGTCTCGAGTTCAGTCCTACCCTGTGACATGAAAAAAAGTAGCCTGTTCATTGCTTCATCTTAATGTATCCATCATTATTGTGGTGTCATCCTAGTTTCTCATAGGTCCTTCTACCCCCCGCTCCTCCTTCATCATCCCCCCTGCCCCTCCCCAACTTTTTCAAGACATTACCTGCGCATTGCGTTTTGCGTAGGTAAAATGAGTCTGCCAGATAATTGCTGGCAGATTTGGACGGAGCACATACGGAGTGCAACGAATCCCTCTTGTACAAACTCTTAAGTACGAAAATGAGTAAATTAAACAAAAAACAAACATAAAAAGATGTTTTTCTTGTCTGCAGAATCCCAGCTATTGTTAATATCACAGGAATTCCTTAGGGCGGCAGATGCATTGAGACACTATTTGATGTCCCAGTAGAATGGATCGGTAAATTAAAGGCAAACATCACAGGCCACTAGCAGGTATCGCATTTTGAAAAGTAATGGTCAGTCGCCATTGTCCAGTACTAAAACCTTTCGCAGTTGGGCACAGAAACGGAATAAGGCTGTAATGGGGGCAAGAGGAAATAAACAGACATTAGACTGGATGGATTTCTGGATGGATCAATACCCTAGACCTGTGAAGTGACCGCACCAAAGACCAGAAGCAAATATCAAGAAATAATGCCATTATTCTCCACGTTGGGGAGTTGGACAGATTCTAAGGGGTGACGCTTAGCAGTAAAAGTCACCGTCCGAAACGGACTTTTGAAAATGGCGTATTATCGTAATTGGCCGAAGGTAACGTTAGATGTAGCCACCACAATGTCAGGATTAAACTTCGAATCATTCAACCTTGAAGTCAGGCTTTAGAGACGCGGTCAGCTAATTACAGGCGGTCCTGTTGATGGTCAGGGAGGGAAAGCGTCCTGACCTGAATTTCCTTCTATAAAAGGAATAGTCAGTCAGCCCTCGGATATCTCTCTTGTGGGGGAACCAGCTTCCAAGGTACGTCACAGGTATGTGACCCACGTTTTATTTCGTACTCATGTTAGGTGTTAAGGTTAGGGTTAGAAGTTAGAAGAATGTTTTACTTTTCAGGAAACAGGAAGAATAGAAGAGTTGGACAGATGGAAATGTTCAGTATTTTAGTAACCTGTAAGATAGTGAAGATTCGTTGTGCATTTTAGGATTTAAGGCCATTGGGCCTTAGGCCGGTAAGAACGGTGAATTATGTCTTACGTTGAAGTTGATCAATTAAATAAATGTGCTGTATTTATCATTCCATGTGTGGACTACCTTTGAGAATCCTTGTCTAGTGTGGTTAGTGCATTTCCTCTCGTCACACTCTCCTTCCTTGTTGAGTGCATGATTTCCAAGCAGAGAAACAATCCTTCATAATCAGCCCCAATTACAATCCTTCGTAAACATCCTCAATTCCTTAGATACATTCCAAATCCTTCTTGCGATATGAACATCGATAGACTTTCCATCCCTCTTTGGGATCTCCGACAGAGGTAGACGACAGCAATGATACAATGCTATGTACGATGGATAATGTTTTCGCAGCAGAAGTAGATAGTAAACCCCGCTCTTTGATATCGTTCAGACTTTTTCTCACCCGGGGTGTGTGTGTACGGAGAGGTGGGGTTTGTGACGGGGGGGGGGGGGAAAGAGAGAGAGAGAGAGACAGACAGACAGACAGACAGACAGACAGAGACAGATAGAGACAGAGAGACTGACAAACAGACAGAAAGACAGAGAGACTGAGACAGACAGACAGACAGACACACGCACACATACAGAGAGAGAGAGGCAGACAAGACAGAGAGACAAAGACAGAGAGACAGAGACAGAGACACAGAGAGAACGACAGACAGACAGACTGAGAGAGAGAGAGAGAGAGGACAGACAGACAGAGAGAGACAGACAGACAGACAGAAAAGAGAGAGAGAGAGAGAGAGAGAAAAACAAGACAGAGACAGAGACGAGACAGAGACAGACAGACAGAGAGACAAAGAGATGGGCGAATCATTGACAGTAGCCTTACGACCGGAAATTCCCAGCCGTTCAATATTATACCAGGCAATTACCACCACTGACAATATGCACCTACTGTATAAAAGTTCAAGCAGTGAAAGAAAGCAAGAAGCAAACATTACTACTGAAAGTAAACGAAAAATATAAATTCCATCTCACCAGTATGTGTGTGTGCCTGAGCAGTGAAGACGACCACAACCAGATTCCAGAGGGGATGGACCTCTAGGCGCTGTTCAAACAAAAGTCATGATATGATTTACCAGGCCTATGATTATAAATACAGGCTGAAAACAATATTCACAACAATAAAAGCAGCATCAGCAACTACAGAAGAAGCATCAACAACAATCAATATTAACAACAATAATAGCAGCAACGCCAGCTATAGAAAAAGCAACAACAATCAATATATACAACAATAATAGCAGCAACAACAAATACAAAAGCAGCAGCAGCAACAACAACTACAACAACACTCTGATTGTGAGCACTATCATTATCAGAAACTGAAAAAGCCAAGAAAATAATTACGCTCCATCCACCGATCATATATAAAAACGATGAAGTGGATTCTTTCAGAATATCAGTGGGTATGTATAAACGAATAAACGAAGAAATAAATATATGAACGAATATATACTAACTAACTGACTGACTGACTGACTGACTGACGAACTAACTAACTAACTAACTAACTAACTAACTAACTAACTAACTAACTAACTACATTAATAAACAAACTTTAGATAACGGTGAGCACGGTTGTTAACTGTTGTCCTTTACCTCAACTGGGTTGTCGTTTTTGACGTGGTGTTTGTCCTGATATGGCTCTAGTAGTCGGCTGGGCTATAAGCAATATTGACTTCAACAACCAACCAACCAACCAACCAACCAACCAACCAACCAACCAACCAAAAATAAATGCATAGATAAATACATAAACAAAGAAATAAATAAACGGATGAACGAACGAACGAACGAATGAATGAATGAATGAAGGAATGAATACCTAAATAAATGAATGAATAAATGAATACACATATAGAAAAGCTAAATTAAACTAACCATTCAACCAACTAATTCATGAGCGAACAAATTAACTAACAAACTAACCCACTGGCCAACAAAACAAAACAAAACAAAACAAAACAAAACAAAACAAAACTAAACTAAACTAAACTAAACTAAACTAAACTCAACCCAACTCAACTCAACTCAACTCAACTCAACTCAACTCAACTCAACTCAACTCAGCTCAACTCAACTAACTGACCTAAACTTACCAACTCACCCACTAACAACATAACTAACTAGCTGACTAACCACTGACGGACTGGCTGACTGTCCTACTAACTGTTTAACTTACTAACTATTTTAGTGTCCTTCGTTATGTTCAAATTAGTATTCAGGTATGTTTTTTAAACCCCCTGTGTGATAAGCTGGACGGAATGGTCAACGCCAGGGGCACCTCCTCAGATTATGTGGGCGAATGCATTGATATGTGTACTTAATTTTCTTTTCCTCTTTCCTGTTGAAGTGTTGTGTAAGTTTTGAAACAGGTTATAGCCCCGATATGGCTCTACGCAGTCGGATGGGCGTTAAACAAAAATAACAATAACTAACTAACTAACTGGAAAACTATATACAAATACATCTCACTTGAAGATCAAAACATGAACATAACATAATGGAAAGCGATTTTACTTTCAAACTTGGAGAATAAAGTTGTCTTTTTTTTCATTTCAGACAAGGACTTGATCTTTTTGTTTGTTCGAGGAGTTTTATTACCTTGCAAAGAAATGATCAAACAAAAATTAACTGTCTTCACCATTCGGCTGGAAACTGAACGCTTCTTTGGTATCTCTGTCTGTCTGTCTGTCTCTCTTTCCGTCTGTCTGATTCTGTGTCTGTCTGTCTGTCTTTCTCTCTCCTCTCCCTCTGTCTGTCTGATTCTCTGTCTGTCTGTCTCTCCTCTCTCTCTCTCTCTCTGTATATATATATTTTTTTAATATATATATGTGTTCGTTCCTTGATTTAACGTCTTTTCACTATAAGTGATATTAGAGGGGTAAAAATGGCATGGAGGATGATTTTTTTTTGGGGGGGGGGGAGGAGGAGGGAGGAGGGGAAAGAAGGGAACAGAGTAAGAGACGGGAAAAAAATTAAAAGGAATTGGCAAGGTCTTTAGAAAAAGGATATGGATGAACAGAGAAATGAAACTAGAACAACGCTAACATCACATGTAAAAGAAAAATCGTCATAAAAAGCAAAACAAAACAAAATAAGATAATGATAACTAAAATGATAACCTTAAAGTAACGCATTAACAGGACTGTGAACCAATGATTCTGAAATTTTAACTAACAGAACTTGATCTGATATTACTTCTTTAAAATGCTTTTTAAGATAGTTTCCTTGTGTAAACATCTTTGGTAAAAAATAGAAGCTTTCTGCAGTAAAACAAACAGTGATACAACGTGAATTGTTCACCACAAATACATAAAACGTTTTTATAATATTTTGTTTTCAAAGCGTTCAGTTGAATACGAAAATATGTGGTAACAATTAATCTCAAATGATATAACGAAGAATACTGCATTTTTTTACAGATACTTTGAACTGAAAGTTTGATTCTTTTTTGAGACATAAATTTTTCATTTAAATGTTCATGAAATCGAATCCATGATGCTAATTCTAGCGAGTTGTAAGCTTCTTTTACCGAGGTGTTAACATGTAATTCTATGGAATTTTCGAACGGAGTGCACCGGATTTAGCTGCTCTGTCAACTACGTTGTTGCCGTGAAGACCAACGTGAGAAGGCACCCAGCATAAACTGATTCCCGAGCCATTTATCTTTAAACAGTGTATTAGATGATTTGCCTCAATTATTAAATCAGGTCTTGTGTCTGTATCAAAAGACTGTAAGGCATATAATACAGATTTTGAATCAACAAACAGAACTACTTTGAAAGACACAGGCCGAAGGCTTATTAAAAAATGCAACGCTTGAACAACAGCGACCAATTCTGCTGTATATATAGATACATTTGCCCCAATGAAAAAAGACTTTTTAATGTTAAAATTTGGAACATAAAACGCTGCTCCAGCGCTCTGATTTGCTAAGACTGACCCATCAGTAAAAATGTGGAGGTGGGTACGGTACTTTTCATCAATGTGTTCACAAGCTGTGGATAGCGTAATGTTGACATTATCATCTTTTTTAACGTCTGCATAATCGAGATCAAACGTGGCTTTTATCATTTCCCATGTAGGGATAGGCGTTAACGTTGGTTTCTTGGCTAGTTCATCCATAGTTATGCTGGATTGTTTGATCAGGTCAGATATGTAAGTTGCGGTTGTAATTTGTGATGAAATGTTTGTTGCTCGGTTTGGAAAGTCAATATCAGACCTGATTTTAATTTCTTTGCTCACAAAATTATTCGCTTGTGAAGTAATTCTAATTGCAAACTTTGCTGTAGCTAGCTCACGATGGTTGTTTAGAGGCAGAATTCCAGCAACTTTGTACGTTTCCAGAGTAGAAGCATGAGTTGGTACACCTAGTGCAATTTTAAGACTTTTGCAGTCCAAGTTCTGAATCTTTTTTAGTAAATATTTAGGTGTTTTGAAAAAAACTTCTTGCGCGTAGGATAATTTAGACCTGACCAGCGCTGTTGACAGATGAATCATTATATTTGTATCCATTCCCCAGGGTAATTTGTTTATTATCTTTAGAAAATTCAAGGTTTTTCGTGCTTTTGTTAAAATATAATCAAAATGAACATTCCAGCTTAATTTCGACGTGATGTAAACTCCCAGAAATTTTACGACCTGTTTATAATTTAACACTTCACCAAGCAATTTGAAAGTAGGCAAGTTATTTGAGTTACCACCAGGATCAAACAGCATCATGTTAGTTTTTTCTGCCGACAACGACAGACCATTTTCTAACATATAGTTTCCAAGATTATCAAGATCAATTTGATACAATTTCCTGATGTAATTCCGTGTTCTCTGTGGAGTTGTCTTTTTTAAAGTGATATTCATCCAAGTGCATATATCAATTTGATACAATTTCCTGATGTAATTCCGTGTTCTCTGTGGAGTTGTCTTTTTTAAAGTGATATTCATCCAAGTGCATATATCATCAACATACTGTACTAAAACAACACGATTTGAAAGAGCTTTAGGAAGATCCTGTATAAGGATATTAAATAAAATAGGTGCTATCACTGAACCTTGTGGAATCCCCATGTCGAGGCGTCGTGAAGTAGAATAACTAGCTCCCACTCTAGCCTGTATTGTTCTATTAGCTAAAAATGATTTAATGTAATTGTACGTATTGCCAGATAAACCAACAGATTTTAGCTTGAACAATAAACGTTTATGCCAAACTTGATCGTAAGCTTTTTTTACATCAAAGAAAGTAGCTAAAACACTTTTTCTGCGGGCAAACTGTTGTTTGATCTGAGTCGTAAGTTTAACCAGGTGTTCAACTGCGGATCTCCCTTTTCTAAAACCCGCCTGGTTTACCGGAATAACGTTATTTTTATCACAGTAGTGTAAAAGTCTGTTTAAGATCAATCTTTCCATTAGTTTGCTCGTGTGGGACGTCAAAGCAATGGGTCTGTAACTGTTTTTATCAGTTTTCGATTTTCCTGCTTTTAATATCGGTATAACTATAGACTTTTGCCAGATTTGTGGTACAGTTCCGCTAACCCAGCATTTCTGCAAAATTTTGTGTAGGAAAATAAGATAGTTTTCAGGGAGATGTTTAATCATTTCAGTCGAAACTGCATCAACACCTACCGAACTCGTTTTGTTGTGTAGAAACAGTATTGTGTTTTTTAGCTCTTCTAAGGTGATTGGAGAATTAAACCAGAGATCATTCTGAGGTATTGGATCAGTGTAGATTGAGTTGTTATCTTCCATTTCTCTGTGATGTTTGCAGTCTGGAGATAAACCTTCAACTTTACTGTTTTTAGCAAATAAGTCCACAAAGGTTTCTGCTTTATCCATATCTGAAGGAAATGTGTTACATGTTTCTATCATTATCGGACACCTAGGTAAGTTGGTTCCATTCTTCATTTGATTCATTTTCGTCCAGACTTTATGGAAATCTTTGAAATCTGAAATTTCTTTTGTGCAGAATGATGCCCAATAATCTTTCTTTGCTTCAGCGATGATTTTGTTACATTGGATGTTAGCTTTTTTCATTTCCACATGATCTTCAGGTTTCCGGCTTTTGATGTAGATTTTGAATTTCTCCCTTTTATATTGAACTGCTTTCTCACATGCCTCTGTCCACCAAACATTACCCAATCGATTATTCGATCTAGAAGTTTTGAGTTTCGGAATTGATACGTCTGCAGCGGCTAGAATTGACTCTTGGAATTTAGAAAACATATATATATATATATATATATATATATATATATATATATATATATATATAGTGTGTGTGTGTGTGTGTGTGTGTGTGTGTGTGTGTGTGTGTGTGTGTGTGTGTGTGTGTGTGTGTGTGTGTGTCAGTAAAAAATATGAAATCCCCTCATACAAAATAACAGCAAATGGCACAACCTTGACACAGGGTGATAAATTCAAATACCTGGGAACGATCATTTCATCAGACGGCAGATGCACATCGGAAATAGCCGGCAGAATCGGCCAAGCCAAAACAGCATTCAAGAAGATGACAAGCATTCTTACCAACAAATGCCTATCGATTAACATCAGGAAGAGAGTTCTTGAATGTTATATAGAACCAATACTGTTGTACGGATGCGAGGCGTGGACAGTCAACAAACAAAGCCAGAACAAAACTGAGGCAGCCGAGATGTGGTTTCTAAGAAGAATGTTGAGGGTTCCATGGACAGCAAAGTAAACACACGAGACAGTCTTGATGGAGGCAGACACAAGTAGATCACTCATAAAGAAGATTAGGAAAAGACAGGCAACATATATAGGCCATTTTATGAGGAAGGGGGATTTGGAGCACCTGGTCACAACGGGAAAGCTGGAGGGAAAGAGAGCACCGGGTAGACCCAGGGAGAAAATTGTAGACGGACTTGCAGAATGGCTGGGGACGGGGAGGGTGGGGGAGATTCTAGGGGCAACGAGAGATAGAGGCAGATGGAAGTCCATGATCGCCAACGCCATGCGGCAGGGCACCTGATGATGATGTATGTGTGTGTGTATATATGTATATATATATACACACACATACATATATGTATATGTATATGTCCCATTATGTAACACATCAGTCCCAATTTCTGATTCAGCTAAAAACCTTGGTGTCTGCATTGACTCTACCCTCTCCATGAACAACTTTGTTTCTCAAACTGCCAGATCCTGCTACTATCATCTCCATCGTATAAAGCTGATCAGGAAGTATCTCTCTGTCGAAACAACTGCAAAACTCGTTCTCTCCTTCATAATGTCTCGCATTGACTATTGCAATTCACTCCTGTCTGGTCTTCCTACCTCCACCATTCACATCCTACAGCGCATTCAAAACAATGCTGCACGCCTTGTACTCAAAAAGAAAAAAGCTGACCACATATCTCCTCTCCTGGCACAACTTCACTGGCTCCCTGTATCAAAGCGCATACAGTACAAACTAGACACCATGTGCTACAAAAGCCTCAATAACGCAGCCCCCGATTACCTGTCAAGCCTACTTGAGATCTATGTTCCCTCACGTACCCTCCGCTCTGCCTCTGATCCTCTGACTCTTCGCTTTCCACGCACTAAGCTCAATACCTATGGTCCACGAGCCTTCTCTGTTTCTGGTCCACTCTCCTGGAACAAACTTCCTCTCTCAGTCCGTCAGCAACCTACTTTTGTCTCCTTCAAGTCCGCTCTCAAAACTCACCTTTTCTCTCCTGCATAAAATCCTAACCTCACTCAACCCTCCCCTCTGCAGCCTGTCTCCGCTCGGAGGGAATCACATGGTTATAATATATAATTGTATGCTATGCTCTCTATAATTTTCCATTGCTTTTATTCTTGCTTTTATTGCTTTTGTTCTTTCTCCCCATTTGTAGCCATGCGTGTGTGTGTGGGTGTGTGTGTGTGTGTGTGTGTGTGTGTGTGTGTGTGTGTGTGTGTGTGTCTGTATGTGTGCGTGCGTGTGTGTGCGAGCGTGCGTGCCTGCGTGTGTGTCTGCTTCAGCGCTTAGATTTGATTTTATCAAGATTTTGCGCTATATAAATATTGTAATTATTATTATTATTATATATATATAGTAAGCCAGTGCAAACTGTGTCAAGCTGGTCCTTTTTTCCCCAGGGCAAGGGGATATTCTTGGAGCCTGAAGTTTGGAGTTTGTTCGAGAGGGATTTGTCGTACTCGGACAATTTCATACGCGCTCCATCCAAATTTGCTGGTAATTATTTTGTAGACTCCCTGAGCTTGCGCAGAACCCCTCTCACATCAAGGTCTTGAAATGGAGAGAAGAAGTGGAGAAAGGACTCAGCAGATACTAAGCTGACACCACCAGGATGATGGAAACACTAAGATGGGCAACGAACAGGCCAGTTTTTAATGCTGCAGGCTGGGATTGAACTCGAGGTATCAGATATAAAGTCCATGGCTCTATCAATACAGCAACCCCAGCCCGATATTCTGAACAAAATAACGATAAAACAAGGAAGGCAATCACACGGGAGCCAAAGTCTTCCTCGCCAATGTGATATCTATCTATCTATCTATCTATCTATCTATCTATCTATCTATCTATCTGTCTGTCTATCTATCTATCTATCTATCTGTCTGTCTAGCTTTCTGTGTGTCAGTCTGTCTGTCTGTCTGTCTGTCTGTCTGACTGTCTATCTACCTACCTACCTACCTACCTATCTATCTATCTATCTATCTATCTATCTGTCTGTCTGTCTGTCTATCTGTCCGTCTCTCTCTCTCTATATATATAGAGAGAGATAGTTATACATTATATATATACATATGTATGTATATACATATCTATTTACATACATACATAATAATATACATATACAATATATATATATGTATATACTAACATACTAACATACATGATATATGTATATGTACATATATACATACATATACATGTATATATGAACGTGTATGTATTGGTGTATTACACGCGTGTAACAAAGTATATATTATACACAAGGTATATTTATGTACGTGCGTATGTTTGCATGTAATTTTAGTAAATTAAAATTGTATACTGATCATAATGTTCAGACCATTACAAAATATTTTTTCACACTGAATCTCTTTCTAGAGTTTCGATTTGTTAAGCTTGTTTATAATGAAAACTGAATGTAAAACGAAAAGAAAAAGTGAACGAGTGTGAAAGCAAATCGTGCACTGCTAACATATTCAAAGAGTTGTTTTACTGCTTCTTCGTTTTTGTTCATCCGCATACGAATTTGCTCAAAAGAAGAAACTAATTTTGAACAAACAAACAAACAAACAAACAAACAAACAAACAGTAAATAAATAAATAAACAAAAAGTAAGCAAACAAACAAATAAATAAATACAGAAATAGATATAGATAGATAGATACATACATACATACATACAAACATACACACATCATACATAATATATACAAACATACATTCATACATACATATATATACGTATGCATACATACATACATACATACATACATACATACGTACATACATACATACATACACACATACATACATACATACATACATACATACATACATACATACACACATACATACATACATACATACATACATACATACATAGATGGATGGATGGATGGATGAATGGATGAATGGATGGATGGATGGATGGATGGATGGATGGATGGATGGATGACAGACATACGTAGATACATAGATACAAACATAGCTAGATACACAGATACATATAGATAGATAAATGAATGAATGAATGAATGAACAAAATAAATAAATGAATAAACAAACAAATAAATAAACAAATAAATCAATAAACAAACAAACAAACAAATAAATATCGGTCTTTCAGAACTGGATAGCTCAGACAGTTTTTCGTCACAGTACATACAACAATTTGTCATAGAAGAACGAATAAGCTGCACTGAACCATTCATTGAAAGGCTTTACGTCATTGTTAAGGAACATGTGTAAAGTATTTTCTCAGCAAGACACAATGTAAACCAAAATTATCAGCAACATATACCACGCGTTAAAGGAACGTATACCACAAGAACATATAAAACGAAATGTCGCCCCAACAAAAATAATGCAACGTCTCACTAAAAGAATTGATAGAATTTCGATTGTCTGTCTATCTAACTCGAACCCCCTCCCTCAAAACAAACAAACAAACAAACAAACAAACAAACAAACAAACAAACAAAACAAACAAACAAACAAACAAACTAACAAAAACAGTGGCGTTAGTCGGCTATTTCGTATGAAGGTATACGAAAAATGCAGGGAACGGGTGCGTAAACTGGAGGGTGGATGGGTGGGTGGAATTTATGCTACCGTTCTTAAACTGTAGAGAAAAGTTTTGTCGCGGTTTTATGAACATGATTTTGTTGTTTGACAAAATGGATGTAATTTTTTTCTTTTCTGTTTATTTACTTATGTATCTATCTATGTATTTCTGTGTATTTAATTATGGATTAGGTATCTATTTATTCATTTATTCAGTCAGTCAGTCAGTCAGTCAGTCATTTATTTATTTATATACTTATTTATTTATTTATTTGCTTTGTTGAGTTATTTACGTGCGTGCTGCACCACGGGGACTTTTCAGATTGCTCATTATGTACAATAAAAATAATGATAATAACAATAATAATAACAACAACAACAACAATAACAATAACAGTAGTGCTAATAATGATAATAATGCTAATAATAATAATAATATTGATGATGGTGATCTTGATGATGACGACGACGACGATGATGATGATGAGACGACGATATAAATAATTATCATAACAATAGTAGTAGTATTAACACTATTTATACTAATAATATTGATGATACTAATGATAATGATATGAATAATGTTCATGACAGTAGTAGTAATAATAACAGTAATACCAATAACAGTAATAATGATAATAGTAATAATAATAATAATAATGATAATAATGAAATCTAAATCAAATAACTGCCAGCATTACAGCAAACAGAAAACCAGAAAAACAGAACAACAACAACAAAACAGAATCAGAACGCAAATTTACTAGAACAGAACAAGACAGGAGCAAATTTTCGGCCAACTGGCCTTCGTCAAGCGTCCATAAAAAACAACACACACACACACCTTACACTTACACTCACACACACACACACACACACACACACACACACACACACACACACACACACACACACACCACACACACACACACACACACACAATTTAGGATAACAACAGAAACTTCCCTGATGTTCGATGAACTGGGCAAAATGACTGATATGAAATAAATCATAACTAGTGCTCTGTATTTGTGGTTGTTGGGAAGTGGGGAAAACAAACGTGACGAATAAATCATAATGATGATGATGATTATGATGATTATGATGATGATAATAATAATAACAATAATAATAGTAGTAGTAGTAATAGTAGTAGTAGTAGTAAAATAATAATAATAATAATAAACAATAATAATAATAATGATAATAATAATAACAATAATAACAACAACAACAACCATCATCATCATCATGTATGATGATGATGATGATGATAATAATGGTAATAATAATAATCATCATGTAACAACAACAACAACAATAATAACAATAATAATAATGATGAGGATGTATGATGATGATTATAATGATAACGATGACGACGACGACAAGAATAATAATATTGATGTGTGTGTGTGTGTGTGTGTGTGTGTGTGTGTGTGTGTGTGTGTGTGTGTGGTGTGTGTGTGTGTGTGTATATGTGTGTGTGTGTTGTGTTAATAAATGAATAAATAAATAAATAAATAAATAAATAAATAAATAAAAAATAAATAAGTAATGAATGAATAAATAATAAATAACTAACAATAAATAAATAAACAAAGAAACATATATATAGCATATGCATATATGTGTATGTGTGTGCGTGTGTGTGTTGCATGTTGTTGTTATTGTTGTTATTTTTTGTGTACGTTTGACAAAGGCCAGTTGGCCGAAAATTATGCCTGTCTTGTCCTATGAATTAGATACGATATTTATTTCTATATAATTGTGTTTCTGATTTCTGTTTCTTTGAATGCTGGCAGTTAATTCAGGAAATGAACGCGTGTTTTAGTAAACTGTACAAAAAGAGAGGCTATACGATGAAGGCGGCATCAGCATGAATACACAAGAATGTATTTATACACACAGATGATTCAAATGCATACGTGCATTTGTATGCGTGTATGTGCGTAAAAAAATCATTCAAGAATAACATCAAGTATGTTACTACACTCAACAATGTATTTTCAATTAAGTTATTTCGTTTAGAAGGTAGGACCTATTACAAATATTTCTTATACATACTATGACCAAACCTGAATGGACACATTAAATTAACCATACATGTATTCAAGTACGAGTAGTGTGTATTGTTACAGTTATCAACAATATCGATGTCTGCAACGACACGAATACAGATGTGCATATACTTGTAAACAAGACGGGGGAAAGAACGAGAACAAGAAATATTTTATTTAAAAGGACATGAAATAAGCAAAGTAAATGTTTTTTTACATCCAGCTCTCCCCCAAAGAGGGTCTTTTTATTGTTGTTTAAAGCCCAGCCGACTGCGTAGAGCCATATCAGGGCTACAACCGCTTCAAAACATACAAAACTTCAACGGGAAAAAAAAATTAAGTACACATATCAATGCATTCGCGAACATAATCTAAGGACATGCCTCCGGCTTTGACCACTCCGTCCAATTCATCGCACAGGGGAGATTTAAAAAACACATCTGAATACAAACATAAGCATACATAAGGACACCAAAACATATAAAAACAGGCATAAGTTACCTAAAATTGTTTCCGCATATGTCACCTCCCTAGAGCCAAAATGTACTTAATACATGTACCCAATTATCAATCTTATGAAAAAGTACACAAGATTATCGAACACATACATGTGAATGGACCATTAAGGCAGAAAATGATAGGTAGAAATGACAGAAAGCAAAGGAACAAGGCAGAAACAAAGAGAATGACAGAAAAGTGGAGATTTCTAGCACAGAATTTCCAGAAGGTGGAGATACTATTTAAACTGAAAGAGCCCCCGGCATCCCCACGGGGGAAGCAAAGAGGGTCTACATTACGCTATGCATCAATTATACATTAGACAATACAGACGTTCCAACAAGACAAACATTATACATTTAGTAAAAAAAAATAGATTTAAAGTTTTTCTACTAAGCACTGCAAAATGTGTTAGTGATTGATTTGCTTGCTAGGTAGGAGACAAGTTAATGTATGCAGAAGTTGTGCAAAATGATTCTGATTAAATATAGTAGAACTTAAGACATGTTCATAGTTTTCTGATAGTGTGTTTATAGTGTAGCCCCTGAATACCAATCAAAACATCAATGGTATTGGTGAACGTTTTAGTTGTTGTGCACTGTCGAACACGTGATGATTAAGTTTATTTCTTAACCGATCCTAGTTTCAAGTGGACCTTTCGCGCACTTTGATAAGTCACTCCAGCAGCTTGTGCCAGAGTATGCTGAACTAGATTTGTAAAGATCCAGTACAGGTTTTATGGTGACAATTTGTGGGAATTCGATTCACGTTTCCCTTTGCTGGTGTATCTGAAGAAATGGACAAGGAAAAGTACGCTCCGTCTTCTTCAGTAAGCTGACGAAATTGACACAGAATATTACCATCTGCACATGTGTTACAATATCTCATTGTGTATGATGACAATAAAAAAAATGATGTCAAGTCGAAATTTTAGAAACATATCAGACACAGAGAGAGAGAGAGAGAGAGAGAGAGAGAGAGACAGACAGACAGACAGACAGAGATAGAGAGAGAGAGAGAGATCTAGACAAAGAGAGAGAGAGAGAGACAGAGCGAGACAGAGACAGAGATAGAGACAGAGTTAGCGACAGAGACATAGGGGTGGTGGTGGTGGTGGACGAGACAACACCAAAGACAAAGACAACACCAAAGACAAAGACAACACCAAAGACAAAGACAACACCAAAGACAAAGTCAACACCAAAGACAAAGACAAAACCAAAGACAAAGACAACACCAAAGACAAAGACAAAACCAAAGACAAAGACAACACCAAAGACAAAGTCAACACCAAAGACAAAGACAACACCAAAGACAAAGACAACACCAAAGACAAAGACAAACCAAAGACAAAGACAAACCAAAGACAAAGTCAACACCAAAGACAAAGTCAACACCAAAGACAAAGACAACACCAAAGACAAAGACAACACCAAAGACAAAGTCAACACCAAAGACAAAGACAAAACCAAAGACAAAGACAACACCAAAGACAAAGTCAACACCAAAAACAAAGACAACACCAAAGACAAAGACAACACCAAAGACAAAGACAACACCAAAGACAAAGACAAAACCAAAGACAAAGACAACACCAAAGACAAAGTCAACACCAAAGACAAAGACAACACCAAAGACAAAGACAACACCAAAGACAAAGACAACACCAAAGACAAAGACAACACCAAAGACAACACCAAAGACAAAGACAAAGACAACACCAAAGACAAAGACAAAGACAACACCAAAGACAAAGACAACACCAAAGACAACACCAAAGACAAAGACAAACCAAAGACAAAGACAACGAGACAGCGAGAGAGAGAGAGAGAGAGAGAGAGAGAGAGAGAGAGAGAAGAGAGAGAGAGAGAGAGAGAGAGAGAGAGAGAGAGAGAGAAACTGAAACTGAAAGACAAAGACAAAGACAGTTACAGTTACAATAATACGTCATTTGAACGGTACAAGTTTTCAGCTAGAAGCATTTTTAAAAGTCGCCCTTGCTAATCTACATGTCTGCCTAGAACTCGAACATACTCTACCGATATACAAATCAAGAAAGTATTAATAGAAAACATAAAACATTAGAAAATCAAAAAGTAACAGCTTTTGGTGTAGTTTGAGAGAGAGAGAGAGAGAGAGAGAGAGAGAGAGAGAGAGAGAGAGAGAGAGAGAGAGAGAGAGCAACAACAACAATGGACACTTTTTATTTGCGAGGGTATGAAATAAGCAAAGTGTATGCTTTTTTACATCCAGTCCTCGCCCAAAGAGGGTCTACATCACCCTACACATAAATTATACCTTAGATAACATAGATAATCCAACAACAAAATCATTACACCTTCAGTCAAGAAATACATTTGAGACGAGAGAAAGAGAGAGAGAGAGAGAGAGAGAGAGAGAGAGAGAGAGAGAGAGAGAGAGAGAGAGAGAGAGAGAGAGAACAAGAGCAAGGACAAAGGGTCAAAAATAAGCAAAATGTATGCTTCTTTACAACCAGCCCTCATTTCAAATACGGTCTACATCACACTACACATAACTTATAACTTAGATAAAATAGATATTATCAGTCAAAGAAGTATATTTGAAGTGAGAGAGAGAGAGAGAGAAGAGAGAGACAGCGAGAGAGAGAAAGAATACGAGACAGCGAAAGACAGAGAGAGAGAGAGACAGACAGACAGACAGACAGACAGACAGAGAGAGAGACAGACAGACAGACAGCGTGAGTGAGCGAGAGATTGAGAGAGAGAAAGAGAGAGAGAGAAAGAAAGAGAGAGAGCGTCAGAGACAGAGACAGAGAGAGAATGAGACAGCCGGAGAGAGAGAGAATACGAGACAGCGAGAGACAGCGAGAGAGAGAGAGAGAGAGAGAGAGAGAGAGAGAGAGAGAGAGAGAGAGACAGAGAGAGACAGAGACAGAGACAGAGACAGAGACAGACAGAGAGAAAACATAAAAGCTTAACCAACTCTATTATCATAAATTGTAAACATGAATGACGAATACACAGGTAAACAAATTAAACATGAACACATATGCTACTAACAGAACAGATCAGTAAGAAAACAGATCAAATTTAATAAACAGGAAATTTAGAGAGGTTAAATATATTCTAAACTAGATCTGAAAAGATGCTGTCTTATTTTTTGATAGCACTGAAGTTACCCTCGCGGAAATCTGATTCACGTTTTTCTCGGCAAGGGATATTTTGCTTTATAGATGGACTGCTATGTAAATAACTGTATGCAACAAGATGCTTGTCAAATGATTAATGTGACACGTCTAGTGTTGTTGACTAGACGGGTCACATCAGCCCAACAACGGAAACAAACGAGACAGTCTTGAAGGAGGCAGACACAAGAAGAACATTAATAAAGAAGATTAGGAAAAGACCAGCAACACTGTAGGACATATTACGAGGAAAGGAGAATTACAACACCTGGTCACAACAGGAAAGCTGGAGGGAAAGAGAACACTAGGTAGACCCAGGGAGAAAATACTGGACGGACTTGGAGGAGGGCTGTGGACAGAGAGGGTGGGAGATGTCCTTGCAGCGACAGGGGGTAGATTCGTGTGAAGGGCCATGATCGCCAACGCCATGTGGCAGGGCACATGATGATGATGATGATGATGATGTATCAAGATGTACTTGTTATTCTTTTTAGATGACTGGACAATGATAGAGGGAATTGTAAATTATGTTGTTGCTAGGGATTAAAGGCACGTTTATACACAGATTAGTGTTCTTCATATGTACTTGTTCGCAATTATTCCATACATTTGAAACATCAACTGATTCAAACCACAATAATAAAAGGACATGGAAGAACAGGTAACAAGCTTCAGGATGTAGGTGTGTGGGGGTGGGGGGTGGGGGGTGGGGGGTGGGGGGTTGGGGGACGTAGCGCAGGCAGGCTAACAAGTATAGCTTACACTTTTTAGAATAGAATCAGAGGAGTCTCACCTGTCTCACCTGTCGGCGGCACCTCGGTGTTGGCCGCTGCATTTTTTGACACCACCATCTCCCTCCAAGCCGTTCTGTCTTGACTTTTGTGGACAATTTCTTGAATATCTAGGCCACTGATGTTGGTCATGTTCTCGATGTATGAAATTGGAGGGCTGCCTTTCCTCCTTTTTGCCATCGTTTTTCTTTGAAATATGGTTGCCATGAGGTCGGAGGAGGTGTATTTGATGTGAACAGAGGCAGTTTCTGTGAGATGTCAATTATAACACCTTAATGCCCATACTCCGAAACCTGTTCAGTGGCATGGGATTTAAGCGATAAAGCCGGTGGAGGTAGTTTATGCTGATCATTTTTGTCAGGCTGTTACTATCATGCGTTGTGTGTGTGTGTGTGTGTGTGTGTGTGTGTGTGTGTGTGTGTGTGTGTGTGTGTGTGTGTGTTGTTGTTGTTGTTGTGTGTGTGTTGTGTGTTGTATGTGTTGTGTGTGTGTGTGTGTTTGTATGTGTGTGTGTGTGTGTGTGTGTGTGTTGTGTGTGTGTGTGTGGTGTGTGTTGTGTGTGTTTTGTGTGTTTTGTATGTATGTGTGTTTTGTGTGTTTTGTATGTATGTGTGTGTGTTGTGTGTTTGTATGTGTGTGTGTGTGTTGTATTGTGTGTGTGTGTGGTGTGTGTGTGGTGTGTGCGGTGTGTGTGTGTGTGTGTGTGTGTGTGTGTGTGTGTGTGTGTGTGTGTGTTTTCAGAATTCAGGAAGATAGTATCATCTGAGCACCAATCAGAAAGGGAGAGAAAGAGAGAGTGAGTGAAGCACGGAGAGGAAGAGAGGGTGGAGGGAGGAGAGAGAGAGGAGAGGAAGAAGAGGACAAAGAGAGAAAGAGAATGAGAGAGAGAATGAGAGAGATAGGAGGATCAAGGAAGGAGAGTAAGAGAGGCTGGAGGGAGAGAGAAAGAGAGAGAGAGAGAGAGAGAAGGAGAAAGAGGATGAGGTGGATGAGGAGGAGGAGAAGGAGGAGGAGAAGGAGGAGGAGGAGGAGGAGAGAGAGAGAGAGAGAGAGAAGGAGGAGAAGACAGTCAGACAGACAGACAGAGACAGACAGAGACAGACAGAGACAGAGAGAGGCAGACAGACACAATTTCATATGACTGTAACAAGCACAAAACTTCTACCAGGAACAGTGAGGTCAATCAGACACAAGGAAGGAAGATCAGAGAAAAATGGAAAGACAACATCAAAGCGCAATGTGAACCAGCTATCATAAAACCTAATGAAGTACCGAACAGGCAGAAATGGGAAAACCCTTTTTTTCCCCAACTTTCTGGAAATACATCAACGACGACACTACTTGTGGAATAGTCAAAGAAGTATTAAAAACAGCCACACAAAAACGAAAAAGACAAAAGAGAAAGCTGTTTCACAAACATCACAAAGCTCGGAAGTGGAATATTCGAGGCTTTTTTTTTTGCTTTTTTTCCTTTTTTTTTTCTTTTAATCATTCCTTCTAAATTCATTTTCGTGATGCTTAGTTTTTTTGTTTTTCCCTAGTGGATTAAAAATCCCGGCGAGATAACTTGAATCAAATATTTTTCTCTCTCCACATTTAAAATCATTCTAACAAAAATACAGAAGAATTAGATATTGTAATAACGTTATTGAGACGTCTGACCACCTTGAGACACGGGTTTGATTGCAGGTTTAAAAAAAAAAGGAAAAAAAAAAGGTGTCAGCCAAGGTGCCCGACCACCTTGCTGAATTATCTTCGAAGCCACTTATAAAAAAAAATTTAAAAAAATTAAAAAAGCCGACAGCGGAGTGGCATCCGAGAGTCACAATCTGGACACCACCCGGCCGCGCCCTATTCTCTCCCCCCCCCTCCCCTCGCACCCACCCCACCTTCCTTTAAAGTGTAAGGATTTTAGTGCCGAAACACTAGTGTGAGGGGCGCTTCTCTGAAGATCTTCAGTTGACCATCTCTCTCTCTCCGTCTCTCTCTCTCTCTCTGTCTTTCTCTCTCATTCCTTTCTCTCTCTTTCTCTCTCTCCCTTTCTATATCTCTCTCTTTTTCTCTCTCCATTCTCTCTCTCTTTCTCTCTCTCTCTCTGTCTCTCTCTTTCTCTCTCTCTCTCTCTCTGTCTCTCTCTGTCATCTTCTGTCTGTTCTGTCTGTCTTTACTATTATTATTATTTTGCTTGGTTACTATCAAAACAACGAAGTGTTCAAAAACCAGTTTTATTACAAATAGGCTTTCGTTTTGTACTCCTACTGCAAGATAGGAAAGTGACGAAACGTTAGCTTTAGTGATGCAGAGTTCTGGTTACTGGTAACACCAGGGACATTTGTGTCCGTTTTACAAAACTTCAACAGGAAAAACAAAGAAAAGAAAATTAAGTGCACATATCAATGCATTCTGTGCACATAATCTAAGGAGATGTCCCTGGCATTGACCACTCCGTCACAATTATCACACTGGGGATTTAAAAAAAAACAAACAAACGTGAATACAAATTTTAACATACCTAAAGACCCAAAACATGTATAAAAACGGGTCTTAATGACCTAAAATTGCTTCTGCATATCTCACTTCCTTAGAGCCAAAAATGCATTTAATACATACACCCAATCATCAATCCTAAGAAAAACGCATACAAGTGAATGGACCAGCAAGGCAGAAAATGATAGGAAGAAATGACAGAAAGCAAAGGAAACAGAAGCAGAAATGAAGAGAGTGACAAAAATAAAGAGGAAATTTCTAGCATACATGTAGAGTTTCCAGAAAGTGGGGATACCGTTTATTCTGAAAGAACCCCGGTATCCCCACAGGGACGGGGGGTGGGGGTGGGGGTGGGGGGGGACCAAAAGACTGACAGAGCGCCCTGGAAAGGTTTCCTGGGCTGCTCCCCAACCTCCAGCAATCTTTCCTTTTTCCCCTTTCTCCCTTTTCTAATTCTTTATTTCATGTTATTTTATTTTATTTTATTTCTAATTTTATTTCATGTTATTTTATTTGACTTTAATCTATTTTGCTTTATCTTATTCTGTTTTATTTTCTTTTATTTTGTTTTGTTTTATTATATTTTTGCGCTGTCTACTTCAGCGGGTTCTCTTTCGTCTTGCGTTTTAAAGCAGACAATTTATTCAGCCAGTAAAAGGTCTGTATATTTTTTGTCTAATAGTTTGCGTCTTTCTGTTTGTTTGTTTGTACCTTTTCAAGGGAGACAATTGTTTGTATCTTTTCAAGGGAGACAACACCACTTTCTCTCTCTTAAAAGGATGTAATGATTATACTCAAATTTTCCTTTGATTGAATTTAGATTTATTCCGTTGCGTTCAAGTCAGTATAATTTAAATCAATTCATGTCATCTCTTTGTATTCTCTAGTGAGCTTTAGTTGCTTGCAGATCACAGAACCCTTTTAGAAAACCTCCTTTAGATAACAATGAGGAAAGAAGGCGGGGGGGGGGGGGGGGGGTCGAGATCGTTTCATAGAGACCAGATGTGTGTGTGTATGTGCGGGCGTATGCATGCTTGCGTGCGCGCGCGTATGTGTTTACACAAGGAAGTTTCAGTCGTTTTGTCCTAATTTTTGTATTTGGTGTTTGTTCGTTTGTGATCTTACGCTTGACAAAGGCCATTTGGCCGAAAATGTGCGCCTGTCTTGCCTGGTTGTATTAAATACGCGTTCTGATGATTTTTATGTGTTGTTTTTTTTTCTGGTTCCTGTTTGCTTGAACGTGGGCAATCACACTTGTTTTGAATGTTAACACTTGATAAGTTTTCTCCGACAAATACGAGAATACACCATTGCTGTTTAAAAAAACAAAACAAAACAAAAACAACAAAAACAAACAAACAAACGAACAAACCCCACTTGTTCAGAGATGAATCCTCAATGTGAAACAATTTTTAGATCACATCAAAGAGATAAAAACAAATCGCGAAGTAAATTTTCGATAGGAATCATTTAAAAAAATCCATTCAAAACTAGAAACAAAACTTGATATAGATCTATTGTAAAAAAACAACAACAACAAAACAAAACAAAACAAAAACAACATCAAAAAAAAAACCCGTCATATCATTGTACCTGATTTTATTATCAACATGTATCTGCTGATGTTTAAATGTATGGCATCTCCAATTAAGGTGATTTCTCAGAATATTGAATGCTAAACTTTTCGGTTTCCCAATATAAAAGCTGAACGTTAACACATGGATCCATAGCGGCACACTGAAAAGTTAGGTTATGTTGCCCCAAACATTATTTGTTGTCACACCGGTACAGAATATCCATTTTTGTTAAATATCTATTCTAAAATTAAGATGGATTTCTGACGTAACTCTGAGGTTTAAAACGGCATATTACAGGAAAATATACTGAAACAAATTAAAGATGCTCAAAAATATTATTGTTCTTACATTTTCACAGCTCACGTCTTCGAATTTCCAAGAATCAAGTTTCTATTATTGCAACATTTCTATGTAAAAATAGACATACGTTTCACGCAAAAACTTTGAGCATTATGTTCATGTCCCGTCACCGACTTTTCACTGCCTCAAATCATCAACGAAAAGATACACAGATACACATGTCATTTACATGTGTCAAAGATTATTCCAGTGGTAGGCTGAAAAAACACCAGTATGAAATATAGACTAGGTAAAACATAGTCTAGGTAGGGCCTCAGGACCTGGCCAGATCATGGGTTTATGTGCAGGCTTAAGACTTGTGCCATGATCACCATACGCATGGCACTTGTGACGTTAGTGCATATGGAATTCGTTCCCTAGCGCGGAAACGTCATCTTGAGAAACTGAAACTGAATCAACGATAATGTTCGTCACACACACATATATGTCTACCTCTCCTCCACCATTATATTATTCCTTTTCTAGATTTTATCATTTCATTCGCTTCATTAGAATAGGAACGACAAAATGTTCTGATGCGAAAATAATGTTATAATCTGGTGACTTTTTAAAAAAAATTTTTTTTAATATAAATAGCTGAGCTGTTTCAGTTTCTTGACGGCAGGGAGATTTATAATGAATAATGCGTGTGTTGAAAACGAATATTAATTGAATTGATTTGTTCTTAACAAAATTTTAACAGAAAGGGAGATTACAGAATGACCTGACCATCTGGATTCACTATACGATTTTATTTACTGCCACTCCTGCTTCCATCCTTCTCGTTATTTATTTCTGTTGATTGGAAAAAAATGTAGTTTTTTTTTTTTAGTGGTATGCAATAATACTCGTCCCTCATGATCTCCCCCTCTTCCCCCCCCCCCCCCCCCCCCACCTACCCCCTTCTCACGAAACAATCCTTGTTACTTCTTTTGTGAAACATCACTGTGCAGGAAAAGAACAAAGCAAGCAGTTTCCCGTGGTTGTAAAGTAAAGCTGACGTGATGAGAACACAAGGCTTTTTATTCAGTTCTGTGACCTCTGAAAAATACATCATCTGTCTTCCTCTTATTATTCTCGATCCTTTTTCTTTTTTTTGTTGAAAGTTTTTTTTAAACTTTTTTTTTTAACCTTTTGACTCCTGCACCCTGTCCACCACCATCCTGCATTGTCAAACATGCTAACAAGGCAAAAACGTAACCCTTTAACTCTATCACCCTATCCACCAGCTTCCTGCAGGAAGTTGGTGGATAGGTTGAGGGAGCGAAAAAATTGCATAGGGTGAGGGAGTAAAAGGGTTAAGTTTTAGCAGTTGGTGGACAAGGCGGGGGGGGGGGGGGGGGAGAAAGTCAAAGGGTTAAAGACTTGGAGACATTTATCTTCGGCTAAAAGGACCCTCCCCCCTCCCTCTGTCTTCTGTATCTGTGTGCTAATGGTATATATGTTGTGTGTGTCACTATGTGTAACGAGGACTAACTGTAAGGCCGGTCCAATGGGATCTAATCAGAAGTCTCCTGTTGGTCACAGTTTGACGCTTTGCTTTCTCATTTCTCCACTGACAGCATGGACAGCACTGACATTAGCTTCATTGCCTGTGTCTGTCTGTCTGTCTGTCTGTCTCTCTCTCTCCCCCCCCCCCTCTCTCCATCTCTTTCTGTCTCTGTCGCTCTCTCTATATATATATCTGTTTCTGCACTCTGTTTCTCTCTGTCTGTCTGTCTGTGCGTCTTTCTGTCTGTCTGTCTGTCCCTTTCTCTCTCTGTTTATGTCTGTCAGAGAGAGAGAGAGGGCGAGAGAGAGATAGAGATAAAGACAGTCTTTATCTCTATCTCTCTCTCGCCCTCTCTCTCTCTCTGCCTCTCTCTCTCATTTCTCTTCTCATTCTCTCTCCTTTCTCTGTGTTCCTTTTACATGTGTTGTGCAGCAAGAATAAAGGTTTTGAAGCTCTAGCTTTGTTTTTCTTTGAGTGTGTGTGTGTGTGTGTGTGTGTGTGTGTGCGTGCGTGCGTGCGTGCGTGTGTGGTGTGTGTGTGTGTGTGCGCGCGCGCGTGCGTGTGTGTGTGTGTGTGTGTGTACGTGTACGTGTGTGTATGTGTTTGTATGTATATTACTGTGTGTGTATGTATGTGTGTGTGTGTGTGTTTGTGTATGTGTGTTTGTGTGTGTGTGTATTTACGCGTGTGTGTGTGTTTGTGTGTATACGTACGTGTGTGTGTGTGTGTGGTGTGTGTGTGTGTGTGTGTGTGTTTTGTGTGTGTGTGTGTGTGTGTGTGTGTGTGTGTGTGTGTGTGTGTGTGTGTGTGAACGTCAACATGCGTAAACCAAAATTTCTAAGCTGTCTGTCGAAAGCCATTTCTTTTCACGAATTGTGGATCACCTATCCATGCTAATGAGTAACTTTGAATAACTTCGATTACGTCTGGCCCAGAGTTCGAATCACACTGACCTGAAAGATACAATCACAGTGTGGTACTTATACACAGCTGTTACGGACGAAATTTAAACGAACAACCCTCCTTGTCTTCAGCCACTCTGCAAGTCCGTCTAGTATCTTCTCCCTGGGTCTACCCGGTGCTCTCTTTCCCTCCAGCTTTCCCGTTGTGACCAGGTGTTCCAATTCCCCTTTCCTCATAAAATGGCCTATGAATGTTGCCTGTCTTTTCCTAATCTTCCTTATGAATGATCTACTTGTGTCTGCCTCCATCAAGACTGTCTCGTTTGCTTTCTTTGCTGTCCATGGAACTCTCAACATCCTTCTTAGAAACCACATCTCGGCTTCCTCAATCTTGTTCTGGTTTTGCTTGTTGACTGTCCACGCCTCGCAACCGTACAACAGTATTGGTTCTATATAACATTCAAGAACTCTCTGGCTCCACGTTAAACATATCAAATGTGAAAGGCAGTGGTTGTCCCATTACTATAAGGTGCATAGCGGAATGTGGTGGTAGAAAGAGGCCTCGACGTTTCTCGAACTGAGCCAGCATTATAATGGTGATGCTCATCTCCTCTCCTATACTGCTTTACCTTCTCCGACACTGAACATGGTCGTGTTTCCCATTCACTTTTACGTGGGACTGGAGGCACAAAGTCTTTTCCGAGGCAGATTCAAACCCGTGCAGCAGGAATGGAAGGTGGGACCTCTACGCCATCCAAAGCTAACGGAAAAAAATATTGGGATCAACTATTGTGGGATTTTTCGGCTCCAACCGGCTCCTGTCTGGAGCTGAGCGGACTGTAGGCTCATTGGGAAGACTGGAACTACACAGTCGAATCTCATCCACTTCACGGATGCCTCACTAAGGATGTTGCTCAAATCTTCAAACCAATACCGCAGATGTCTGTATCTCTCGGGCCTAGTTGACGCCAGGATGTATTATGATACTTAGCGTAGAGTACAGCCCTGTCACGCAGTCTCAGTCCTTGATGGAACTCCTATTGCATCACGATTATCATCCTCATCACATGGTAAAATCTGTGCAAGCTGCCAGCTTCTGTAACCATCAAGGTGACGTAGAAAAAAGGGTGGGGGAGGGGAGAAGGTGAGGACAAAGGAAAGATCCCTGACCTCTCCGATTGCGATGTAAAAATGGAAAAGAATGGTGTTGGGAACTCCTCAAATTAAATTGCAGTGCCCATGGCCCGTAACTTGGGTCACTATTGCCAGATTCACCTTTGTCAATACGATGTTTCCGCGTTCGGCATAAATTCTACAAACGCTGACGCCACAGAGACCAAGTGGTGGAGAAGATCCAAAACGATCACGGCACGGGCAATACGCCAGCCCATAAACCCTACGTCCTGGCAAGGACTTAAGTGCCTATCTAGCAGCTGGGTTCTATCTCAGGACCTGGCCAGCTCATGGGTTTATGTGCAGCGCAGGCATAAGGCTTGTGCCATGACCACCATACACGTGACACTTGTGACGTTCGTACATACGAAATTCATTCCGAGCGCGGAGACGTCATCTTGAGAAACTGAAACTGAAA
>JAPXFY010000029.1:32314320-32319320 GCA_030674185.1 Monoplex corrugatus
ACAAAAATAATGATGATGATGATAATAAAGCTCATGCTATACTTATAATAATACCAACAACAACAACAAAAACAACAATAATGACAATGATAAAAATAATAATGATAATAACAACAATAGCAACAACAATAATAATAATAATAACAACAATGATGGCATTTATAATAATAATAATAATAATAACAATAATAATTACAATGATGGTACTTACAAGGCAATATGTGTATATATATGTATACATATATATATATATAGACATATGTATGTATATATATATATTATATATATATATACACATATGTATATGTATATGTACATGTATATATGTATACATATATATATATATATATATTATATACATATGTATGTATATAGGCTCTACATATTTGTGTATTTATATACATGTGTGTGTGTGTGTGTGCGTACAGTATGTTGTGTTTGTATGTATGTATGTATGTATGTATGTAAGTATGTAAGTATTATGTATGTATGTATGTTTGTATGTATTTATCTAGATACCTATTATCTATATCTGTATCTGTGTCTGTATAAATGAAAGCATACACCACACAACAACAACAACAGCAACGAAAACAGGAAACCAACAAAACTCATTCTCACTACCTATTTTTGCCTCTTTTACTGTACAGCCTCAGCGACGTAGCACAGCCTGCTCGTGCCAGTGTGTCAGATTGCAAGCCACGTCTTTTTTTAAATTAAAATATGCAACCACACCATCATCCATCACCGCCCTTAACACCCTGGAGCTTTCTCCTGCTCAAATAAATAAATAAATGCGTTAGAACAATATCAGGGCTTTGACTTTTCAAAACATACACAATACAGGGAAAAAAGGGGAAAAAAATAAGTACACATATCAATGCGTTCGCGCACTTAACCTATGCAGTGCCCTTGGCGTTGACCACTCCGTCTAATTTACTGCACGGTGGACTAAAAAAAATACAACAAACCTGAATACAAATTTAAACACAACTCTGGACACTGAAGCATATATAAAAACGGGCCTAAATTACCTAAAATTGCTTCCGCATATCTCATTTTCCTACAGCCAAAACTGCACTTAATACATGTACCCAATTATCAATCCTAAAAGAAAGTACGTAAGACTTTTATCAAACACATACAGGTGAATGGACCAGCAACGCTGAAAATGGTAGGAAGAATTGACAGAAAGCAAAGAAGGAAGAAAGAAACAAGGAGATTGACAGAAAAGAGGAACTTTCTAGCACAGAATTGCCAGAAGGAGGGGATACTATTTATACTGAAAGAGCCCACGGCATCCCCACGGGGGTAAATAAATAATAAATAAATAAATAAATAAATAAATAAATAAATAAAAAAATAAATAAATAACAGTCGCCATGGCGCAATGGTCACTATAACAGACTACCGACTAGAAAGTTGTACGTTCGAATCCCCATCGGTCCTTTCAAATGTCATTGTGGTTTGTTTTTTTTCGGCCCCAACCGGTTTCTATTGAAAGTTAAGCGTGCTACGGACTCACTGGAAAGACTGACACCCACACGATCGAGTCTCATCCACATCAAAGTTGCGTCACTGCGGGTATTTTCCAAATCTTCTTATCAAAACCGCAGGTCTGTCTCTCCCAGGCCTGGCTGACGACAAGATATAATTATGATGATAGAACGTGTAGAGTTCAGTCCTGTCATGGAGTTTCAATCCTAAATGGAACTCTGCAGCATCGTGGTTATCATGCTTATCATCATTATCATCGTATCATTGGAAATATTGTCCTAGCGTCTGTGGCCATTCAGGTGGAGTAGAAAATGGGACTAAATAGATAAGTAAACAAATAAATAAATAAATGAAATAAGAATGAATAAGCAAAATGATTTTTTTTAAACTATGGGTTATTCAATACTGACCTGAGAGAGAAAGAGAGAGAGAGAAAGAGAGAGAAAGAGAGAGAGAGACAGAGACAGAGAGACAGACACAGACAGAACAAAAGGGGGGGGGGGAGAGACAGAGACAGAGAGAGAGACAGAGACAGAGAGACAGAGACAGACAGACAGACAGAGGCAGAAAGAGATACGTGGAATGTATGTGTTTGCTAGTGCGTGTCTGTATATATGTTTGTGTGTGTGGGGGGGGGGGGGGGGGAGGCTTGCAGTGACGGAGTTTTTTAAGCGATGTATGAAAAGATTTCAGAATGGCTTTTTCACGCAATACAGCTCAGGTATAACTTACGATTAATTAGTAAATTACGCAATATTAATTAGTATCAGATCATTAAACTTGCAGACATGATTAGAAGTTATGAAATGCACACACACACACACACACACACACACACACACACACACACACACACACACATACACACACACATATTATATATATGTATATATATATATAAATACATACACACACACACACATACACACATATATATACACACACACGCATACACACATTTAAAATTTGAGCTGAAACTTAATACAACACACACACACACACACACACACACACACACACACACACATACACACACACACACACACATTTAAATTTTGAGCTGAAACTTAATACAATACACACACACACACACACACACACACCACACACACACACACACACACACACACACACACACACACACACACACACAACACACACACTCTCTCTCTCTCTCACTCACTCACTCGCTCACTCACGCCCACGGAGATAGTCTTTGGCCACAATGACCCTGTCCAATAGTCTACACATGCGATCAGTGGCCCTTCGCACCGACTGCTCTGTTGACAGATACCTCGAGTTCAGTCCTAGCCTGCAATATTAACAACTGGTCTGTTCGCTACCCACCTTAACCCTTTGACTCCTGCACTCTGTCCACCAGCATCCTGCATTATGAACCATGCAAGCAAAGCAAAAATTTTAACCCTTTAACTCCCTCACCGTATCCACCAGCTTCCTGCAGGAAGATGGTGGATACGGTGAGGAAGTCAAAGGATTAAGTTTTTGCACTTGGTGGATAGGATGCGGGAGGCAAAAGGTTTATGTTTCATATATTCTGGTGATGCCAGCTAAGATCCCCCCCCCCTTTCCGTTTCAAGACCTTGTCAACGTAAAGAGTTTTGCGCTGGCTCAAGGAGTCTGCCAGATCCGCTGAAAGGTTTGGGTGAGCGCATGTGGAACTGATCGAGTGTGATGAATCCCTTTTGATCAAACTCCAAACCGTTGACATAACCTCGGGTTCATGTGTGTTATTTCAACCACAGTCCCACCCTGCAACTTAAAACATGGCTTTTCCCTCTGCCTATCTTACCTCTTTGAAGGCTCTAGTCTTTCTACCGGTGTCAGCTTATTTTTGTCACAATCAAAATATAAATCTGCTTTTACAACAACATTAGAGATGGGTGTAACTACAATGAAAGATAAAAAATTTTTCTAACATTCTGCTGTCTACCACTGTTAGGGGTATTTGCTTTCACAACAGCATTGGGGATAAGTGTGATAATATCTGTTCAAAGAACACCGCTCCATAAACACTTAAAATGTACCGCCACATTTTCCATTTATATATATTAGATATAATTCCACAATTCCTACCTTTACTAGTAAGCCAGATGCTTCAATCATACTTTGTCTAGCCTATCTGCTGGGAGGAAACCAGATATGATAGCCCATTATATATATGTTTGTATTTGAGAGCAGATTTATGTGTGTATGTGTCTGTTAGTGTGTACAAACATACTGTCACTTTAAAATCTAAACTTAAATACATGATTTCAATAAATAGTGTTGTGAGTCAGACCATTAATACATGATTTCAATAAATAGTGTTGTGAGTCAGACCGTTAATATAGATATTATAGATAGATAGATAGATATATAGATAGATAGATAGATTTGTGTGTTAATTGATTATTTATTTATTTTATATACACGTTCCTTTTTGAAGGTAAGATACACACATACACATGTCATTTACATGAAACCAAGATTATTCAAGTAGTAGGCTGATAAAATGCCAGTATAAAATATAGGTAAAACATACTCTAGGTTGGGCCTCAGGACCTGGCCAGCGCATGGGTTTATGTGCTGGCTTAAGGCTTGTGCCATGATCACCATACATGTGGCACCTGTGACATTAGTGCATATGGAATTCGTTGCGAGCGCGGAGACGTCATCTTGAGAAACTGAAACTGAAACTGAAACTGTCACAATCCTGTCCTTCCCCTCCTCGTCCTCACCCCTACCGTCCCTTCCAACACTTTCAAGATCTTACAGGCAAATAGGATGTTGGCACAACCAAACAGCGCTGCTGGCAAGATTTGGGCGGAGCGCTTATGGACCTAAATATGAGCGATGAATTTCTCTTGCACTAATTTCTATATCTGTGCTGTATTTTCACAAAAATACGTCCAGTGAATCATTAAGCGTGTGCGAATCTAATTCCCAGTACAGTTCAAAGCATTTAGCAATGAACCTATCGCCCCCTAAAACTTGTAAACGGCTCGTAGATCTAAACCAAGCCAAAATGTTGAACGCTCAAATTTTATCTTAAATTCGAATGTACCTGGCTGACTACTCCTTCGTCGATCTTTTACACCACTGTCGAAGATAAATGGAAGTTGTCTTCACTTCCATTGTTGTCAGCAGACGACAACCGTCCCAGACACATCTGGCGCGGTGCACACTGGGATATCAATAGCGTTGAGGCGACGTCGAGTATGTCGCACGCGCACCACGCGGCGGCGAATTGATCCGAATATGCAAATGTGCAGAGTCAACCCGAAGAGTTTATTGATTTATCTAGATCTGAAAACTGTCGAGCGGATATTAAAACGAGGATTTTTTTTTCATTGATTTTATATAGCAAGCCGTTTTGTTTGTAATTTCCTTTGTAAAATTAATAAAGTATCTTGGTGTTGTGTTTTGCTGTCTTGAAATATATTGTTCTTTTGTTCTGATTTTTTCCCCCGCAGAATTCAAACCGAAAAGTTTCGTGCTTAAAA
>JAPXFY010000029.1:32321820-32346820 GCA_030674185.1 Monoplex corrugatus
ACAGGGATGTGTTCTGTCACCAGATGTGTTTTTACTCTACAGTGAAACCATTATGTGGAACCTAGAAGAATGCCCTGGGATAAAGGTTGGACGTAAAATGATAAACAAAATTCGTTACGCAGATGACATTGTTCTAATTGCAGAAAACCAAAAAGACCTACAAAATCTTGTGAACATAATAGAAACAGAAGCGAAAATGATGGGCTGGAGCTAAAAAGTAAGAACACTGAAGTCATGGTAATCAGTAAAAACAAGAAATCCCCTCATGCAAAATAACAGCAAATGGACACAACACTGAGACAGGTTGATAATTTAAATATCTGGGAACGATCATTTCACAGATGGCAGATGCACATCAGAAATAGCCAACAGAATCGGCCAAGCTAAAACAGAGTTCAAGAAGATGAAAAGCGTTCTTACCAACAAATGTCTATCAATTAACACCAGGAAGAGAGTTCCTGAATGTTATGTAGAACCGATTCTGTTGTATGGTTGTGAGGCGTGGACAGTCAACACGCAAAGTCAGAACAAGATTGAGGCAGCTGAAATGTGGTTTCTAAGAAGAATTCAAAACAAATGTGACTGCCCGCGTTCAAGCAACCCTGACATTGGACGAAGCAGCAGGGAAGCTTCAGTCTTTTTCTCCTAATTTTTATATTTGGTGTTTGTGTGTTTGTGATCTTACGCTCGACAAAGGCCAGTTGACCGAAAATTTGCACCTGTCTTGTCTGGGTGTATTAAATACGCGTTCTGATTCCTTTTTCGTGTTTTTTTTTTCTGGTTTCTAGGAAGAATATTGAGAATTCAGTGGACAGCATAGAAAACAAACGAGACAATCCTGACGGTGGTGGACGCAAGAAGAATATTAATAAAGAAGATTAGGAAAAGACAAGCGACATTTATAGGACATTATATGAGGCAAGAGAAATTAGAGCACCCAGTCACAACAGGAAAGCTGAAGGGAAAGAGAAAACCAGGTAGATCCAGAGAGATAATGTTGGACGGACTTGGAGAGTGGCTGTGGACAGAGAGGGTGGGAGAGCAAGGGATAGATTCGTATGGAGGGCCATGATCGCCAACGCCATGCGGCAGGGCACACGATGATGATGGTAACTCCATACATTACTTTCATAACATATCCTAACATCGAACAGGAACGCGAAATACAGACACCTGCAGGGCTGATCAGGAAATGTAAACGACATCCTCGGTATCGCAACTGTGAAGTAGATGAAACTCGACTGTGTGGTCCCAGTGTTCTTAAAGCCAAGGCCGCGGCATGTGCCAGAGATGTCAGTTCGTTTCTAACCCTTGAAACAGCAGACATCACATATCTCCAACGTTTTCTCAAGTAGTTCGACACAAAAGAAATAACAAACCTTCATATTTGGTAGAATGGTAGGTATTATTTCCTTCTAATATAGTGCTGCATTGATGGAAAATGTCATGACAAATCAACAGAAACATTTCAAATCGGGGCAGATTTGAACTATGATGGGTGGAGCTAGTGCCTGGCACCATGGACCTAAAAACAAATGTTCAGGTCTATGACACTGTTTCTGGGGCCGCAGTAAGGCTGAAGACATACCACTTTCAGTTTCAGTTTGACCAAACTGTAACTGCAACGTCTACTCATTTCTCCGTGTGCGTGTGTGAGTTTCAGTTTCAGTTTTAGTTTCAATTTCAGTTTCTCAAGACAAACGTCTCCGCGCTCGGAACGAATTCCATATGCACTAACGTCACAGGTCCAGGTGTATGGTTATCATGGCACAGTTGCCAGAAGAAATTTGGACTGACACGAAAAAGGTCTATAATGACGCAGCAGAAGAAAAACTAGGAAGGAAAAAAAAAACCGAAAGAAACCAAATCCTTTTATAAGTGATGAGGTAATGGAATTAGCCAGAGAAAAAAGTAATGCTGCAAATCAGGTAAAAGAGAAGAATACTTAAGACTAAAGAGAGAAATCAAAAGCGAAATTCGAAAAGACAAGAAAAACTGGCTGGAACAAGAATGGGCAAAGATAAATGAACACAACGAAAAGGGAAAATCAAGAGAACTCTTTCAGCAGATTAGATCAGTCAAACAAAACAAGTTTCAAGCCAAAAATCAACGTGTCAAATCCTCAGACGAAACAACTCTAACTGAGCCAGAAGACATTTTAAAAAGATGGAAGCCATGCACTACCTATGCTGCAAATCTGGAAGACCGGTTAATTGCCAACAGACTGGAAGTCACAAGAATTTATCAAGCTCCATAAGGGCGGAAATGTAAAAGATTGCAATAATTACAGGACCATAGCCCTTTTTTGTCAGAACAAAACAAACGTAGAGTTTGAACTGTCAGGCAGGCTACAGAAACACAGAGGAACGACAGACAAAGTATTTGTGCTTCAAAACATTATTGAGAAAGTGAAAAGTACGACTGAACAACTTTTTATCACCTTCATAGACTATAGCAAAGCCTTTGACAACGTAATCCACCGGCATCTTTTTGACACAATGCATAAAATGGGTTTTTCAAAATACATCATCTCACTAATTTCCTCATTTTATGAAGACCAAAGGGGAAGTATCAGATGGGACAATCAAAAATGTGAATTTTTCAATATTTCGAAAGGAGTCAGGTAAAGATGTTTCCTCTCATTAAACCTTTTCAACACACATACAGAGCAAGTAATGAGAGAGTCTGATATTGAAGACATGGATCTTAAGATAGGTGGTAGAAATATAACAAATCTGCGCTACGCTGATGATACAGCACTACTAGCCGACAACATCAGTAGCATGAAGACAGCTCAACACAGAGTAGACGAAACAGGAAGAAGAGCCAGTATCAAGCTTAATGCCAAAAAGACAAAAGTACTGTATGTTGCCAGAATCAGTCGCAAAACAGAGGATGAAATAAAGATTGACAAAACTCCTTTAAAAAATGTCAAAGACCTTATACATCTAGGCTCAGTCAAAACAAACAATGGATCATGTAGCAAAGATATAAAAACAAGAATAGGCATGGCTAAAAGCAGAATGATCCAACTAAACAACATCTGGAAAGATCGCAGCATTCCTCTCCATCTGAAAGTGAAAATAATTAAAAGCCTAGCATGGCCTGTCACATTATATGGCTCCGAATCCTGGACACAAACAAAATATGATGACAAAAGATTTGAAGCAGCTGAGATGGGGTTTTTCAGGAGGCCGCTCAGGGTCAGTTGGACAGACAGAAGAACGAATGAAAGTATACTAAACGAATTGAGAACAGCAAGAAAACTTTTATCATTAATAAATGAAAGAAAATTAAATGTGTAGACCATGCGCTACAAAAGCAAGAGACTGACTTTATGAAGACTGTCTTTCAAGGCAAAAAGACTGCGGCAAAAAGAAAAAGAGGCAGACCACCAGCTTCTCTCATTGGCAACATCACCGAATCCAGCAGCATGAGAATCTATTACAGGAATTCCTTAGGGCGGCAGATGTATTGAGACACTATTTGATGTTCCAGTAGAATGGATCGGTAAATTAAAGGCAAACACCACAGGCCACTAGTAGGTATCGCATTTTGAAAAGTAATGGTCAGTGGCCATTGTCCAGTACTAAAACCTTTCGCAGTTGGGCACAGAAAAGGAATAAGGCTGTAATGGGGGCAAGAGGAAATAAATAGACATTAGACTGGATGGATCAATACCCTAGACCGTGAAGTGACCGCACCAAAGACCAGAAGCAAATATCAAGAAATAACGCCATTATTCTCCACGTTGGGGAGTTGGACAGATTCTAAGGGGTGACACTTAGCAGTAAAAGTCACCGTCCGAAACAGACTTTTGAAAATGGCATGTTAATTGGCCGAAGGTAACGTTAGATGTAACCACCACAATGTCAGGATTAAACTTCGAATCATTCAAACTTGAAGTCAGGCTTTAGAAACGCGGTCAGCTAATCACACGTTCAAACTTGAAGTCAGGCTTTAGAGACGCGGTCAGCTAATCACAGGCGGTCCTATTGATGGTCAGGGAGGGAAAGCGTCCTGACCTGAATCACCTTCTATAAAAGGAATAGTCAGTCAGCCTCTGGGCGCTCTTTTGGGGAAACCAGCTTCCAAGCTACCTCACAGGTATGTGACCCACGTTTTAATTTGTATTCTTGTTAGGTGTTAAGGTTAGGGTTAGAAGTTAGAGGCATGTTTTACTTTCCAGGAAACAGAAAGAATAGAGCTGGAAATGTGCAGTATGCTAGTAACATGTAAGCTGGTGAAGATTCGTTGTGCATTTTAGGATTTAGGGCCATTGGGACTTAGGCCAGTAGAACGGTGAATTATGTCTTACGTTGAAGTTGATCAATTTAAATAAATGTGTTGTATTTATCATTCCATGTGTGGACTACCTTTGAGAATCCTTGTCTAGTGTGGTTAGTGCGTTTCCTCTCGTCACACTCTCCTCCCTTATTAAGTGCATAATTACCAAGTAGAGAAATTATTCTTCATACACATCCCCAACTCTTCATAATCCTCCCCCAATTCCTATTCTTCATAATCATTTTCAATTCTAGATACACATCGCAAATTCCTTCTAGCGATAAATCCATGAAGTCAGCAGCGCCAGCGAAGACCGAAACAAATGGAAAAGGATAACCTTGTCAGTGTCATTGACTGCAGTGGCCAACACTGCACCAAGTGATGCCGACAGACCAGATAGATGAGACTACCTGGTTCTCTTTTCCCTCCAGCTTTCTTGTTGTGACTAGGTGCTCCTATTTCCCTTGCCTCATAAAATGTTCTATAAATGTTGCTTGTCTTTTCCTTATCTTCTTCATTAGTGTTCTTTTTGTATCTGCCTCCGTCAAGACTCTCTTGTTTGTTTTCTTTGCTGTCCATGGAACATTTTTCTTTGCTGTCCATGGAACATTCTTCTTTGCTGTCCATGGAACATTCTTCTTAGAAACAACATTTTAGCTGCCTCAGTCTCTCCATTCTACTAAGCCTTAAACAAGTTAGAGAAGGAGGGAGAGGAGACTTACATCGGTCTCGAATCGCCAGCTGGTGAATAGGGTGAGTAAGTCAAAGGTTAAGTTGTTGCAGTTAGTGGACAGGCTGCGGGGAATCAAAAAGTTAAACAGAAATAAAAGTAAAAACAGTAAATCCAGATTTGACAAAATGAAGTCAAGCTTTTGAGGGGGTAGTTGTTTGAAGGGGATCGGTTTAATGCAGATTCTACATTTTATAGAGTTTGGAGTTTTGTTCAGGAGGGATTCATCACACTCGAACAATGCCATGCGCTCTCCAACCAAAAAGCTTCCAGCAGTTATGTGGTAGACTCCCTGAGTCTGCGCAAAATCCTATGCTCCTGCAAGGTGTTGAAATGAGGAGTTGGGGGGGGGGAGGGGGAGGGGAGGTTTGAGGGATCTCAGACACGCTCAGCTGACAGCGTCAGAATGATGGACAGCGACCAGGCCAGTGTTGTTTTTAATGCTGCAGTTTCAGTTTCAGTTTCAATTTCTCAAGATGACGTCTCAGCGCTCGCAACGAATTCCATATGCACTAACGTCACAGGTGCCACGTGTATGGTGATCATGGCAAAAGCCTTAAGCCTGCACATAAACTCATGAGCTGGCCAGGTCCTGAGGCCCTACCTAGACTGTGTTTTACCTAGTCTATATTTTATACTGGTATTTTATCAGCCTACCACTGGAATAATCTTGGATACATGTAAATGACATGTGTATGTGTGTATCTTACCTTCAAAAAAGAAACATATAGTCTATATAAAGCAAATAGATAAATAAGTAAGGGTCTGACTCACAACACGACTAGCTATTCTGTATAAACTCATCTCACATGACAGAACCCGCCCCCCCTCTCCCCCAGCATTGAACTCCAGACGTCAGATCTTGGATTCGATTTATCCACGAAGATTTTGGGCTTTGTAACCATCACCATGATACGATAATGATGACGACGATGACGATGATGATGATGGTGCTGCTGCTGCTGCTGATGTTGATATTTAAGAAAACAACAACAACAACAACAGCAACAACAAAAGCAACAACAGCAACAACAACAACAATAATAATAATATAAAAGAATAATAATAATAATGATAATAACAATAATAATAAGAACACTAACATAATGATAATAAAATCATCATCATCATCATCATCATCATCATCATCATCATCATCATCATCATCATCATTATGCATCATATCGTCATAATTTCATAATATTACCATTATCATGATCATTATTATACTATTATGTTACCATTATCGTGATGATGACGAGGACGACGATTACGACGACGATCATGACGAAGATAACGATGATACCGATCATAGTAATATAATTGATTATGATGATGATGATGATGATGATGGTGATGATGGTGATGTGATGATGATGATGATGATGATTTTATTATCATTATATTATTATTGTAACTATGATGATGAGAATGATGTGATGATTGCTGCTGTTCTTGTTGTTGTTCTCATTATTAATAAAGTCAATATCATCATTATCATTATTGTATTCTGTGCTAAAAGTTTCCTCTTTTCTGTCACTCTCTTTGTTTCTGCCTTATTCCTATGGTTTCTGTCAATTCTTCGTATCATTTTCTGCCTTGCTGGTCCAATCACTTGTATGTGTTCGATAAAGTCTTATGTACTTTTTATTTGGGTTGATAATTGGGTACATGTACTAAGTGCATTTTTGGCTCTAGGGAGGTGAGATATGAAGCAAAATTAGGTAATTTATACCCATTTATATATATATTTTGGTATTCTTAGGCATGCTTAAATTTGTATTCAGGTGTGCTTTTTAAATCCCTGTGCGATAAATTGGACGGAATGGTCAATGCCAGGGGCATGTCCTTAGATTATGTGCGCGAATGCCTTGATATGTGTACTTACCTTTCTTTTTCTTTTCATTTTTTTTCCTGTTCAAGTTTTGCATGTTTTGAAGTAGTTGCAGCCCTCATAAGACTCTACGCTCGACAATAACATAAACAATAACATGTTATCAATATTATTATTATTATCATTATTATTATCATTATTATTATTGTCATTATTGCTATTAATGTTAATAGTGTTATTATCATGTTTTATTGTCACTATTATCAATACTATTCTTCTTCTTCTTCTTGTCATCATCATCATCATCATCATCATCATCATCATCATCATCATCATCATCATCATCATCATCTTTAACAACAGTAACAACATCAGCAGCAGCAACAACAGTAACAACAGCAGCAGAAGCAGCGACAAAAACAACAAGAGCAGTAGCAGCAGCAGAGGCATCAATATGACCAATGACATCATTATATCATCACCATAATCATCATCAGCGATAACAACAGCACGACCACTGCCATCGTCAAAGCCATTATCGTCATCATCATCAACAACAATAGTAGTTACAACAGTAACAGTAACAACAACAACAACAACAAAACGACAGCAGCAGCAGCGCCATCTCCAACACCACCATCGCCATCACCACTACTGACACCAACCACCACCGCCATCATCACCACCACAAAAAAAAAAAAAAAAAAAGGAAAAAAGCTGACGCAAGTAATCCACCTAATCAAAATGAAACGTGCGCACTGATTGGATGAGCGAAAGCGTCAACTCCTTGGTTGACCTCAGCCAACGAAACAAGCATCGTCATTGGTTGTCGAGCTTGGGCGACGTCATCATCGTTGCACGCGCAGGCAAGCTCGTGCGTCGTTCGTGTCTTTTCGCTGTTTACCTTGTCAAGGCTTTCCGCGAAGCTCCGCCTACTTGAGGGGGGTGAGGTTGAAGGATGGAGAGAATGGTTTGTGGAAAGGCAGAGGAGGGAGAGAGGGGGGTAGGAAAGGTTTGGGGGTGACTGGAGGTTGAAAAGGGGTGGTGGAGAAGGATAGGAGAAATGAGGAAATAGGGGTGAAAGGTTGTGTGTGTGTGTGTGTGTGTGTGTGTGTGTGTGTGTGTGTGTGTGTGTGTGTGTGTGTGTGTGTGTGTGTGTGTGTGTGTGTGTGTGTGTGGTACAAGACATAGAGAGAGAGAAAGGCAGACAGAAAGAGAGAGAGAAAGAGAGAGAGAGAGACAGACAGAGAGATATATGCATATGTGTATGTTTGTGTGTCTTGTGTGTGTATGCGTGCGTACGTACGTGCGTGCGCGTGTGCTTGTGTATGTGAGTGTTCGTTATTTCTTTTAAGGTCAATTCACATATGTAGATTTAGGCAAAATATATGTGTGTATACGTGTTTGTATGTATGTATGTATGGATATGTGTATGTATGTGCACGTGTGTGCACGTGCGTGGGCGTGTGTTCGTTCGTTGTTTCGTTTAATGTAACTATACCTTTGAACAAAATATGTGTATGAGGATGTGTTCGTGTGCATGTCCGTTTACGCGCACGCACGTCCGTGTGTGTATGTGTGTGTGTGTGTGTGCGCGTGTGCGTGTATGTGTGTGTGTGTGTTTGTTTGTGTGTGTGTTTGTGTGTGTGTGTGTGTATGTGTGTGTATGTGTGTGTGTATGTGTGTGTGTATATGTGTGTGTTTGCGTGTTTTGTTTGTGTGTGTGTGTGCATGTGCGTGTGTGTGTGGTGGAGTGGGGTGTATGTTTGTGCATCTGTGTGTGTGTGTGTGAGAGAGGAAGTGGAAAGAGAAAGAAAGGGAGGGAGTGCGCAGAATTGGCACCAGAAGCCACGTCACTGGTTGATTTCCTATTTGTGCTCCAGCATTCACACCAAACATCCCTCCCCCGCTCCTCCCCCCCTCGCCATCACCCCAACCCCCACCACACACCCAAAAATCACCCGGCGTCACTATTCTTCCTCACACCCTCCCTCCCTTCCCTATCTCCTTGTTCTCACGTACATCTCCATTTCTGTTTCTCACTCTCTCTATACCTCTTTCTGTCTGTCTCTGTATCTGTCTCTGTCTCTGTCTCTTGTTTCTGTCTCTGTATCTGTTTATGTCTCTGTCTGTCTTTTGTTTCAGTCTCTGTATCTGTATCTGTCGCTGTCTCTGTCTCTTGTTTCTGTCTCTGTATCTGTCTCTGTCTCTGTCTCTTGTTTCTGTCTCTGTATCTCTTTATGTCTCTGTCTGTCTCTTGTTTCTGTCTCTGTATCTGTCTCTTGTTTCTGTCTCTGTATCTGTCTCTGTATCTCTTTCTGTCTGTCTCTGTCTTTTGTTTCTGTCTCTGTATCTCTTTCTGTCTCTGTCTCTGTCTTTTGTATCTGTCTCTGTATCTCTTTCTGTCTTTGTCTCTGTCTTTTGTTTCTGTCTCTGTATCTCTTTCTGTCTCTGTCTTTTGTATCTGTCTCTGTATCTCTTTCTGTCTCTGTCTTTTGTATCTGTCTCTGTATCTCTTTCTGTCTCTGTCTTTTGTATCTGTCTCTGTATCTCTTTCTGTCTCTGTCTTTTGTATCTGTTTCTGTATCTCTTTCTGTCTTTGTCTGTCTCTTGTTTCTGTCTCTGTATCTGTCTCTGTATCTCTTTCTGTCTGTCTCTGTCTCTTGTTTCTGTCTCTGTATCTCTGTCTGTCTTTGTCTCTGTCTTTTGTTTCTGTCTTTGTATCTCTTTCTGTCTCTGTCTCTGTCTTTTGTATCTGTCTCTGTATCTCTTTCTGTCTCTGTCTTTTGTATCTGTTTCTGTATCTCTTTCTGTCTTTGTCTCTGTCTTTTGTTTCTGTCTGTATCTCTTTCTGTCTCTGTCTCTTGTTTCTGTCTCTGTATCTCTTTCTGTCTCTGTCTCTTGTTTCTGTCTCTGTATCTCTGTCTGTCTCTGTATCTGTCTCTTGTTTCTGTCTCTGTATCTCTTTCTGTCTCTGTCTCTTGTTTCTGTCTCTGTATCTGTCTCTTGTTTCTGTCTCTGTATCTCTGTCTGTCTCTGTATCTGTCTCTTGTTTCTGTCTCTGTATCTCTGTCTGTCTCTGTATCTGTCTCTTGTTTCTGTCTCTGTATCTCTGTCTGTCTCTGTATCTGTCTCTTGTTTCTGTCTCTGTATCTCTGTCTGTCTCTGTATCTGTATCTTGTTTCTGTCTCTGTATCTCTGTCTGTCTCTGTCTCTTGTTTCTGTCTCTGTATCTCTGTCTGTCTCTGTCTCTTGTTTCTGTCTCTGTATCTCTTTCTGTCTCTGTCTCTTGTTTCTTTCTCTGTATCTGTATCTGTCTCTGTCTGTCTCTTGTTTCTGTCTCTGTGTCTGTCTCTGTCTTTGTCTCTGTCTCTTGTTTCTGTCTCTGTATCTCTTTCTGTCTCTGTCTGTCTCTTGTTTCTGTCTCTGTATCTGTCTCTGTATCTCTTTCTGTCTTTGTCTCTGTCTTTTGTCTTGTCTCTGTATCTCTTTCTGTCTCTGTCTCTTGTTTCTGTCTCTGTATCTCTTTCTGTCTCTGTCTCTGTCTCTTGTTTCTTTCTCTGTATCTCTTTCTGTCTCTGTCTCTGTCTCTTGTTTCTGTCTCTGTATCTCTTTCTGTCTCTGTCTCTGTCTCTTGTTTCTTTCTCTGTATCTCTTTCTGTCTCTGTCTCTTGTTTCTTTCTCTGTATCTCTTTCTGTCTCTGTATCTGTCTCTTGTTTCTTCTCTGTATCTCTTTCTGTCTCTGTCTCTGTCTCTTGTTTCTGTCTCTGTATCTCTTTCTGTCTCTGTCTCTGTCTCTTGTTTCTTTCTCTGTATCTCTTTCTGTCTCTGTCTCTTGTTTCTTTCTCTGTATCTCTTTCTGTCTCTGTATCTGTCTCTTGTTTCTGTCTCTGTATCTCTGTCTGTCTCTGTATCTGTCTCTTGTTTCTGTCTCTGTATCTCTTTCTGTCTCTGTCTCTTGTTTCTTTCTCTGTATCTCTTTCTGTCTCTGTCTCTTGTTTCTTTCTCTGTATCTCTTTCTGTCTCTGTCTCTTGTTTCTGTCTCTGTATCTCTTTCTGTCTCTGTCTCTTGTTTCTGTCTCTGTATCTCTTCTTGTCTTTGTCTCTGTCTTTGTTTTTCGCTGTTTCTGTGTCTCTTTCTGTCTGTCTGTCTCTTGTTTCTCACTCTTTCTCTATCTCTTTCTGTCTGTCTGTCTCTTGTTTCTCACTCTTTCCTATCTCTTTCTGTCTGTCTGTCTCTTGTTTTTCACTCTTTCTCTATCTCTTTCTGTCTGTCTGTCTCTTGTTTTTCACTCTTTCTGTATCTCTTTCTGTCTGTCTGTCTCTTGTTTCTCACTCTTTCTGTTTCTCTTTCTGTCTGTCTGTCTCTTGTTTTTCACTCTTTCTCTATCTCTTTCTGTCTGTCTGTCTCTTGTTTCTCACTCTTCTCTATCTCTTTCTGTCTGTCTGTCTCTTGTTTTTCACTCTTTCTCTATCTCTTTCTGTCTGTCTATCTCTTGTTTTTCACTCTTTTTGCATCTCTTTCTGTCTGCCTCTGTCTCTGTTTCTCACTCTCTCTGAATCTGTTTCTATCTGTCTCTTGTTTCTCACTGTCTCTGTATCCTTTCTATCTGTCTCTGTCTCTCGTTGTCTCTCACTCTCTCTCTCTCTGTATCTCTTTCTGTCTGTCTCTACTCTTTGTTTCTCACTCTCTCTGTATCTCTTTCCATTTGTCTGTGTTTCTCACCCTCTGTGTATCTTTATCTGTCTCTGTTCCTCACTCTTTCTGTATCTCTATCTGACTCCGTCTCTTGTTTCTCACTCTCTGCCTATCTCTATCTGTCTCTTTTTCTCAAACTCTCTGTTTCTCTTTCAATCTGTCTCTTGTTTCTCACTCCCTTTGTATCTCGTTTAGTCCGTCAATGTCTCTGTTTTTCACTCTCTCTGTATCTCTTTCTGTCCGTCTATGTCTCTGTTTCTCACTCTCTCTGTATCTCTTTCTGTCCGTCTATGTCTCTGTTTCTCACCCTCTGAATCTCTTTCTGTCCGTCTATGTCTCTGTTTCTCACCCTCTGTATCTCTTACTGTCCGTCTATGTCTCTGTTTCTCACCCTCTGTATCTCTTACTGTCTGTCTATGTCTTTGTTTCTCACTCTCTGTATCTCTTACTGTCCGTCTATGTCTCTGTTTCTCACCCTCTGTATCTCTTACTGTCCGTCAATGTCTCTTGTTTCTCACTCTCTCTGTATCTCTTACTGTCCGTCTATGTCTCTGTTTCTCACTCTCTGTATCTCTTTCTGTCCGTCTATGTCTCTGTTTCTCACTCTCTGTATGTCTTTCTGTCCGTCTATGTCTCTTGTTTCTCACTCTCTCTGTATCTCTTTCTGTCCGTCTATGTCTCTGTTTCTCACTCTCTGTATCGCTTTCTGTCCATCTATGTCTCTGTTTTCTCCCTCTGTATGTCTTTCTGTCCGTCTATGTCTCTGTTTCTCACTCTCTGTATGTCTTTCTGTCCATCTATGTCTCTGTTTCTCACTCTCTCTGTATCTCTTTCTGTCCGTCTATGTCTCTGTTTCTCACTCTCTCTGTATCTCTTTCTGTCCGTCTATGTCTCTGTTTCTCACTCTCTGTATCTCTTTCTGTCCGTCTATGTCTCTGTTTCTCACCCTCTGTATCTCTTTCTGTCCGTCTATGTCTCTGTTTCTCACTCTCTCTGTATCTCTTTCTGTCCGTCTATGTCTCTTGTTTCTCACTCTCTCTGTATCTCTTTCTGTCCGTCTATGTCTCTTGTTTCTTACTCTCTGTATCTCTTTCTGTCCGTCTATGTCTCTTGTTTCTCACCCTCTGTATCTCTTTCTGTCCGTCTATGTCTCTTGTTTCTCACCCTCTGTATGTCTTTCTGTTCGTCTATGTCTCTTGTTTCTCACTCTCTGTATCTCTTTCTGTCCGTCTATGTCTCTGTTTCTCACTCTCTCTGTATCTCTTTCTGTCCGTCTATGTCTCTTGTTTCTCACCCTCTGTATCTCTTACTGTCTGTCTATGTCTCTTGTTTCTCACTCTCTGTATCTCTTTCTGTTCGTCTATGTCTCTGTTTCTCACACTCTGTATGTCTTTCTGTCCGTCTATGTCTCTTGTTTCTCACCCTCTGTATCTCTTTCTGTCCGTCTATGTCTCTGTTTTCTCACTCTCTGTATCTCTTTCTGTCTGTCTATGTCTCTGTTTCTCACCTCTGTATCTCTTTCTGCCCGTCTATGTCTCTGTTTCTCACTCTGTCTGTATCTCTTTCTGTCCGTCTATGTCTCTGTTTCTCACTCTGTCTGTATCTCTACTGTCTGTCTATGTCTCTGTTTCTCACCCTCTCTGTATCTCTACTGTCTGTCTATGTCTCTTCTGTTTCTCACTCTCTGTTATCTCTTACTTGTCTTTTCTATGTCTCTGTTTCTCACCCTCTCTGTATCTCTTACTGTCTGTCTATGTCTCTGTTTCTCACCCTCTCTGTATCTCTTACGTCGTCTATGTCTCTGTTTCTCACTCTCTGTATCTCTTCTGTCTGTCTATGTCTCTTGTTTCTCACCTCTGTATCTCTTCTGTCCGTCTATGTCTCTGTTTCTCACTCTCTGTGTATCTCTTTCTGTCCGTCTATGTCTCTTGTTTTCTCACCTCTGTATCTCTTTCTGTCCGTCTATGTCTCTGTTTCTCACTCTCTCTGTATCTCTTACTGTCCGTCTATGTCTCTGTTTCTCACTCTCTCTGCATCTCTTTACTGTCCGTCTATGTCTCTGTTTCTCACTCTCTCTGTATCTCTTACTGTCCTGTCTATGTCTCTGTTTCTCACTCTCTCTGTATCTCTTACTGTCTGTCTATGTCTCTGTTTCTCACTCTCTCTGTATCTCTTACTGTCCTGTCTATGTCTCTTGTTTCTCACCCTCTGTATCTCTTACTGTCGTCTATGTCTCTTGTTTTTCACCCTCTGTATCTCTTTTCTGTCCGTCTATGTCTGTCTTTTCTCATCCTCTGTATTCACTCTTATCTTATCCGTCTATGTCTCTGTTTCTCACTCTCTCTGTATCTCTTACTGTCTGTCTATGTCTCTGTTTCTCACTCTCTCTGTATCTCTTTCTGTCCGTGTATGTCTCTTGTTTTTCACCCTCTGTATCTCTTACTGTCTGTCTATGTCTCTGTTTCTCACTCTCTCTGTATCTCTTACTGTCTGTCTATGTCTCTTGTTTTTCACCCTCTGTATCTCTTTCTGTCCGTCTATGTCTCTTGTTTTTCACCCTCTGTATCTCTTTCTGACCGTCTATGTCTCTGTTTCTCACTCTCTCTGTATCTCTTACTGTCTGTCTATGTCTCTGTTTCTCACCCTCTGTATCTCTTTCTGTCCGTCTATGTCTCTTGTTTTCACCCTCTGTATCTCTTTCTGTCCGTCTATGTCTCTGTTTCTCACTCTCTCTGTATCTCTTTCTGTCCGTCTATGTCTCTGTTTCTCACTCTCTCTGTATCTCTTACTGTCTGTCTATGTCTCTGTTTCTCACTCTGTCTGTATCTCTTACTGTCTGTCTATGTCTCTGTTTCTCACCCTCTCTGTATCTCTTACTGTCTGTCTATGTCTCTTGTTTCTCACTCTCTCTGTATCTCTTACTGTCTGTCTCTGTCTCTTGTTTCTCACTCTCTCTGTATCTCTTACTGTCTGTCTTGTCTCTTGTTTCTCACTCTCTCTGTATCTCTTACTGTCTGTCTATGTCTCTGTTTCTCACCTCTCTGTATCTCTTACTGTCTGTCTATGTCTCTGTTTTCCACCTCTCTGTATCTCTTACTGTCTGTCTATGTCTCTGTTTCTCACCTCTCTGTATCTCTTACTGTCTGTCTATGTCTCTGTTTCTCACTCTCTGTATCTCTTTACTGTCTGTCTATGTCTCTGTTTCTCACCTCTCTGTATCTCTTACTGTCTGTCTATGTCTCTGTTTCTCACTCTCTGTATCTCTTTCTGTCTGTCTATGTCTCTTGTTTCTCACCCTCTGTATGTCTTTCTGTCCGTCTATGTCTCTGTTTCTCACTCTCTGTGTATCTCTTTCTGTCCGTCTATGTCTCTTGTTTCTCACCCTCTGTATCTCTTTCTGTCCGTCTATGTCTCTGTTTCTCACTCTCTCTGTATCTCTTACTGTCTGTCTATGTCTCTGTTTCTCACTCTCTCTGTATCTCTTACTGTCCGTCTATGTCTCTGTTTCTCACTCTCTCTGCATCTCTTACTGTCCGTCTATGTCTCTGTTTCTCACTCTCTCTGTATCTCTTACTGTCCGTCTATGTCTGTTTCTCATCCTCTGTATCTCTTTCTATCCGTCTATGTCTCTTGTTTCTCACTCTCTGTATCTCTTACTGTCTGTCTATGTCTCTGTTTCTCACTCTCTCTGTATCTCTTTCTGTCCGTGTATGTCTCTTGTTTTTCACCCTCTGTATCTCTTACTGTCTGTCTATGTCTCTGTTTCTCACTCTGTCTGTATCTCTTACTGTCTGTCTATGTCTCTGTTTTTCACCCTCTGTATCTCTTTCTGTCCGTCTATGTCTCTTGTTTTTCACCCTTGTATCTCTTTCTGACCGTCTATGTCTCTGTTTCTCACTCTCTCTGTATCTCTTACTGTCTGTCTATGTCTCTGTTTCTCACCCTCTGTATCTCTTTCTGTCCGTCTATGTCTCTTGTTTTTCACCCTCTGTATCTCTTTCTGTCCGTCTATGTCTCTGTTTCTCACTCTCTCTGTATCTCTTACTGTCTGTCTATGTCTCTGTTTCTCACTCTGTCTGTATCTCTTACTGTCTGTCTATGTCTCTGTTTCTCACCCTCTCTGTATCTCTTACTGTCTGTCTATGTCTCTTGTTTCTCACTCTCTCTGTATCTCTTACTGTCTGTCTCTGTCTCTTGTTTCTCACTCTCTCTGTATCTCTTACTGTCTGTCTCTGTCTCTTGTTTCTCACTCTCTCTGTATCTCTTACTGTCTGTCTCTGTCTCTTGTTTCTCACTCTCTCTGTATCTCTTACTGTCTGTCTCTGTCTCTGTTTCTCACTCTCTCTGTATCTCTTACTGTCTGTCTCTGTCTCTGTTTCTCACTCTCTCTGTATCTCTTACTGTCTGTCTATGTCTCTTGTTTCTCACCTCTGTATCTCTTACTGTCTGTCTATGTCTCTGTTTCTCACTCTCTGTATCTCTTACTGTCCGTCTATGTCTCTGTTTCTCACCCTCTGTATCTCTTACTGTCTGTCTATGTCTCTGTTTCTCACTCTCTCTGTATCTCTTACTGTCTGTCTATGTCTCTGTTTCTCACACTCTCTGTATCTCTTTCTGTCCGTCTATGTCTCTTGTTTCTCACCCTCTGAATCTCTTTCTGTCCGTCTATGTCTCTTGTTTCTCACACCTCTGAATCTCTTTCTGTCCGTCTATGTCTCTTGTTTCTCACCTCTCTGTATCTCTTACTGTCTGTCTATGTCTCTGTTTCTCACTCTCTCTGTATCTCTTACTGTTGTCTATGTCTCTGTTTCTCACTTTCTCTGTATCTCTTGCTGTCTGTCTATGTCTCTGTTTCTCACTCTCTCTGTATCTCTTACTGTCTGTCTCTGTCTCTTGTTTCTCACTCTCTCTGTATCTCTTACTGTCTGTCTCTGTCTCTGTTTCTGTCTTTCACTCTCTGCCTTTGTCTCTCATGCTTCTATAATGTGCTTGATCAAGTGACATGTAAAGGTCTGCATTTTCTTTTTCATATTCATTTCGTCTGTCACATTGGATTTACCATGTGAAACTCGGGCTGCTCTCCCTTTTGAAACCGCGTCGCCGCAGTGCAGCGCCACCCATATTTCTTTTTTTAGTCAAGGCAATATGGCTAATTGGCCTTCAAGAGGAGGGGACCTAGGAAATCATCCTATCTCTCCAATATTTTGTACTGGGGCAGCCGTGCGAAATAGTTTTTTTTTTCAGGGCAACGGGCGAATGCCTTGCTCTTTACGATTTTGAACTGCCGTGGGATCTTTAGCATGCGCAGGCCAGAAGGCACACGGGTCCGACTCGTTTTTCGTCCCTTTCGAAGGACTAGACATTCAGTTCAATTTTCTGGTCAAACTAAGGAGAAAAGTTGAGGCCTCAACGGGAAACGAACCTTGGAACCTCGAGTTTGTAATATGCTTAGCCTATATAGTGTGTGTAGAGCAGCAAGGACTAGGTGTAAGACAGGCCGAAAGGGACCGAATGCTACTTTCCTCGAATGTTAAAATGTTTCGAAGTTTGGAAGTTGAGGTTCCCCTCTGTCTCTGTCCGTCTGTCTGTCTTTCTGTCTGTTTGTCTCTCGCTCTCTCTCTGTGTCTGTCTGCGTCTCTCTCTCTTTCTCTGTGTCTGTCTCTCGCTCTGTCCTCTCTCCCCTCTCTGTCTCCCTCTGTCTGTCTGTCTGTCAGTTTGTCTCTCGCTCTGTCTGTCTGTCTCTCGGTCTGTCTGTTTGTCTGTCTGTCTGTCTGTCTGTTTCTCTTTCTCTCTCTCTCTCTCTCTCTTTCTCTCTCTCTCTCCAGTCTGAGCTTGCTTATCGCATCCGCCAAAGAAGATCATGTTTAACAGATTGCGATTTACTTATACAAAGCCTTTAAACTGAAGAGCTCTTATGCAAAGTGAATGTCCTGATTTCCTTTGCTCTTTACAATCTGGGTGGTAAAACAGTGTATACTTCAGCGATGTATGTTTATCTTGCCACTTCATGAGGGGCCATGACCTTTATTGAATAACTCTTCTGAATCTGAATCTCTCTGTCTCTCTCTCTCTCTCTCTCTCTGAGTCTCTATCTGAGTCTATCTCCCCCCCCCCCCTCTCTTTCTCTGTCTCTGAATCTCTCTCTGAGTCTGTCTGTCTGTCTGTCTCTTCTGTGTCTGTTTGTCTGTCTCTCCTCTCTGTCTGTCTGTCTGTCTCTCCTGTCTGTCTCTCTGTCTGTCTGTCTCTCTCTCTCCTATGTGTCTGTCTGTCCGTCCTCTCTGCCTGTCTGTGTGTGTGTGTGTGTGTGTGTGTGTGTGTGTGTGTGTGTGTGTGTGTGTGTGTGTGTGTGTGTGTGTGTGTGTGTGTGTTCTCCTCTGTGTCTATCTGTATCTCATCTCTGTCTGTCTCTCTATCTGTCTGTCTGTCTGTCTCTCTCGCTCTGTCTGTCTGTCTCTCCCTTCAGTGTCTGTCTGTCTCTCATCTCTGTCTGTCTGTCTCTCTATCTGTCCGTCTGTCTGTCTCTCTTTCTCTCTCTGTCTGTCTGTCTCGTTCTGTCTGTCTGTCTTTCTCTCCTCTCTGTGTCTGTCTCTGTCTCTCTCTGTGTTTCTCTTGACGAAGACTTTCAGAAAGACAGAAGGCTAATTGGGCCTCAAGGGAGTGGGAGGTGGGGGTGGGGTGGGGGTGGGGGGTTGGGAAATAAAAATAAACCTATCTTTCCAGTCATTCTGATGGTGTCAGCTTAGTGTTTCATAGATCCCCATTCTCCCCCCCTCGCTCCATTCAACCTTGCCACCATGTTTCCCACTTCTTAGGTCTCCATATAACAAATCAATAGCCAGCGCATAGGAGTTGCAGTCGAGTTCTTAAAAAATCACAACAATAAAAACAACAGATAGGCGCAGCGACAAATCGGAAGTATGCTTAGTAACCCTAATCCCTCATCGAGGACACAACACAACAATCAACCATGCTAGCAAAACCAAAAAAACCTTAATCCCTTTGATTCCCTCACCCCCCTATGGGCTTTCCTGCATTGCAACATAGGATAGCAAAACAAAAAACAAAACTTAACCCTTTGATTCCTCAATATTATAGTTCTGTTGCAGGAGCGGTGGATAGGGTGAGAGAATCAAAAGGTTAAGTTTTTGAAAAGTGTTGAGTGGATAGGGTGAGAGAATCAAAAGGTTAAGTTTTTGCAGTTGGTGGATAGGGTGAGAGAATCAAAAGGTTAAGTTTTTGCAGTTGGTGGATAGGGTGAGAGAATCAAAAGGTTAAGTTTTTGCAGTTGGTGGATAGGGTGAGAGAATCAAAAGGTTAAGTTTTTGCAGTTGGTGGATAGGGTGAGAGAATCAAAAGGTTAAGTTTTTGCAGTTGGTGGATAGGGTGAGAGAATCAAAAGGTTAAGTTTTTGCAGTTGGTGGATAGGGTGCGGGAGTTAAAGGATTAAAATGCATACACACGCGGCCTTGGTTTCTCATCTCATCCGAAAAACTAGCATTAAGATCACCACTCAAGGTCTTCTGATGTGTAAAACTGAAGGTTGCCACCAAAATCCCAGAGTTGTAGGGGAGTGAGATGGTAGATACCTTCTGTCTCTCTCTCTCTCTCTCTCTCGCTGCTTTATCTTCCCCAACTGTGAAAAATGTCATGTTTCTATTCACAAGCTGGAAAGACTAAGGGACCGCACACACCAAGTCGTGTTCGAATGAGACTCTCACCTGCACCAACTCGTGCAGTCAGACTGGATCCTCCCCCCGGGGGTTCTTTCAGTATAATTAGTATCCCCACCTTCTGGAAACTCTGTTCCAGAAATTTCCTCTTTTCTGTCATTCTCTTTGTTTCTGCCTTGTTCCTTTGCTTTCTGTCATTTCTACCTATCATTTTCTGCCTTGCTGGTCCATTCACTGTATGTGTTTGATAAAGTCTTACGTACTTTTTCATTGGATTGATAATTGAGTACGTGTATTAAGTGCGGTTTTTTTGTTTTTTTTTGGCTCTAGGGAACTGAGATATGCAGAAGCAAAATTAGGTAATTTTGGCCCGTTTGTCGTTCGTTATTTCTTTTAACGTCTATTCACATATGTGCTTTTAGACGAAAAAAAAGAAAGAAAAAAAAAGAAAGCAATTAATAAATGAATAAATAGACAAGGTACGATAAAGAGGTATCTATAGGATGGAAGAATCTACGAAATCATAAAGACAGTTTATCATATTAATTAACATCAAACAATTTAACGGACAAGAGAAAAGCAACCAGAACATTAGAACGATCAGGCTTCATCAGATTGCTCAGGGCTGTATGTATGTATGTATGCGCGCACGCGCGGTGTGTAGTGTGTGTGCGCGCACGCGCAACGAGCGTGTCCTGCGCTGGGTTATGACAAGCCATCTCTCATTATCTGGTGGGGTAGAGGGGCAGAAGAGGAAAATCTTACCGAATAAAAGCATTGTCACTGTCAAGGAGTAATGAAAAAACTAACAAGCAAACAAACAAAGGTAGGTGGGAGTTACAGCAAAGAGGGTAGTATTCTCTTTGGTTACAGGTATAAAACAATCGGCCTTACTTAATCAAAGAAAACGACCTACGGGACTGTGCAGTAAATGCCTAGCAAAGTGTAAATATAAAGTGAAATCTATGTTTTAGTGTCCTTACTTATCTTTGAATTTGTAGTCAGGTATGTTTTTCAAATCTCTGTGTGATAAATTGGACGGAGTGGTCAACACCAGGGGCATCTCCTTAGATTATGTTGATATGTATACTTAACTTTCTTTTCCATTTTTTTCCTGTTAAAATATCGTGTATGTTTTGATACGTTTGTAGCCCTGATACGGCTCTGCGCAGTCGGCTGGGCTTTAAACAATAATAACAATCACTGTCAGACTAGACGGCGGGGTGCTCTCCCTTTGCACCAACCGGCAGGTCTCCGTAGTGGTCTTTTGGAGGGTTGGGGAGTTGAGGGGGGGAGGGGGAAGGAAAATCTCTGTTCTGCCACGGAATCAAACTTTAGGCATCCTATTCCCTAAGCGGGCGTTTAACCCACTCGGCCACCACTCCCCTCTGCATCATCATCATCAATTACAGGTGTTGTGACCGTACATCATGATACCAACACTACGTCCACTACTACTATCAATAATGATAATGATACTGATGATGATGGTGGTGATGATGATATCAATAATAATAATGAGAATAATAATGATATATATACAATAATAATAATGACGATGATGACGATGATGATGATAGAAGTAATGATGATAATAATAACGATGATGATGATGACGACGATGGTGATGATGATGATGATAATAATAATAATAATAACAACAATAAAATAATAGTAATGCTAATAATAATATGCTAATAACAATGCTAATAATGCTAATAATAATGCTAACAATAATGCTAATAATAATAATGCTAATAACAATAATGCTAATAATAACGCTAATGCTAATAATAACAATAATGCTAATAATAATATAATAATAATGCTAATGCTAATAGTAATGCTAATAATGCTGAAATGCTAATAACAATAATGCTAATATAATAATAATAATATAAACAATGATGACGATGATGACGACGATGATGATACTAATCATAATGCTAATAATAATAACAATGTGGCGTAGAAAATGGGGGAAAAAGCCGAGCACAAAGGTAACCTCCCTGACTGCGATGATCCTATAATAATAATAATAATAATATAATAATAACAATAATAATGATAATAATAACAATAATAATAATGATGATAATAATAATAATGATAGTAATAATATAATAATAATAATAATGATAATATAATAATAATAATAGTAATAATATAATAATAATAACAATAATAACAATAATAATGATAATAATGATAATAAATAATAATAATAATAATAATAATAATAATATATAATAATAATAATAATAATAACAGCAGTATTTATACGGTGTCAAATCTTGACAAGTCAAATCAAAGCGCACACACGCACCAGACATATGCATGCAATCAACAAAGACTACCTTATAAACACACACAGACACACAGACACACACACACACAGACACACACCACACACAGACACACACACACACAGACACACACACACACACACACAGACACACACACACACACACACAGACACACACACACACACACACAGACACACACACACAGACACACACACACACACACACACACACACACACACACACACACACAACACACACACACACACACACACACACACACACACACAACACACACACACACACACACACACAGACATACACACACACACACAAACATGGGAGAAATACCACTTCTTCTTCTTCTCCTCTAACTCCATGAACAGTCACTGGGATGCCTCACCACACAACAGTTCACCAGATTCCTACAGATATGTCGGTTGTGTGCCAATGCCTGGGTCTCTGCAGATGGTTTCTCTGTCCATTCAGCAATGGAGCCAGTCCATCGTGTTTTAATCATCTGTCTTTTCCTTCGTCTCTCTATTTCATCAGTTCCCTGGAGTTTTGATTTAGCGAGGCCATTAGATCTTACCTGGCGATACCACAAGAGCATTCTTTTCTTTAACCCTTTGACTCCTACCCTATGCACCACGCAAACCTTAACATTTGACTCCACCCTATCCATCACTGCAAAACCTTAATCCTTTGACTCCCACACCCTATCCGCCAATGCAAATACCTGACCCGCACCATCCATCACTGCAAAATCTTCCTTTGACTCCCGCACCCTATCCACCATGCCTTAACCCTGGCAGTATATAACTGATTAACCCTTTGACTCCCTCACCCTATCACCACGTCTGCTGAAAAACCCTTTGATTCCGCACCCTATCACCAACTGCAAAAACTTAACTCTTTGACTCTGACCTCACCCTATCACACACTTGCAATAACTTAACCTTTGACTCCCGCACCCTATCCACCAACTGCAAAAACTTAACCCTTTGACTCCTCCCCACCTATCACAGCTCTGCTGCAATAACATAACCCTTTGACTCCCGCACCCTATCCACCATGCAAAAACTTAACCCTTTGACTCCCTCACCCTATCCACAACTGCAAAAACTCAACTCTTCTCTGACTCCTCACCCTATTCACCAGCTTCCTGCTGCAAAAACAACCTTTTGATTCCGCACCCTATCCACCAACTGCAAAAACTTAACCTTTGACTCTGACTCCCTCACCCTATTCACCAGCTTTACCCTTTGACTGCAAATTAACTATTAAACCCTTTGACTCCCGCACGCTATCCACCAACTGCAAAACCTTAACCCTTTGACTCCCAACACCTATCCACCAATGCAAAAACTTAACCTTTGACTCCCTCACCCTATTCACCAGGTTCCTGCTGCAAAACTTAACCCTTTGACTCCCTTACCCTATCCACCAACTGCAAAATCTTAACCCTTTGACTCCCTCACATTATACACAGCTGCAAAAGAATTAACCCTTTGACTTCCCTCACCTTATCCACCAGCTGCACAAAACTGAAACATTTGACTCCCGCACCATACCCACCAACTGCAAAACTTTACCCACATTTTGAACTCCCTCTCCCTACCTTATCCATCAGCTTCCTCAAAAATCAAAGTTAAGGCATTTACGGTTGACTACGCAGGATGCTGGTGGACAGGGTACGGGAATCAAAGGGTTAATGCCATATACAACATAGCAAAGAAGTCACAAACTGTTCATCATTTCCTGGTCACTTGCAGCACAGCACAGGGTGGTTTCATTTAGCAAGGAGACCCAGCTGTCAGCATTATAGTCATGATTATCTTTATAATGTACACAGGTAAACTCAAAACAGCATTCAAGAAGATGGAAAGCATTCTAACCAACAAATGCCTGTCAATTAACATCAGGACGAGAGTTCTTGAATGTTAGATAGAACCGATAATGTTATACGGTTGTGAGGCGTGGACAGTCAACAAGCAAAGCCAGAACAAAATTGAGGCAGCCGAGATGTGGTTTCTAAGAAGAATGTTGAGAGTTCCATGGACAACAAAGAAAACAAACGAGACAGTCTTGATGGAGGCAGACGCTTGAAGATCATTCATAAGGAAAATTAGGAAAAGACAGGCAACATTAATAGGCCATTTTATGAGGAAAGGGAAATTGGAGCACCTGGTCACAACAGGAAAGCTGGAGGGAAAGAGAGCACCAGGTAGACCCAGGGAGAAAATATTGGACGGACTTGCAGAGTGGCTGAAGACAGAGAAGGTGGAAGATGTGTTTGAGCAACAAGGGATAGAAACAGGTGGAAGGCCATGATCGCCAACGCCATGTGGCAAGGCACTTGATGATGAGGAGGATGAAACCCAGGGAGAAAATACTGGACGAACTTGCGGAGTGGATGAAGACAGAGAGGGTGGGAGACGTACACGTACCGACACAGGTTATTCATAAAGAGGGCCATGATTATCAACGCCATGCGGCAGGGCACATGATGATGATGATGAATGTACACACACTACTGCTCATCACTAACAGGACAGAAACAAGTAAACTGAAAAAAAAAAACAACAAAAAAACAAACAAACCCCGCGTATTCAATACAACAAGACAAGACATGCGCAAATTTTCGGCCAACTGGCCTTTGTCAAGCGCGAATGCAGATCACAAACAGACACCAAACATACGGATAATAAGAAAAAGACTAAAACTTCCCTGCCGCCTCGTCCAGTGGATAAAAAGGGACCAAATGAAATGCCAATGTGTTTATGAACAGTGGTAAGAAATTGGGAGAGGGGAGGCAACTTCTTACCACTGCTCATAAACACATTGGGATTTCATTTAGTCCCTTTTTGGACGCGGGCAGTCGCACTTATTTTGGATGCTCATCACTAGTTAGCACTCAAACATGTATACAGGGCTCTTGCTTCACAGTGTTCTGACTTATCTGTTCTTTTCTTTGAAGATAAGATAGATAGATACACGTGTCATTCACATGTAACCAAGATTGTTTCAATGACAGACTGATGCAATACTAGTAACAAAAATGTATAGGCTAGGTAGGACCTGTTCAGTTCAGTTCATATTGCTTATAGCCCAGCCGACTACTAGAGCCATATCAGGGCTAACACCACGTCAAAAAACAACCCGTTAAGATAAAAGACAACAGTTAAAAACCATGCTCCTCAGGACCTGGCCAGCTCATGGGTTTAAGTGCAGGCTTAAAAGGCTTGTGCTATGACCATTCTGGATTTTCTCCATCACATGGCACCTGTGACATTAGTGCATATGGAATTCATTCCGAGCGCGGAGACGCCACCTTCAGAAACTGAAACTGAAACTGAAACTGAAACTAATACTGCACAGACAGCGAGTGGATGCTACAGATTGAGCAGTGTGCATGCAATGTGCACGGACACACATACAGCACACAGACACGAGCACACAACACCACTATCACC
>JAPXFY010000029.1:32359320-32381820 GCA_030674185.1 Monoplex corrugatus
GTGTGTGTTTGTGGGTTTTTTCCTTTTCTGTGAATGACAGTGTTATTTCTACCGATAAATTCAAACATCGATTTGATCATGACACCACGTGGTTATTGATTATTATCTCACAATGGCTACCTGGCTGAACCTGTCTCTCAGTGACAAAAAAGCTACTTACTGCGTAGCTTTCATCGGCGATCCGGCCGACTTCTTCAGCGCAACTGCTGGGTTGAGAACTGGCTTCAGTGCGCACCGCTGTGAGCGAACTCACGACAGTGCGACTGAATAAGTGAGGAGTACACCGATGGCAGGTTGTGTCGGCCCCGGTCACAGTTGAGGGTGGGGTTCCTTGCGGCGATGTAAACTGCCTCCTTTACTCCCCTCTGGAACCATCTTGCTTCTTTGTCGAGAACTTGCACACTGTCCTTTTCAAAGTGGTGTTGGGTGTGGGTCAGATGTTCTCCCACTGGAGAGGACTCACGTTTGTGTTCTTTTAATCTTTTGTGCAAGTTGCGCTCAGTTTCGCCAATATAACTATGGTCACAGTCCTGGCAGTCTATCTTGTATATCACCCCTGATGTGTCCAATTTGTCTCACAAGATAATTGTTACTCTCTCAATGTTTTCAATGCTGAGTTCACGTAAAAGAAAACACCAATAGTATCTAGCTGATTTATTGACTTTTTTCCTTGTCAACTCTTTCGTCGTCTTTTAAAAGAAGGCGTTGTGAAGAATACTGCAACTGTATGAAAACTATCATCATCATCAATCATCATCATCATCATCATCATCATCATCATCATCATCATCATATGTATCATCATGTGCACTGCGGCATGGTGTGGTGATCATAACCTCCATACGAATCTATCCCTTGTCATTGCAAGTCCATCCAGTATTTTCTTCCTGGGCCTGCCTGGTGCTCTGTTTTCCTTTAGTTTTCCTGTTGTGACTAGGTACCCTGATTTCTCTTGCCTCATAAAATGTCCTATAAATGTTGCTTGTCTTTTTCCTAATCTTCTTCATTAATGGTTTTTTGTGTGTGTCTGCCTCCTTCAAGACTGTCTTGGTTGTTTTCTTTACTGTCCATGGAACTTTCAACATTTTGTTTACAACGAATGTTTGGTTACCCATTTTTAAGCTAACAATGAATGCACAGTAGAGGAAATTAACACTTATCATACGAAACTTGTAACTACTGAAAGAAAATTTAAAATTTCCAGAGAATTATCAAATTACCTCCTTCAAAGGATATAGACTTCCATAGTTCCTTCTCTCCCATCTCTCCCATCTCTCGCCACCAAACCTGAAAGTTATAGACTTCATTAGCTACTTTTTCCACATTCTCAAGCTTACAGACTACCATACGATACTCCCCCACCTCCACTGTTTATAAAGCTTACAGACTCCCATACATTATTTTGTTTTTTCACTTTTCATCTTTTCATCTTCATTTCAAAAGCTTATAAAATGAAAATGAATGCCAGGACGACATTTTCAAGTTCAGTAAAAGGAAGTACATTGTCACAAGAGAAGGAAAACAGAACTGTCTCTTTTGGGATGGTAAGAACAAACAGAAAGACTGAAACAAGCAAACAAAACAGAGCTTTTACTCGAAAGGATGAAACGTCTGTTCTGAAACATAAAATGGTAACAATAATAATGGTGATATATATATAAAGTGCCCAATCTTGCGATGAGGCTTTTAGGCCAGTTCTGCATGTAGAGGTGGGATTACTTATTGTCATTTCTTCGCAGTGCTTACGTGACTTATTTCTTCCCACTGCATGATGTGTCAGACTGGTATACCTTTGCATATCCACACTCAATGTGAATCACAATGTTATACCTTTGTATATCACACTCAGTGTGAATCAAACAGTTATACTTTGATTATTCCACACTCAGTGTGAAATGTCAAACCAAAGTTTCATAACTTTGTATATTCACACTCAGTGTGAATCACACTGTTTATACACTGTGTAATCTTACTCAATTTGAATCAAATTGTTATAACTTTGATACACATCATTCATCATCATCATCATCATCAGGTGCCTTGCCGCATGGCGTTGGCGATTATGGACATCCATTTGTCTCTATCTCTTGTTGCCTCAAGCATCTCTTCCACCTTCCCTGTCTTCAGCTACTCTGCTAGTCCGTCCAGTATCTTCTCCCTGGGTCTACCTGGTGCTCTCCTTCCCTCCAGCTTTCCCGTTGTGACCAGGTATTCCAATTCCCCTTTCCTCATAAAATGGCCTATGAATTTGATTGCCATTTCCTAATCTTCCTTATGAATGATCTACTTGTGTCTGCCTCCTTCAAGACTGTCTCGTTTGTTTTCTTTGCTGTCCATGGAACTCTCAACATCCTTCTTAGAAACCACATCTTGGCTCCCTCAATCTTGTTCTGGCTTTGCTTGTTGACTGTCCAGCCTCACAACCGTACAACAGTATTGGTTCTATATATCATTCTAGAACTCTCTTCCTGATGTTAATTGATAGGCATTTGTTGGTAAAAATGCTTTCCATCTTCTTGAATGTTGTTTTGGCTTGGCTAATTCTGCTGGCTATTTCTGCTGTCAGGTGAAATGATCGTTCCCAGGTATTTAAATTTATCAACCTGTCTCAAGGTTGTGCCGTTTGCTGTTATTTTGCATGAGGGGATTTCATGTTTTTTTACTGATCACCATGACTTCAGTCTTCCTGCTGTTTAGTTCCAACCCCTTACCTTTTTTTGTAGGTCCCTTTCACTTTCTGCAATTAGCACGGTGTCATCTGCGTATCGAATGTTGTTTATCATTTTTCCTCCAACCTTTAATCCAGGGTCTTCCTCTAGGTTTCTCATGATGTTTTCGCTGTAAAGTGAAAACAGGTCTGGTGACAGAACACAACCCTGTCTGACTCCTCTTTTGATGTTTTGGAAAGAGCTTATATCGTTTTTTTTGATTCTCATTGCATACCATACTCACTGTGAATCAGATTGTTATAACTGTACATCCATGTGCAGTCTGACTCCAGCTGTTATAACTTTGCATATCCATTCTCATTTGACTCAAACTGTTATAACTTTGCATATCCGTACTGAGTCCGACTCAAATGTTATAACTTTGTATATCCATACTGAGTCTGACTCAAACTGTTATAACTTCGCATATTTATGCTCAGTTTAAATCAAACTGTTATAACTTGCATATCCATATTCTGTTTGAATCAAACTGTTCTTACTTTGTCTGTCCGAGCTCAGTCTGACTGAAACTGTTATAACTTTGTATATCCATACTGAGTCTGACTCAAACTGTTATAACAGTGCTTATCCATACTCAGTCTGACTCAAACTGTTATAACTTTGCATCATTTCATCGACTCTACTGTAACTTTGGTTCCATACTGAGTCGACTCAAACTGTTATAACTTTGTATATCCGTACTGAGTCTGACTCAAACTGTTATAATTTTGTGTATCCATACTCAGTCTGACTCCAACTGTTATAACTTTGTATATCCATTCTCAGTCTGACTCAAACGTTATAATTCTTGCATATCCACACTGAGCCTGACCTAAACTATTATAACTGTGCATATCCATACTGAGTTCAAACCAAACTGACAGTACATCCATTGTATATCCATACACTGTTTGAATCAAACTATTATAACTTTGCATATTCACACTCAGTCTGAATCAAACTGTTGTAACTCTGCACATCCGTGTTCAGTGTGAATCAAACTGTTATAACTTTGCATACCCATGCTCAGTTTGAATGAAAAGGAATATCAACGTTCAAACAAATGGAAAACAAACAAAACAACAACATCAACAAAGAAAGAAAGAAAGAAAGAAAGAAAATAAAAGAAGAATACGTACAGAACTGACGAAACAAGATTGGCACTACTGTTCACCAGTTGGTCTTTAACACGCGTACGTGAACACGTGAACTAGAACAAATGTACAAATTGTACACATTTATCAGAATGTGTAAAAACAAACAAACAAACAAACACAAATAAACACACAACAAAACAAATAAATAAATAAATAGATAAATAAATGAATAAATAAATAGATAAATAAATAAATGAATAAATAATTAAATAAATAATAATAAGAGAGAGCAGATGGCTTCGCTGATCGCTAGAGCGAGGGAAGACAATTCTCCTGTTATCAACTAAATATTCATTTTTTTCACTTGTCATGATTTAGTGGCGTATGTTCATAGTCAGTTGAAAAGTATATGACTCTTTTGGATCTGTATTGTTGCAGAAGCCAGCACGTCCTGTTTTCAGTTCCAGAAGGTCACCATCTTGCAGCAAGGCACAATGTTTGATGAGGGAGTCAACAAGCATGCGTTCATTGGCTGTTGGATAACATTCATCATTCTGACGATTTTACTCAACATCTTTGTCATCGCCTACATCGTCAATCTGTATGTCAAACGACCAGCAACGAGACGTGGATCTCCCAAGCTCTTGGTCATGCTGGCTTGCTGTCTGATTCAGATCATCGAAACGGTGCCCGGTTGTTTTAACGTTCATTATCAGCGAATGGATGAGCAAAGGATACATATTGAGGGAAGCTGTGTGCCAAGGCAGGAATTGTTACTGACTAGATTCACGACGATGGCGATTAAGGTCTTGTTGGTGGCTGCTGTGATCCTGGTGGAAGCTTTGAGACTGCAGAGGTTTGTGACTCTGACCTCTATGACTCGGATGGTGATGGCTGTGGTGCTGGTTGTGATGAGTGTGTTGTATGGGTTTGTGGTGATCATCCCTGTCTTCTATATGGCACGGCTAAGAGATAACACTATACCATGTTGGGCAGGCAGCAACTATCTTGCTATTACATCTGATGTGGACAGATTTAGAGCAATGTCTATTTCTGATTTTATCATACCTGAATGTTTTGTCTTCATAGCTTGTGTCCTGCTGTTGGTTGCCTACTGCACACGGAGGTCTACAGGACATCCTCCTGTATATCTTGGGTACAACAACCCCCACCCCCAGTGCAACAACCCCACCCCAAGTGCAACAACCCCCACCCTCAGTGCAACGACCCCATGTACAACCACCCCCCTCCACAGGACAACCACCCCCCTCCACAGGACAACCACCCCCTCCACAGGACAACTACCCCCCTCCACAGGACAACCACCCCCCTCCACAGTCAAACGTTCCTGTTTCTCAGTGCAACACGTCTCAACACACAAGCACTGCTGCAGTCTGTAGCAACGAGATGACTGTGGACTGTACCACCAATACCCCCAATGCTTCTCAGAAGTTTCAACACAACAACCCATCACTCCACGCTTCAAACAGCGCTGTGACTACACCAGTGTCGCCCCCAGCAGTGGACTGCCAGGACAACTCTTTCCCCAGATACGTTTTTCTGGCAGCCATTGTTACTTTCAATTACGGTTTGGTCTACTTTCTGTGGTCGTTTGACTTGGCGACAGAAGATCACAGAAGTTTGTCATTTTATGTGGTTAGTGTCCTCCTGTCCTCGTTAATGGGGGTCTTCCTGCCTGTTTGCTGGTTGCTGGACTTTCATTGGATGACAATGCGGTACTGCAGGGGCCAGGATTCAAATCCATCAGCAGGCACTGTCCTGGATTCCTCGATCCAGCATTACTCAGACGCCACAGGACAGTGAATACAATACCAGATTTGAGTGATACACAGACTGGATGGGCGCCTCCCTTGTATGAAGACCTCCACCACGTGCCTCCAACAGCAACTCACATCACCACCACCACGTCCCTCCAACAACAACTCACACCACCACCACGTCCCTCCAACAGCAACTCAACCTCCACCACGTCCCTCCAACAGCAACTCACACACCACCCACGTCCCTCCAACAGCAACTCACACTACCACCACACGTCCCTCCAACAGCAACTCACACCCCACCACGTCCCTCCAACAACAACTCACACCATCACCACGTCCTCCAACAGCAAACTCACACAACACCACGTCCCTCCAACAGAACTCATACCACACCACGTCCCTCCAACAACAACTCATACCACCACCACGTCCCACAACTCACACACCACCACTCCCATCCTAACCAACTCCAACTCACACCATCATCCCACGTCCCTCCAACAACAACTCACACCACCATCACCACGTCCTCCAAACAACTCACACCACATCACCACGTCCTCCACAACAACATACTCACACCACCCACACATCACCTCCTCAACACTACAACTACCACACCATCACCACGTCCCTCCAACAACAACTCACACACCATCCACACGTCCCTCCAACAAACTCACACACCACGTCCCTCAACAACAACTCACACCACACCACGTCCCTCCAACAACATCACTCACACTCACACCACACCACGTCCCTCCAACAACAACTCACACACACCACACATCCCACCAACAACACTCACCACTCCATCCCCCCCCCCCCCCCCCCCCCCCCCCCCCCCCCCCCCCCCCCCCCCCCCCCCCCCCCCCCCCCCCCCCCCCCCCCCCCCCCCCCCCCCCCCCCCCCCCCCCCCCCCCCCCCCCCCCCCCCCCCCCCCCCCCCCCCCCCCCCCCCCCCCCCCCCCAACAACTCAACCCACCACACTCCCTCCACAAACTCACAACCCACACCACGTCCTCCACACAACTCACACCATCACCACGTCCCTCCAACAACTCACACCATCACCACTCCTCCAACACACTCACACACACACCTCACTCCACGTCCCTACCACACAACTCACACCACACCACGTCCCTCCAACAACAACTCACACCCACCAAACCACGATCCCTCCAACAACTCACACACATCACACCCTCCCTCACAAACAACTCCAACCACCACATATCCTCCAACAACAACTCACACCACCACACCACGTCCCTCCAACACAACTCACACCATCACCACGTCCCTCCAACACAACTCACACACCACACCACACCCACGTCCCTCCAACAACAACTCACACCACATCACACGTCCCTCCAACAACTCACACACACACACGTCCTCTCCAACAACTACACCACAACCACCCTCCAACACTCACACCCCCCCCAACAACAACTCACACCACCATCACACGTCCCTCCAACAACTCACACCATCACCAACGTCCCTCCAAACAACAACTCACACACCATCACCACTCACCTCAACACACTCACACCACATCACCACGTCCCTCCACAACAACTCACACCTCACACGTCCTCACAATCCACCATCACCACGTCCTCCAACAACTACACACCATCCACCACAACAACCACCCACACACACGTCACCCAACACTCACACCATCACATCCCTCCAACAACAACTCACACCATCACACGTCCCTCCAACAACAATCACACCACATCACCAGTCCTCCAACAACACTCACCACCATCACACGTCCCTCAACAACAACTCACACACATCACACGTCCCTCCAACAACTCACACCATCACCACGTCCTCCACACAACTCACACACATCACCACGTCCTCTCAACAACTACTCACACCATCACCACGTCCTCCAACAACTCCACACCATCACCACGTCCCTCCAAACAACTCACACCATCACCACGTCCTCCAACAACTCACACCATCACCACGTCCCTCCAACAACAACTCACACCACACCACGTCCTCCAACATCAACTCAACACACCACGTCCCTCAACAATACACACCATCACCACGTCCTCCAACACAACTCACACCACATCACCACGTCCCTCCAACAACACACCACCACCACCACGTCCCTCCAACAACAACTCACACACCATCACACACGTCCCTCCAACAACTAACTCACACCATCACCACGTCCCTCCAACAAAACATCACACCCATCACCACGTCCCTCCAACAACACTCACACCATCACCACGTCCCTCCACAACAACTCACACACCACACCACGTCCCTCCACACAACTCACACCATCACACGTCCCTCCAACAAACTCACACCACCACCACGCCTCCAACAACAACTCACACCACCATCACACGTCCTCCACAACAACTCACACCATCACCACGTCCCTCCAACCAACTCACACCACACCACGATCCCTCCAACAACAACTCACACCATCACCACTCCCTCCAACAACAACCAACCACCATCACCACGTCCTCCAACAACTCACACCCACACCACGTCCCTCACAACAACTCACCACCACCACCACGTCCCTCCAACAACACACACACCATCACACGTCCCTCACAACAACTCACACACCATCACCACGTCCCTCAACAACAACTCACACCACCACCACGTCCCTCAACAAACAACTCACACCACCACACCACGTCCCTCCACAACAACTCACACCACCACACCACGTCCCTCCAACAACAACTCACACCATCACCACGTCCCTCCAACAACAACTCACCACCACCACTCCCTCCCCAAACAATCAACCACACCTCACCACGTCCCTCCAACAACAACTCACACACCACCACCACTCCCTCCAACAACAACTCACACCCACCACCACGTCCCTCCAACAACAACTCACACACCATCACCACGTCCCTCCAACAACAACTCACACACTCACCACGTCCTCCAACAACAACTCACACACCCACCACGTCCCTCACAACAACTCACACCACCACACACGTCCTTCCAACAACAGCTCACACCACCACCACGTCCCTCCAACAACAACTCACACCACCATCAAAACAACCCCACAACCCCAACAACTCACACCACCACCACCACGTCCTCCAACAACAACTCACACCATCCACCACGTCCCTCCAACAACAACTAACATCACTACCACGTCCCTCCAACAACAACTCACACCACCACCACGTCCTCCAACAACAACTCACACCACCACCACGTCCCTCCAACAACAACTCACACCATCACCACGTCCCTCCAACAACAACTCACACCACCACCATACGTCCCTCCAACAACAACTCACACCACCACCACGTCCCTCCAACAACAACTCACACCACCATCACCACGTCCCTCCAACAACAACTCACACCACCAATCACAAACGTCCCTCCAACAACCACACCACCATCACTACGTCCCTCCAACAACTCACACCACCATCACCACGTCCCCCAACAACTCACACCACCATCACTACGTCCCTCCAACAACTCACACCACCATCACACGTCCCTCCAACAACTCACACCACCATCACTACGTCCCTCCAACAACTCACACCACCATCACTACGTCCCTCCAACAACTCACACCAACCATCACCACGTCCCTCCAACAGCAACTCACACCACCATCACCACGTCCCTCCAACAGCAACTCACACCATCACCACGTCCCTCCAACAGCAACTCACACACACCACGTCCCTCCAACAGCATCTCACACCATCACCACGTCCCTCCAACAGCAACTCACACCATCACCACGTCCCTCCAACAGCAACTCACACCACCACGTCCCTCCAACAGCATCTCACACCACCACGTCCCTCCAACAGCAACTCACACCACCACGTCCCTCCAACAACAGCGCACACCAGTCACCATCACTTGAGACTCTGACATGAATGCAGATTCCGTTTTGAAGTGGGAACAGTCAGTTAAATCTCACATCATCCTGAGGTCAGGACATGAAGAGCCATAGAACGTGGGACACTATTTCACGGTGCTGCAATGTTTCTGGGGGCAGATGTGTGCAACAGCTTTGAGGAAATACAACTGTTGCCAGCAGAACAGAAACGGAAGTGCAGAAAATCTGGGCAAAGCAGCCAGCCACAGACTTCATCTGTGACCATTGCAGTATAGGTGGTCTTTCATGTGTAGGGTTATTCAGTCAGCCTGGATGTTACTTCAGTGTCATGACAGATGTTACTCAAGAGTGCAAACGCCAGCGGTATTTCAGGGCTGAAGATTGTCACCACTAATGATTCATGAGTTTCAGTTTCAGTTTCAGTTTCTCAAGATGACGTCTCCGCGCTCGGAATGAATTCCATGTGCACTGTCGTCATAGGTGCCATGTGATGGAGAAAATACAGAATGGTCACGGCACAAGCCTTAAGCCTGCATATAAACCCAAGAGCTGGCCAGGTCCTGAGGTCCTACCTAGGTAGTTCCATGACCATGAAGTGGTAGGAGAGCGAAGTGACAGAGACCTCAATTTTTCCAGGGGCCAGTGCCACGAGGGTGGCGCCCATCCCTCTCCCTCGCTTCAAATTCATATTCACTTTTTTTTTCAACCAAGACTTCAGAAAGACAAAAAGGCTAACTGGTCTTCAAGGGGTGGGACCTGGGAAATCAACCTATCTCTCCAATGGTTTACACCAAGGCAGCCGGGCAATGCCCCACTCTTCAATATTTTCAACTGCAGTGGGATCTTCAGCGTGTGCAGCCAGAAGGCACTCGGGTCCAACTCGTTTTTCGTCCCCTACCGAAGGACTAGACATTCAGTTCGATTTTCCTGTCAAACAGGAAAAAAGTCGAGGCCTGTACGGGAAACGAACCCTGGAACCTCGAGTTTAGGTGTTGACAGGCGAACGTCTGAACCATTCTGCCAATCTTCTCCTGCAGAGTTCGTTTCTCCTCTTCCATGGCGATGCTTGCACGTACAGCGAGTTGCCAGGCACAACGATTTGTAGTTGCCTCATCCCTGGAGTTGTGTCTTTTTGTTTCTAGACAACTCTGTATATTTCTGTATTCAGAATTGATTATAATTGAAGAGTTGTGTCTTTTTGTTTTTAGACAGCTCTGTATATTTTTGTATTCAGAATTGATTATAATTGAAGAGTTGTGTTTTTTTGTTTCTAGACAACTCTGTATATTTCTGTATTCAGAATTGATTGTGATTGAAGAGTGTGCTTGGATTATTTTTATTTTGCTGTATGATACTGCATTGTCAGTTTGGAGTTGTGGGAAAGTTTTTGGTTGTGGATTTCATTTTGATTTACAGTTCATTGCTTGTCAGTCTTGTGCATATAGCGTCAGAACATTCTGAGTTTTATAAGCACGCAAACGTTTTTACGTAGGAACCAGAAAACATGAAATTAGAATCAGAACGCGTATTTATTATGACCAGACAAGACAAGCGTAAATTTTTGGCCAACCGGTCTTTGTCAAGTGTAAACGTAAGATCACAAGCAAACAAACACCAAGTACGAAAATTAGGAGAAAGACTAAAACTTCCCTGCTGCTCCGTCCAGTGGGGGAAAAGGACTAAATTGAAATCATAATATGTTTGTGAGTAATGGTAAGAACTGGATGGAGGGGAGGCAAATACGATGTCAGAGGGGAAGTGAGATGAATTCTCCAGTTTGAAAAGTGGTCATGCCATATTAGTATTGTTTTATCCTAAGAGGGTCCAGGGCTAAAACTATGAAAACTACGATGTACTAGCTAAGAGTAGTTTTTGGAATATAAGTGAATTACTATTAAATAAAGCATGAATATACATACATATTGATAAATACATACACACATATCCATGTATAGATATACATACATACATATACATATGTACATATATATAAATACCTGCATATATCATCATGTTCAGGTGCCCTGACGCATGGCGTTGGCAATCGTGGACTTCCATCTGTCTCTATCTCTTGTTGCCTCAAGCATCTCCTCCACCCTCCTCGTCTTCAGCCACTCCGCAAGTCCATCTAGCATTTTCTCCCTGGGTCTACCTGGTGCTCTCTTTCCCTCCAGCTTTCCCGTTGTGACCGGGTGCTCCAAATCCCCCTTCCTTATAAAATGGCATATAAATGTTGCCTGTCTTTTTCTAATCTTCCTTATGAATGCTCTTTTTGTGTCTGTCTCCATCAAGACTGTCTCGTTTGTTTTCTTTGCCGTCCATGGAACTCTCAACATTCTTCTTAGAAACCACATCTCGGCTGCCTCAATCTTGTTCTGGCTTTGTTTGTTGACTGTCCACGCTTCACATCCGTACAACAGTATTGGTTCTATATAACATTCAAGAACTCTCTTGCTGATGTTAATTGATAGGCATTTGTCGGTAAGAATGTTTGTCATCTTCTTGAATGCTGCTTTGGCTTGGCCGATTCTGCCGGTTATTTCTGATGTGCATCAGCCGTCTGATGAAATGACCGTTCCCAGGTATTTGAACTTATTAACCTATGCCAAGGTTGTACCATTTGCTGTTATTTTCCATGAGGGGATTTCATGTTTTTTACTGATCACCATGACTTCAGTCTTCCTGCTGTTTAGTTACAACCCCTTACCTTTGCTTTCTATTTGTAGTATATTCACAAGGTTCTGCAAGTAGCACGGTGTCATCTGCGTATCGAATGTTGTTTATCATTTTCCTCCAACCTTTAATCCAGGGTCTTCTAGGTTTCTCATGATGTTTTCGCTGTAAAGTGAAAACAGATCTGGTGACAAAACACAACCCTTTCTGATTCCTCTTTTGATGTTTTGGAAAGACCTTATATTGTTTTCTATTCTCATTGCAGCTGTTTGTTCCAAGAACATATTTCTGATTATTCGTAGATCTTTTCCATCAATATTGAGTCTCTCCAGTTGGTTGATCAATTCTTCATGTCTCACCCGATCGAAAGCCTTGGTATAGTCAACAAAGCATAAATACAAATCCTTATTCATCTCAATTGACCTCTCTATGATAGTTCTTAGGATGTATATGGCATTATAGTTCCTTTCCCTTCCACAAATCCACACTGTTCTTCTGCTATTTCTCTTTTGATTCTATTCCTTGTCTTCATCATGATTATTCTTAACAGGATTTGTGTTACATGACTCATCAAACTGATTGTACGATGGAGTTCGCATTCTATAGCTCCTGTTTTTGGAAGTGCAATGAAAATTGATTTTGACATATCTTTGGGGATTTTTCCAGTGTCGTAAACTTTATTTAGGAGTACTGTTATTTTTTCTTTGCCAAACTCCTCCAGAGCTTCAATCATCTCTGTAGTAATGTTGTCTGGTCCTGGGGCTTTTCCTGGTTTCATCTTTTTCAGTGCTGCTCTAACTTCATCTTTCATTATGGGTGGTCCTTCAAAGTTCTTTTTTTATAATGTGTTCTTCGTTTCTGTCATCCTCAAAAAGGTCTTCAATGTACTCTCCCCATCTGTCTAATATTTTGTCTTTTTCCATGATAAGCGTGCCATCTTTCGATTTTAAGCAACCAGTTGATGTGCATGTGTTTGTCCTGTGGACAATTTCTTCAATTCGTCTGTACATACCCTGTTTGTTTGTTTGTTTGTTTGTGATCCTACGTTAACGCATGACAAGGAACAGTTGGCCAAAAATTTGCGCCTGCCTTGTCTGGTTGTAAATGAAATATGCAATCTGACTCTATTTTCGTGTTGTTTTTTCTCTAGGGTTTGTTTGCTTGAACACAGGCGGTTGCACTTTTTTTAATTTTTGAATTAGACCTGTGAACAGCCAAAAACATACCGTATAGCAGTTAAGGAAATCTTTTGTATATCATGGGTATATAGAGCATTATGAGTTTTATAAGCATGCTTGAATTAGGCTGTGTGCAGCTTAAGAAATATGTTGTACACCATGGTTGTATAGTTAAATATAACACGTACGTAGCAACGCTGTATGCGTGACTGTGTCCCTGGGTTTGTGATCGTGTTACATTACCATTCGGTTTGTAAACAAGGTAACTGATGACTGGGTCCGAATGGGTCATGCAACGCATGGACAGCCCCCCCTTTGCTTGATGAAATGGCTGTCAAGTGGCGTTGGGAGCTTGGGAGGTGATTGTCTGGAGAGTGGCGAGGCATTGGTGCTCCGGGTCCCATTCGCACCCTAGTGGTGTTTCTTGTTAACTTGTTTACTTGCAAATGTTTTGTCTTTGAGTGGTCTTCACTTTGATAAACATGTATTTTACAATGTTCGTTTGTTTTTACTTTTTTGTGTAAATTGTGTTATGGTTGTGTGATTTTCATTGATTTTTTGTTGTTGGTTTCTTTGAATCACGCGCATTTTAAGACTGTTCTGTGAAGTTTTTGAATGCTGTTGTGCACCTATTCGTACACTGACAAGCATACATTGACACGACACACACATATAGTACAGTCTATTGTTATGAAAGAAATAAGAACAGAGAGAGAGAGAGAGAAAGAGAGAGAGAGAGAGAATGAGAGAGACAGCAGACAGACAGACAAACAGAGAGAGATAGAGAGACTAGACAGAGAGAGAGAGAGGCAGACAGACAGACAAACAGACAGACAGACAGACAGACAGACAGAGAGCCAGAGAGAGAGACAGAGAGAGAGAAAGAGAGAGAGACAGAGAGAGAAAGACAGACAGACAAACAGACAAAAAGAGAAAGAGAAAGAGAGAGAGAGAGAGGGGGGGGGGAGCAGGGAGAATGTAGAAGACATTTTCAGTTTTCATTGTTGTTATTATCAGTCTTTTGTATGAGAAGATAAACCAGGGTCCCTCGTGCAGGATGCATTTAGCTTTGCGCATGTTAAAGATCCAAAGCAGGAAAAGAATCGTCCATATAAAAATTCTGTAAAAAAAATGCACAGCAGCAAAACTGAAAATAATTCTGTTATAAAGTCTATGGCAGTAAAAGACTTGCCTTTGGGTAAATTCTGTAGAAAAGTCCCCTTTTTCTAAGTAAACAGAGATACACGAATACATAAAAAAAATGGGTGGAGCCGTACTATGGCAACTGCTTTTTCCACGGACAGCTGCCAGCATTTCATGCAGAAACATTCAGTTGTGACAAAAACTGAGCCAGTGCCGTCTAATTCAGTCAATACTAGTACAGTTCACTCACTTACTAAAGCAGTAACACAGACAATGATGCAACTCAACAACATTTGGAAAGACACCGCATACCAACAGTCTTTGAAATCAAAATTCTAAGATGTCTTCTCTGGCCAGCAATGCTACATGGCTGCGAAACCTGGACATGCAGAAAAGCAGATGTAAATAAAATTAAAATTCTAAGATGTCTTTCTGGCCAGCAATGTACATGGCTGCGAAACCTGGCATGCAGAAAAGCAAATGTAAATAATAATTCAAAGATGCTTCTCTGGCAGCAATGCTAATGGCTGCGAAGCCTGGACATGCAGAAAAGCAAATGTAAATAAGATCGAAGCAACAGAAATGTGACCCGTTTTAACAAAATGAGTCCTAAGGTGAAAATAACAGATTTTAGGACATTATGATTTTCAAAATGTCCAGATTATTAACTTTCTTTTCATATGCAATTTATTATTCTACTCCTAAAAATGAGGAAGTTATGGGTGTTTGAAGTGTGTAACATAGCAAATAGCCATTTTGAGAAAATCAAGTTTTAAAATTTTCACCACTTCAATGAAGTTTTACCTTAGAACAGGTATTTATACTTCACCAATCTTTACCAAATTTTGTACCATGGTAAAACACATCATGCCACAATAGCTCACAAAAATGGGTGTGAAAATCTACTGTAGTTGTCTTGTTATTTAAGTTTATATATCCCTTTTTCTGACACAAAAAGCATGCCGTTATCTGGTTAAAACGCATTTTAAATACATTTTCCGATTGAATTCTAAAGTGCTGAGTGCATGTACATGCAATTTAAAGATTAAATATTCCATTTTTGACAAAAAGTAAAAATTGACAAAATCAACCCATCACACCTTTTCCGGGCCTCTACGCTTTTCGCTGCCTGCGAGTTAGGACTCATTTCGTGAAAACGGGTCACAAGTGTGGTTCCACAGACGATTTCTTAGAGTCGAAAAGGACCGATAAAAGAACAAATGAAAGCATTATTTTTTCAATTGACCTCACACTCCAACGTCAATTGCTGGCAGAAATAAAAAAAAAAAAAAAATGAAACACATCGGCCCGGCACTGGCAACACCATCACAATCCTAATGACAACAGTTTTACAAGAACCAGAAAAAAAAAACACGAAAAAAGAATAGAGTATTTAACACAACCAGACAAGACAGGCGCAAATTTTCGGCTCTTTGTCAAGCGTAATATCACAACAAACAAAACAAGATACAAAAATTAGGAGAAAAAAGACTCAAACTTCCCTGCTGCTCCGTCCAGTGTCTTTTTCTCCTAATTTTTGTATCTGTGTGTTTGCTTGTTTGTGATCTTACGCTTGACAAAGGCCAGTTGGCCAAAAATTTAACTAAATTAAATACGCGTTCTTATTCTTTTGTCGCGTTTTTTTCTGGTTCCTGTTTGCTTGAACGTGGGCAGTCACACTTGTTTTGGAACAGTTTTACAAGGTAAATTTGAGGTCAAAAGAAATCTGGGCAGACCACCCATTCCCTATATGAACAGCATCACCAGCATTAGCAATTTGAAGGTCTACGAAGTAGTGCAGAGAAGCCAAGACCTGAAAAATTGGAGGAGAGTTGTTGTAACGTCTGCTGCGAAGGCTGCCATCGAGCTCAATGATGCCGACAGGTTCTGTTCTGTTCTGTTTTGTTGAGTCCAAAGTCCTACCACTCTCAGAGTATACGAGGACTAGCTATAAGTATGTTTGTCAAAGAAGCCTTACAAAATTTTAGTTGCATTGTGAGATAACGATATTTTTGTCGGATTCTCTGTTATCAATTATGGTGATGGGGAACGCTATATATACAGACATCTATGGTGATGGAGAACGCTATATATACGTGACAGTCAGGTGATGGGAGAACGCTATATATACCAGACAGTCATGGGTGATGGGAGAACGCTATATATACGTGACAGTCCATGGGTGATGGGAGAACGCTATATATACGTGACAGTCCACGGGTGATGGGAGAACGCTATATATAACGTGACAGTCCATGGGTGATGGGAGAACGCTATATATACGTGACAGTCCATGGGTGATGGGAGAACGCTATATATACGTGACATCCATGGTAGGAGAACGCTATATATACGACAGTCATGGGTGATGGGAGAACGCTATATATACGTGACAGTCCATGGGTGATGGGAGAACGCTATATATACGTGACAGTCCATGGGTGATGGGAGAACGCTATATATACGTGACAGTCCAGGGTGATGGGAGAACGCTATATATACGTGACAGTCTATGGGTGATGGGAGAACGCTATATATACGTGACAGTCTATGGGTGATGGGAGAACGCTATATATACGTGACAGTCTATGGGTGATGGGAGAACGCTATATATACGTGACAGTCATGGGTGATGGGAGAACGCTATATATACGTGACAGTCCATGGGTGATGGGAGAACGCTATATATGCGTGACAGTCTATGGGTGATGGGAGAATGCTATATATACGTGACAGTCCATGGGTGATGGGAGAACGCTATATATACGTGACAGTCTATGGGTGATGGGAGAACGCTATATATACGTGACAATCCATGGGTGATGGGAGAACGCTATATATGCGAGACAGTCCTACTACATGCAGGTGTACCATTGTCGCTTGGGTAATTTTTTGCATCGGTTACCCACCGCAGTGTCCTTTGTTTCTTTTACCAGATTGAAATCCACTACCGACTTGCTTGGGCTGTCCTATCTCCACCAGAGCCCCGTTAGGCAGGGTTCAGGGTGACCCAGGTTGGCCTTCACAGCAAGCTTAGTGCCCAAGTGGCACAAAGCCACACCGTACTTCACCCAGACCCGCAATCCTCTAACCCTACCCCGTTACCACCTCCCAGGACGAGGATCAGGAGGTATTTTGGATGCACAAATAAAAGTCCAATCCTGTTTTAGAGAACCTAGAGCTGTCTATTTTGCTTTGGGGTAGCTAAGGATTCCTCCACTGAAATGTAGTTTCTAAGAAGAATGTTGAGAGATCCATGGTCAGCAAAGAAAACAAACGAGATAGTCCTGAAGGAGGCCACGGCTGTTTCAGTAGCTGCCTTTTTCGCCTTTTAGTTGGTCGGCCAGCATGGCACCAGATGTCAGATATCAGACGTCCGCCCTTACCCTGTAGCTATATGTTTCCGCATTCCTTAGTCTAATGGCAAGGGAAACAGAGGATTAATACTGCGCTGTACAGTGATTAAGCCATTTTATCATCAACTTTGGCATTGTGTAGAACGAAATTGTGCACTCCTTGTCAATTCATTTTTTGGAATCCTTATTGTTTATTTATCATTTGACTGAGTGCAGCTATAAATTATTCATTTGGTTATGTAGTTTGAGTTTGTGCTTCACTTAGAGTGTAAGTGAGTGTCATCATTTCTCACTTGTGTGTGTGTGTGTGTGTGTGTGTGTGTGTGTGTGTGTGTGTGTGTGTGTGTGTGTGTGTGTGTGTGTGTGTGTGTGTGTGTGTGTGTGTGTGTGTGTGTGTGTGTGTGTTTTGGTGTATTTCATCTATCTTTCTATACTGGAATTATTTCATGTGAAACGGGAGACAGTTCGTGAGTGAAAATATTTTTAAGTTGTTTTCCTGTTGTTGTCTCTTTTGTTTTCGTTGCTGTTTTGTTTAATTTCTTTTGTCATTTTTGTTCTTATTGTGGTTTTTTTTTGTTTGCTTTTTGTTTTTGTGTATGTATGTATGTATGTATGTATGTATGTATGTATGTATGTATGTATGTATGTATGTATGTATGTATGTATGTATGTATGTATGTATGTATGTATGTGTGTGTGTGTGTGTGAGAGAGAGAGAGAGAGAGTGTGTGTGTGTGTGTGTGTATGTGTGTGTGTGTGTATGTGTGTGTGTGTGTATGTGTGTGTGTGTGTGTGTGTGTGTGTGTGTGTGTGTGTGTGTGTGTGTGTGTGTGTGTGATGTGTGTGTGTGTGTGTGTGTGTGTGACTCAGTTTCGTCGTTTTATTGAGATTTTTTACACTGAAACTGTTTTTTTTTCCTGTTATTCGTTGTTGTTGTTGTTGTTAGTGTGTGTATTTGGCGTATTTTAGTAGTTGTTGCGTGTGTATCTGTGACAGAAGTGGTAATAAGAACTGGCAAATGGATGTCTGCTGTTTATGTATTAAAAGACAATTAGTGTTTAGGCTACGTAAGCCTGTATGGTCAGCCTCTGCACTGTGTGAAAGAAGGCTGCTGCTGTCTTAGTACTGTGAGAGAAATCTGTGCCATATCAAAGTGATGGGATACTTACTAAACAACCTGATAACGATCCTTGCGGACGATTAAAATACTTATTCGGTAAGTTTGGTGTTGTCCACACACATGCAGCTAACATCTCTGAAAATATGAATGTTATAAAACTGCAGGTGCATGAACAGTTTGTCATTTAAATTGGATTTTTTATTTTACATATGTGGTTTTTTTCTGTCAGTCATCTGATCTTTGCAAGCAAAACAGCTGTTAAATCTAATTTAATTCTGCATGCCTGATATCAGTTTCTACATGAGCCATTCCTGCGTTTGTTATATTGCTCACATTTCTCTTGGTGAAACTCAGACTTTGTAATTTAATGCTTTTACTACCTACCCATGTACTGCAACGCTATAAAAAGTTAACTGGCCTTGCTACGAGTCTCTTATCACTGACACCTGCGGTTCCCTTTTGACAGCTCAGCGCGTTGCACTCACACACTGCTCTGTGCAGAGCGCTCAACTGGCCAGCTGCCACTTGAGAGTCCACATCTGCTTATCATTTATCTCTCCCCTCCCATCCCCCTCCCCTCAGCCGCTCCTGCTCTCAAACTAAAATCTTGCTCGGGAACAGCCGTGAGGCAGACACAAGAAGATCATTTTTAAAGAAGTTTAGGAAAAGATAAGCAAGATTTATAGTACATTTTATGAAGAAAGGAGAATTAGAGCACCTGGTCATGACAGGAAAGCTGGATGGAAAGAGAGCACCAGGTAGAGCCAGGAAGAAAATATTGGACGGACTTGCAGTGTGGTTGGAGACAGAGAGGGTGGGAGATGTACTTGCAGCGACAGGGGATAGATTCGTATGGAGGGCCATGGTCGCCAACACCATGCGGCAGAGCACATAATGATGATGATGATGAGGGGTTCCTCCTCTTGTCTGTTTCCTCGGAATTGGACGATGGACTTGAGGAGTTTCGATAAAGGGAGATTACTTTCATCATTTTGATGGGCAGCGGAGGCTATGTTTTGTATCGATTGTTGTATGGGTGGGACTTCTTCTGACTTGAGACAGGTGTTCATTTAGTGGCTGGTTGTGTTTTCAGTCAATCTTTTTTTGTGTGTGAAGACGAGTGACACAGACACACACGACATTACAATGTAGCCAAGACTGTTCCAATGACAGACTGATACAAATACTTGTATAATATACAAAACCCACAGGCTAGGTAGGACCCCAGGACCTGGCCAGCTCATGGATTTATGTGCAGCTTTAAGGCTTGTACCATAATCATTTTGGATCTTCTCCATCACATGGCACTGGTGACGTCAGTGTATATGGAATTCATTCCAAGCACGTAGATGCCACCTTGAGAAACTAAAACTGTCATGCTCTCTTTTATTCGCAAAATTCTTCGTCATTTCTAGCCTTCTAAATCATTCAGCTGTATTTCTTAAAATTTTTCTCCATATCTTCCCAGAGTATGACCGCCTTCAAGGTGCGATGAAAAGGAAGGGAAAGAAACGAAACGAAACGAAACGAAACGAAACGAAACGAAAAGAAAAGAAAAGAAAAGAAACGAAAAGCAAAACAAAACAAAACAAATATTAAAAAGGTCACACCCACAAAAAATCCACTCTCTCTGCTAAGTCAGTAGGTTTGTATGATTTTTGTATGCTTAACAACGGATAAGGAGTGCCCGCATGGGCTCTAGCCTGCATAACATGACTACGAAGAAGAAGTAGGATCAACCAACAGGCCTGGCTGGGTTGGGAAAGAAATCCCTACTTTGCAGTCTAACTACATGAGTTCGAGTCTGGCTCAAAGAAGAGAACAAGAGAGAGAGAGAGAGAGAGAGAGAGAGAGAGAGAGAGAGAGAGAGAGAGAGAGAGAGAGAGAGAGAGAATTCTGTACGTGCGTCATTTAGTCCACCCAGCTGTGAGTGGGTGTTTGTCCCCATTCAGGGTTGGTTTGGGAAGGCAAAGCAGCAAAGAAGAGCAGTTGGACTCTGCCATCATAATTCTGGCTTAGAGAGAAGTCGAGGTCTCCAGTGCTGATACAACGTTTTCATGGTGTAGTGGTTAGTGCAACTGACTACTAACTGGAAGGTTGTGGGCTCAAATCCCCATCTGTCCTTTCAAAATTACCATTGGAGTGGATATTAGGAGAGTGGTGAGGTGTTGGTGCTCTGTGTCCTATCCAAAACCCTCAGGAGTTCTTGTAATAATGGTAGCAATTAGTGCAAAGGATATATCCAGAAGACAATAAAATGTACAGAATTAAAAGCTTTTTTAACGCATCAGTGAGGGTTTGTATACAGACAAATACACGCTTGAAAACACACACACACACACACACACACACACACACACACACACACACACACACACACACACACACACACACACAACAACACTACCACACACACACACACACACTCACTCACACATATGTGAATGGGTGTCATACATTATTATGAAATGTCCTATTTTGGTGAATGATTGTGATATGTTCTATGGGAAGCCCTATTTTATTCATGGGTATTATGCTATGCTGGCTATCTAATTAACTGAGTAGTTTTTGACCAAGTATCATATTTTGATGGATGTCTTGATTATTGTATATGTTAAACATCCATGAGTTGATAAATGTATTTAGTTGCATACATGATTGCTTGTCATTTTGACATGTATTTGATTTCCCTGTTTATAGCAGTGGCTATTTAAAAAAATGCCGTCACAGGGTAATGTGTGCACATGTTTTTGTGTCATGTGCACAAGGAAGTTTTGCGTGCACATGTGTTGTGTGATGTAGAGTTTGTCATTTTTGAAGATGGCTAGTAGAACCAACCCACTTCTTCTTCTTCTCCTTCTTCTTCCTCTCCTCCTCTTTCTTCTTCTTCTTCTCCTTCTTCTTCCCCTTCTTCTTCTCCTTCTTCTCCTTCCCTTTCTTCTTTTTCTTCTCCTTCTCTTTCTTCTCCTTCTTCTCTTTCTTCTCCTTCTCCTTTTTCTTCTTCTTCTTCTTCTCTTCTATTGTCGATTAAATAGGAATATACAATCACTAGCATCGCGTCAAACATGTGTGGTAGAATTGAGCTTTAGTGATTGAATCGATATGACAGATAGATGACTGAAGAAAGAGAACAGTGCTTGCTCTCAAGGCGGCCTTTGGCGAAGTGATCAGCAAACCCATTCCACCCAAGTTAACAACTGGAGTGAGCTGTTTTCACAACTCTACAGCTAATCGCAACTGCCTTTACTGCCAATACAGGCCATTGAATTCAGTGAGTGGTTATAACCAATCACCTGGTACCTTACAATCTAAGTACAATAACCATACTCCAACTTTAGTGGGTTGGCTCTACTAGCCATCTTCAAAAAAGACTAACTCTACATCACACCACACATGTGTACACAAAAATTCCTTGTGCACTTGACACAAAAAAACATGTGCACACATTACCCTGTGCACATGACACAAACACACATTCATGCAACACACACACACACACACACAACACACA
>JAPXFY010000029.1:32396820-32399320 GCA_030674185.1 Monoplex corrugatus
TGCTGATACTACATTCTGGTCAGATGACCTAACAGTTTCTCTGTGTGTGGATGAACATAATGATGGACTGGCCTCGTTCCCATCATTTCTCTGATCTGTTCCCAGTGGGGATTCCGGGGGATTTTTCAGTATAAATAGTATCCCCACCTTCTGGAAATTCTGTGCTAGAAATTTCCTCTTTTCTATCACTTCTCTTTGTTTTTGCCTTATTCCTATGCTTCCTGTCATTTCTTCCTATCATTTTCTGCTTTGCTGTTCTGTTCAACTCTATGTTTTCGATAAAGTTTTACATACTTTCTCTTAGGATTGATAATTGGGTACATGTATTACGAGCATTTTTGGCTGTGGGAAATGATATATGCAGAAACAAACTCATGTGTAATATTTGACCAAAGGAAGAAAGAAAAAATGGAAGGAAGGTAAACAAATGGAAAAAGAGAGACAAAGAAACAAACAAACACACAGACAGACTAATGATACGCAGACCAAGAGACAGATGTGAAAGAACAAAAGACAGCAGTGAGAAGAAAAAACAACAACAACAGCAAAACTAACTAACTAACTAACTAAGTAACTAACTAAGTAACTAAGTAACTAACTAACTAACTAACTAACTAACTAATTAACTAACTAACTAACTAACTAACTAATGAAGGAAATAACGAACTAAATTAAACTAAACTAAACTAAACTAAACTAAACAAAACTAAACTAAACTAAACTAAACTAAACTAAACTAAACTAAACTAAACTAAACTCACTAACATAACTAAACTAACTTAGGACAAAAATCCTGACTGAAAGTAAAACTGAATTTTAAACAAAATGTAAGTTTCATACCCAGGACTGCGATGGTCACAGTCGATGTTGTCGTATACAGACTAGGTCTCGTCTCCCAAGTTGCGTGACAAAGACAAAGAGTTCCATTGTCTCTGGTAGTCACAGAGTTCACCTTGATGGTGCTGGTCACCACCGTTTCACCGTTCTCTGTCGATATCGTGTCTTCTCTGTCGCCATGTGAATCACAGGAAAAGGTAACAGAAGTGACAGGAGGATTTCCACCCGTCACCCTACAAGACAGGCTGACAGTGTCCCCCTCTGTATAGCCGTCCTTGATGCCAGTGATGACTGGGGAGGATGAAGGAGGATCTGTGTAAAGAGAAGAGAACGCAAGATGAACACACGTGTCCTCCCCTCCCTGTTTGAGTGTTGCTCAGTGCCCTGGAGTATTTGCCAATGTTGGGTGATTGCTCTGGTGAATGATGAGATCGGGAGTGTACGCTTTGGTTCGGTTTCTGCATCGAGATTTTTATCCTTATACACATCATCATCATCATCATCAGCATCATCATCATCATCATCATCATTTCTGTGATCTGTTCCCAGTGAGGATTCCGGGGGATTTTTCAGTGTAAATAGTATCCCCACCTTCTGGAAATTCTGTGTTAGAAATTTCCTCTTTTCTGTCACTTCTCTTTGTTTTTGCCTTATTTCTATGCTTCCTGTCATTTCTTCCTATCATTTTCTGCTTTGCTGTTCTGTTCAACTCTATGTTTTCGATAAAGTTTTACGTACTTTCTCTTAGGATTGATAATTGGGTACATGTATTACGAGCATTTTTGGCTGTGGGGAAATGATATATGCAAAAGCAAACTCATGTGTAATATTTGACCAAAGGAAGAAAGAAAAAATGGAAGGAAGGTAAACAAATGGAAAAAGAGAGACAAAGAAACAAAAAAACACACAGACAGAGTAATGATACGCAGACCAAGAGACAGATATGAAAGAACAAAAGACAGCAGTGAGAAGAAAAAACAACAACAACAGCAAAACTAGCTAACTAAGTAAGTAAGTAAGTAAGTAAGTAAGTAAGTAAGTAAGTAAGTAAGTAAGTAAGTAAGTAACTAACTAACTAATGAAGGAAATAACGAACTAAACTAAACAAAACTAAACTAAACTAAACTAAACTAAACTAAACTAAACTAAACTAACCTCACTAACATAACTAAACTAACTTAGGACAAAAATCCTGACTGAAAGTAAAACTGAATTTTAAACAAAATGTAAGTTTCATACCCAGGACTGCGATGGTCACAGTCGATGTTGTCGTATACAGACTAGGTCTCGTCCCCCAAGTTGCGTGACAAAGACAAAGAGTTCCATTGTCTCTGGTAGTCACAGAGTTCACCTTGATGGTGCTGGTCACCACCGTTTCACCGTTCTCTGTCGATATGGTGTCTTCTCTGTCGCCATGTGAATCACAGTAAAAGGTAACAGAAGTGACAGGAGGATTTCCACCCGTCACCCTACAAGACAGGCTGACAGTGTCCCCCTCTGCATAGCCGTCCTTGATGCCAGTGATGACTGGGGAGGATGAAGGAGGATCTGTGTAAAGAGAACAGAAAGCAAGATGAACACACGTGACCTCCCCTCCCTGTTTGTGTGTTGCTTTGTGCCCTGGAGTATTGGCCAGTGTTGGGTGATTGCTCTGGTGAATGAT
>JAPXFY010000029.1:32401820-32429320 GCA_030674185.1 Monoplex corrugatus
AATGTCAAGATGCCATAAGACACCCCAACCGGTGGAGACCCTGCACTGCAACAGCGCCTGTCGTGACCTGACTTAGTACAGACACTGCTCACAAAGCCCCTTAACTAACGACAGTCATTACTCAGTCGTGAAGCCACACCAAGTGAGAGACCCACCCCCTTCCCCCACCTAAAAACTGAACCTTTCTCCTCAGACAGAATTTAAGTTTTTCTTTTGATTCACTATGTAAAATCTATCATCTCCCCCACCTGGCCATTCGGTTTGGACACAAGGTAACTTGACTAGGTCCGAATGGGTCATGCAATGCATGGACAAGCTCCCCTTTGCTTGGTGAAATGACTATCGAATGGCGTCGGAAAGCTTGGGAGGTGACTGTCTGAAGAGTGGCGAGGCGTTGGGGCTTTGGGTCCCATCCACACCCTCGTGGTGTTTCTTGTTAACTATTTCTTTTGATTCGCTATGTAAAATCTGGACATCGTAAAATGAATATGAAATTAAAAAAAATGAGATAGTGTAGCACACCAAAAAGTCCAGGAAATAGAAGACACCTAGCTTTCCTAAACACACGTAATCATTTGAAGAATATGGGACAGGTGTTTTTTGTTTTGTTTTTTCAAAGCGAAACAGAAATTAGTACAATTACACACAGCAAACTTAGCAATCGTTTAGACGATAATAAAATGAGCAAACTAGAAGTTTGGAGTCTACAGTTTGTTCGAGAGGGGTTAATTGCACTCGGACAATTCCATAAGCGCTCCATCCAAATCTGCCAGCAGTTACCTAGCAGACTCCCTGAGCCAGAGCAAAACCTATGTGCTGGCAAGGTCTTGAACTGAAGAGCGGAAATGGGGGCTGTGGACTGGAAGACTTTTAAAACACTAAGCTGACACCATGAGAATGATGGAAACATGAAGATGGGCAGTACACAGGCCAATGTTTGATGCAAACATAACGGAAACACTAAGATGGGCAGTAAATAGGCCAATGATTGATGCAAACATGATAGAAACATAATGTTAAGATGGGCAGTACACAGGCCAATGTTTGATGCAAACATGATGGAAGCATGAAGATAGTCAGTAAACAGGTATATGTTTAATGCAAAACATGCAGGAAACATTAAGATGGGTAGTAAACAGGCTAATGTTTGATGCAAACATAATGGAAACATTAAGATGGGCAGTGAACAGGTCAATGTTTGATGCAAATATAATGGAAACATTAAGATGAGTAGTAAACAGGCCAATGTTTGATAGAAACATGATGGAAACAATAACATGGGTAGCAATAGGCCAATGTTCGATGCAAACATAATGCAAACAATAAGGTGGTAGTAAACCGGCCAATGTTTGATGCAAACATAATGGAAACATTAAGATGGCAGTGAACAGGTCAATGTTTGATGCAAATATAATGGAAACAGGAAGATCGGGCAATAAATAGCCAATGTTTGATGCAAACATAATGGAAACATTAAGATGGGGCAGTAAACAGGCCAGTGTTGATGGAAACATGACGATAGGCAGTGAATAGGTCAATGTGTGTGTTAACATGATGGAACGATAAGATGGGGTATTAAACAGGCCAGTGTTTGATGGAAACATGATGGAAACATAATGTTAAATTAAGATGGGTAGTAAACAGGCCAATGTTTGATGCAAACATGACGGAAACAATAAGATGGGGCAGTAAACAGGCCAATGTTTGATGGAAACATGAAGATGGGCAGTACACAGGCCAGTGTTTGATGGAAACATGATGTAAACATTAAGATTGGCAGTAAACAGGATAATGTTTGATGCAAACATAATGGAAACATTAAGATGGGCAAGAAACAGGATAATGTTTGATTCAAACATGATGGAAACATTAAGAAGGGCAGCGAACAGGTCAATGTTTGATTCAAACATGATGGAAACAGGAAGATGGGCAGTAAACAGGCCAATGTTTGATGCAATCATGATGGAAACATGTAGATGGGCAGTACACAGGCCAATGTTTGATGGAAACATGAACACACACACATATACATGTGTGTATATATATATATTTTATATATATATATATATATATATATATATATATATTATATTATATATGTGTGTGTGTGTGTGTGTGTGTGTGTGTGTGTGTGTGTTGGTCTGCCTGCCTGCCTGCCTGTGTCTGTCTGTCAGTGTCTGTGTTTGTGAAGTGGTGTGTGAGTGTGTGTGTGTGTTCATGTTTCCATCAAACATTGGCCTGTGTACTGCCCATCTTCATGTTTCCATCATGATTGCATCAATATATACATATATATGTATGTATATATACAGACAGACATATGCACGACTGTGAGTGTGTGTGTGTTTGTGTGTGTGTGTATGCGCGTGTGTGTATGCACTCGTGTGTGTGTGTGCTCGCGTGTGTATTATTTTTTACACAACGAAATTGTACGAGTTCATGCTGCTCTCCTTAGAGAGACCGCTTCGCCGAAGTACAGAGCCACAATTTTTTCTCTGTGTGGGTGTACTTTTGTAGCTTATTTTGCCAGTGACAACTCCGTTGGTGCCATGTGTTCTTTAACTTGCGCTGACTTTCTGATGCTTATGGTACTATGGTGTCTCGTTCCAACAGAAATATTAGCCCATAAGTAACCATTTGTGCTCCCATGGAAGGAGTGAAAATGATTTAAAAAAATATTTTCGAGTTCATTGCAATCAAGAAGGTTACCTTTGTGCTCACCTTTTTTTCTCTCTTTTTTTCCATCCCATTTTCTGCGCCATCTTGATGGTCACAGAAACTGTCACATCATTTCTTTTTACAATGGATGATGATGATGATGATGTCGATGAGAATGATAATCATGATGCTATGGAGTTCCATGTAGGATTGAGACTGCGTGACAAGGCTGTTCTCTTCGCTTACTATCGTAATGTATCCTGGCATCAACCAGGCCCGAGAGTTATAGACACCTGCGGTACTGGTCAGAAGATTTCAGCAACACCCTCAATGACGCATCCGTGAAGAGGATGAGACTCGACTGTATGGTGCCAGTCTTCCCAATGAGCCCATAGCACGCCCAACTTTGGGTAGGAGCCAGTTAGAGCCGAAAAATCCCAAATGATTTTTGAAGAGACTGAGGGGAATGTGAACCCACAACCTTCCAGTCAGTAGTCCCTTGCGTTAACCACTACACCATTGCGATTGGTAAGGAGTGTAAATGAGCATGCAATAGGAAACCCCAGGCAGGAAGTTTGCTGATCAGAGATAGCATGCGCGCGCGCGCGCGCGCGCGCGGTGTGTGTGTGTGTGTGTGTGTGTGTGTGTGTGTGTGTGTGTGTGTGTGTGTGTGTGTGTGTGTGCCTCTGTGGTGTGTGTGAGTGAGTGTGTGTGTGTGTGTTTGTGTGTGTGTGTGTGTCTGTGAGTGTGTGCGTGTGTGTGTGAGTAAGAGTGTGTGAATGTGTGAATGTGTGTAACATGTGTACACGTGTATTTATTATGACAGCGAGAGAGAGAGAGAGAGAGAGAGAGAGAGAGAGAGAGAGAGAGAGAGAAAGAGCGAGAGAGACAGAGAGAGAGAGAGAGAGAGGAGAGAGAGGGGGTGAGACAGAAGGAGGGAAGGAGAGGGAGGAAAAAAGACTCAGGGGCAGAGACTGAGGCAGACAAAGAGCGAGGGAAAGAGAGAGAGAGAGAAGGGGGTGAGACAGATGGAAAGAAGGAGAGGGAGAGAAAGAGATTCAGGGGCAGAGATTGAGACAGACAAACAGAGAGCGAGGGAAAGAGAGAGAGGGAGAGAAAGAGAGGGAGAAAGAGAGGGACAGACAGAAGGAGAGAGAATGAGAGAATGATTCAATAAAAGAGAGAAACAAAGAAATTGAGACAGAGGGACTGACAGAAAGAGAGAGAGAGGGAGAGATGGAGAGAGAGAGGGGGGGGGAGAGATGGAGAGAGAGAGAGGGAAAGAGCGCGAAAAAGAGAGGGAACAAGAGAGAGAGAGGGAAAGAGCGCGAAAAAGAGAGGGAAAGACAGAGAGAGAGAGAGAGAGAGAAGAGAGAGAGAGAGGAGAAGAGGACAGAGAGAGAGAGAGAGAGAGAGAGAGAGAGAGAAATATACACACACAGAGAAACACAGAGACAGAGACAAAGTGACAGAACGAGATAGAGACAGAGAGAAAGACAGAGAGAGGTGTATTAAGCGAATTTGTAATTTCAAAGGCAATTTTCCGTTTGCTCGTCAAATGACCGAATGATATCTGAAGTAGATATTTCATTACCATTATTCGTTTATATTGCTTCTGCGACAGCGTGTGTTTCATAGTTTGTCCGTTTTCTTCATAGCTGCAAAGTTGATTTCTATTCGCTCACGTGTGCCTCTGTTTGTCTACCATAGTTTTGTAAAGCGTTTAGTGTTCTTGAGAAATGAGGCTCTGTACTGGTACTCATTATTATTATCATTATTATTATCATTATCATTATACTATTATTATTATTATCCTCATCATTATGTTATTGTCACTATTACTATTATTATTATCATTATCATTATTATTAGCATCATTGTACTATCATCATCATCATCATTTTTATTCTTCTTATTATTAATATCATTATTCTTATCATTATATCATTATTCTCTGCCCTGTGCCCAGGGCAGAGAAACATTGGCCGCCCACAGCTGAGATACAAAGACGTTTGCAAACGTGACATGAAGGCGCTTGAGATTGACACTGAGTCCTGGGAGGACCTCGCAGACGACTGCAACAGCTGGAGAACCACTCTCAAGAAACAGCTGCGGATTGGTGAGGATAAACTGTCAGCTGCTGCAGCAGAAAAGCGAGTTCGCAGAAAAGGGATGACAGCCAACAGACCAGCATCGCATACACATGCGACCGCTGCAAAAGAGACTGCCTCTCCCGCATTGGTCTCTACAGCAGGCGACGCTGCTTGGACCAAGCAGACAGCCCATCTAGACATTAGAACGGATATACTTGAACCATTGACAGCCATGACCGAGGGAGGCCTACTACATATCATTATTATTATTATATCATTATTAGCATCATCATAATTTTGTTATTATTATTATTGTTGTTGTTATTATTATTATATTATTATTATTATCATTGTTGTGTTATTTTTGTGATTATCACTATTATTAGCAATAGTAGTAATAGTAGCAATAGTAGTAGTAGTAATAGTAGCAGTAGTAGTAGAAGTAATAGTATCATTACTGTTTGTACGAAATCGAAAACAAGTGTGACTGTCCGCATTCAAGCAAACAGGAACCAGAAAGAAAAAAACACGAAAAAAGAATGAGAACACGTATTTAATACAACAAGACAAGACAGGCACAAATCTCCGGCCAGCTGGCCTTTGTCGAGCGTAAGATCACAAACAAACACCAGGTACAACAATTAGGAGAAAAAGACTGAAACTTCCCTGCTCCTCCGTCCAATGTGAGAAAAGAAATAAACTGACTAAAATGACATAACAATATGTTGTTGAGTAAATATGATGTCAGAATGGAAGTGAGATGAATTCCGATTTGAAAATTGGTCATGCCATATTAATATTGTTTTATCCTGAAGAGGGTCCAGGGCTTAAATGAAAATTATGATGCACTAGCTAAGAGTACATGTAGTGTTTGGAATGTGAAGGCTCCTACTATTAAATAATGCATAAGAGAAAACATAAGCATATGATCAAGTGATTGGGAAAATATATAAACAAGAGGTATGGCTGATGTAAATGAATCGTGTGTAGTGCAACGAATCCGGTCTGACCAACAGCCAAGGGGCTGGAGGGAAAACTAGAGTCCCTGGAGAAAAAAATTCTTAGACGCGGCTGGGCCTGTCTTGTGAAAGGAGAATTAAAACAGACTGAATTCTAAAGAAAGTATAACAAAATGGGGTGTGTGTGTTGTCATCTTTAACAGGTAGATGAATTGGGGATGTTTATAGAGGAGTTGTTTCTCTACTTAGCAGTCACACACACAACAAGGAGGAAGGAGAGAAGAGAGTAGAAGCGCACTAAGCATACTAGCAATAAGTTTCAAAAGCAGTCCACACATGGCATTACAATTCAAGATAGTTTCTTTAATTAAACATATTCAACTGAAAGCATAATCATTCATCCTCTTATTCTTCTTTGCCTACGTCCTAAAGCAACCTTACTTCTTTGCCTATCAGCCCTAAACCCTACATTGAAATAAAATATCAACGTACCTTTACTACATGTTTCTGGCAAAGGCTCAGCACCTCTGCCAAGTTGAGTGGCCCATCTCCTAACACAACCGTGACTGACTGACCGTTCTGTCTCTCTGTGTCTGTCTTCTCTGTAGGTCTCTATTCTGTTTTATTTATACATGTCGAGCGTGGATCAGATCACGCTGGGGCTCTGACCCCGCCTATCTTACGACGACTTTTCGAGAAAGTTCCCCTACCAGTGAATGCATGAAGGAGGGGTTGACGTGGACAAACACAGGCCAGACCCTGTCCACTGAAACAATAGACCGCTCTTTTCTACTGTGTCGATCTTTGAAAACGTCCCAGCAGAGCTGTGATTACAGATGGCTCTATTGATTAACTGTCTTGTGTACAGTGTACATAAGTGTGAGAACGGCTGTGCTGCCTGATGCTGGTGTACACTGAAGTACACGTAAGGGCCTGTTTCTACCTGAGGGGTTGTACGTTGATTAATCCTAAGCTTTCACTACAGGCTAGTTCGTCTGCCTCAACATCATGGCTCAGACTGAAGTACATGTATGGGCCTGTTTCTACTTGAGTCATTTCTGCGATAATATGCCCCCTCCCCCTTAAAAAATGTCCTCATTTTTTTTTATGGGAAGTTGAACATAAATAGAATTACAACTGGGTATTAGCTATCTCAGGAGTTCTTGTACACAAATGACAGGTGATAGGAAGGTTTGGGAATGGGGAATTTTACCATCTTCAATTAATGCCAAGATGCATGAATCTGAACTTTTGCGTGCATCCTGGGGCACTGTAGAGGTCAATGTGGGCAGTTCGGTTCCGGAGAAGATAACTGTCTTTGGAAAGCAGAAATTTGACTGCATATTCATGGCTAGCGCCACTCTTACACAAGTACACATGTTCTGGTGCACTACGGGAACAGTCTCACTGGGAAAGTTTATGTTCTGCTGCCCTGTGACAAGAGAGTCGCACACATATGAATAAGTTCAAGTTGCACAGTAAGGTTCGTGTCTGTTTGACGTATGCAGGAGGACGTCAGAAGAAATATGGAGGAAAAAGATGAACTGGTGTGTCAGCAGGCAGTCAGGTTGCAGACAACGAAGAAATGCAGACTGCCTGGTGACGGTAGAGATGAGGGTGGTGATACATGTGGCGAAGACCATGTCGAGTCAACCCATCATGATTATACTGTCTGTGTCACCCTCTAAAACAGGTTATGATGATGAACCTGTGTGCAGATGTCTCTGAAACTGACTGTAGCTGAGCAGGTGGGTGGCACAGTGAAGATGGTGGCGTCCTTGGAGATGTTGGGATCAAGCGTATCTAAGCCAGTGCAGGAGATGGCTCAGAAATGAGTGCTGAGATGGTTTGATGGTTCCTGTAGCTTGGAACTGATACCAGTAGTGAAGCACGATTATGAAGAACTGATGTGATGGTATGGAACTTCTCGTTGATGAAGAGCAGATGATGCATGCACAGTGGTTCGTGATTCATGGGATTGGGGGGAATTGGGTATAAGAGAGTTTTAGCAAGAAAAGAGGAACAATCGCTTGTCATCCATGTCAAGAATAAGTAGACTAATGATATTTGCGAACGGGAAGCATACTTAAAGGATGAATGAGACTGAATACAATACCCGACATTATTACAATGTATTCTAAAATAAGGATATGGAACGTATATAGGAAGGCAAGGCATGAAAACTGCAAAATAACCGTACAAAACATGATTCCAGAAGATTGTTGGTAGGGAAACGCAATGTATACATGGAGAAATGCTGTTTGAAAACACACTTCAGATATGGAGAATGCAAATTGAAAATGCGATTTAGATATGAAGAAATATTATTCAAACAATCAAAAGGCATACCTTGGGAAATGCAGCGTAAAAACGTGAATATATATGGATGAATGCAGACTGAAAAGGAAAATGCCTACGTGGAAATATTCAGCATAAAAACGCAATTCATATATGGAGAACTACAGCGCAAAAACAAAATACACACATGGAGAGATGCACAATGAATCACGATTCATACATGGGAGAATTACCGTGAAAAAAGCAAGCTGCATACATTGGAAAACGCAGCTTAACTACGCAATTCATATATAGATACATGCATGTTGAAAAAGAAAATTCCTACATGGTGATATTCAGATTACATACACAATACATACATGGAGAAATGTAGTTTGAAAACAAATGCATAATGGAGAAATACGACTTGAAGGCACAACAGATACATGGGGAAATGCAGCTAAAAACATATGGAGAAATGCAAATTGGAAAACACAGTTCATACATGGAGCAATGTAACTTGAAACAAGATCGCACATGGAGAATACAACTTGAAAACGCAGACCATAATGTTAATTATCGTGCATAGTACATATTCAGCCTGGAAAAAGAAATTACTGGTGTAAACAATCATAATAATCCTTGGAAAAAACGAACATGGATTGTGGTTCGTAAAATGAACCTATATAACCTTGGTATCTTCACCAGTAATACACATTATCATAGTCCCAGGAGTAAGCAAGATTGAAGACGACAGTGTATTTGTAGCATAAGGAGTCCAATGCTGTTGCAAAAGTTCGTTGGCGATTGAGCAAGTTCGTCTCACATGACGTACACAAAGTAAATAATCTGTAACACTTAAACACACATGTTCGAAGTAAGCTAAAAAGGTACATAAAATAACAAAGTGGCGTATCTCCTTGGTACGAGAGAGGGTATAGGAAGTCTTGCAAACTTGTAGCAGAGCTCAATTGAGGTTTCATCATACCATTTTTTTTTTGCACATAATTACTTATAACAAATGAATGACAATGAAATGAAACATGTAGGTCTATGGAAAAAAATCGAATCACTTGAGTTTGTTATTGTTGTTAGTACGGTTAGTATGATCATGTGAAAAAAATTACTGAGAGACATGTGGCCACGACACAACAGACATGAAAATTCTGTGCAAAGAATGAAACAAACATGTATTGACGAGGAAGTGCATATAGTAACTTTCAAGATGTCCATGAAGTGATGAAAACGTAAAAACAGGCAGAGGACGATAACAACGAGCATGAAATCAAGGAAACAAGAATACAGAGGAGAACAGGGACTGCATGATTAATAGGATACAACGAAACACGTATGAACTCAAGGGGGGAAATGGTATGGTATGATGCCACATACAAACTAATATCAAATGACCCCACAGCCTGCAAGATGATACTACATGATATGAAATGATACAACTGATACAAGATGATAGTCCGATGTATGAGAGGATGATATATGATATACAATGATACACAGTGATACGCAATCATACGCAACAATACGCAATGACATGCAGTGATACGTAGTGATATGCAATGATACACCATGATACACGATGATACCCCGGGGTTGCATGAAAACAATGAGTAGATTCAAAATGTGCAGATGACCGTTTTATGAATGTAGGATTGAGGAGCGCAGATGAACGCAGGGTACGCAGTATGGAGATGAACGCTTATGAGCATAGGAATGAAATTATGTACCGAAATACGAAAGGATGTGCATAAAATCAATAAGCTCTAGAGCACGAGCAGTCATTCTGAGGACGGTGTGGCCATACATGTAGTAACGACTGTGTAACGTAATGAATAAGAATAACGCAAGGGGGGACGATACGGACAGTAGGGCACTGGCCCTAGCAATCAGCAATGGGTTTCCATCGCGATATTGCTCAGAACGGTGGGGAAACGTTGAAAATACCATGTAACGGTTGATTAAATATCTCGGAATATTTAATCATGAACAATCGACGGTCCGGATTTAAAGGCGGTAAGAACGATAGGACCAGTGAAATGATTGATAGCCGTCATGCAACCGAACAATAACATTTGGAGTCAGACCGTGATGGTTCCTGTATTGTGAAGAATATTTTCCTGCAACAAAACAAACACATTAGTACCCAACATACACAACACAAATAAGAAGGTAGGTCTGTAGACAGTACTATTGCTAGTATCATACATCCTGCTCTATAGATTGAATCACTGCTATTGAGCACAAGAAAAGAAGAATTTTTGCATACTTATGGTGTCATTTCTTCAGTAGTAATCATTCACGTCACTGTATTTACTTTTATCAGTCTTTGATTGTGTGTGCCGTATCATGTGAATTGAAAAATCCTCTGATCGAAGGATCGACACATATGCACTATTAGGCCCTCAAGCACGGCAATACCGAGGGCGGCACCACAAGTCCCTATGGTATATGCCGTTTAGCATGAAGCACAAAGTAGTATGAACAGTAGTGACCGGCACCGGACATAATAAGTAACTGGTAAAAGCAGTAGAAGTAAGAAGTAATGCATCAGTTGATCAAGTATTCTTCATCATCCACTGAAAGAAGGGGACTACATAATGCATCGTAACGTTCATTAAAACTAGGCATAAATGGATGATATGATCCATGTAATTTGCTATGAGTCAGTACTTCACCTTGAAAATCGAGAGACTGTCATTGGCAACTAAGGGAATACATTAGTATCGAAACGTACACAACAAAACGAAGACGCAGAATCAAAAGTGATATGCAATGCTCATTATCAAGACAAGTGTCTAAGGTACTGTGACAATCCTAAGAAGATTGTTGGTCATTATAGGAAGATATTTTAGTAGACACACTGAACTGGTTCGTAATTTCTGGACACCAGGGAAGCATAGTTTTGCATTAAATGTCAGTTCCTCAGTAACGATTAAGCAATGTGGCATCTAACATATTTCAACCAGGCTACATGTGCTTCGTGTGAATTGATAAACCCTCTGTAGAATAGACATGTGCACTGTTGGGTCCTCAAGCACGGCACCCAGTAATAAATGTCTCACAATACACACCATGAAGTAGAAGTAGGGTTCCAGCCCTATGACATATGTCGTACAATGTGCGCAATCAAGTAGGAATGAAGTAAGATCAGTGCCATCCGTATCTGGCCGTCTGACGTATATATACAACTCACCATGAAGTAGAAGTAGGGTTCAGCCCTATGACACATGTCGTTCAATGTGCGCAATCAAGTAGAAATGAAGTAAGATCAGTGCCATCCGTATCTGGCCGTCTGACGTATATACAAAACTCACCACTGGAGTAGAAGTAGGGTTTCAGCCCTCTGACATATGTCTTAGGAAACACATTATGAAATGGAAGACGAGGCAATACTCAGAGCTGCCAGCGCTTGACTCTTCATCGTTTTGCCACGTAGTACGAAGCACAAATGTAGCATGAGTGGTACGTAAGATGCTAGTATGTGGCACTGATGCACAAAAACCATGTTAGAAAAACCAGTGTAAATACGAAGCAATGTGTCATTATGTATCAATAAGCGTACTGAGTCAAGTAAACCGCATATGATGTGCGATATGTAACCAAACAACATGACCAATAGAATACAAAACCATATAGGGATCGGCATTAGAACTGAACTGTAAGAAATTGCGAGAAGTAAGTCTGTGCATGAACTGATGGACTTGGGAAAAGATGCGTCTTCCATAACGACCGACTGTAGAAATGACAGCAATTAATTACGCATTGAATAGTTGGAAGATATACATGGGTGGAGGGCAACGACGAATCTGACATTGTAGCTCGGAAGTCAAAAAGAACCATGAAGGACCAGCTGCATAGCAACCACAATGTATAGAATGGTTCCGAGTAATCAAATGACGTGTACACATGACAAACTAGGCAGGCAAATGGTTGAACATACACATAATCAGACGTATCAGGAGCACAACGCGTTCAGTTAGAATACAGAAATGTCGGACAGAGCACGGACAATAAACAAGAATACAATGTCGTTATATAGGGAGGGAAGTAACGATTGTTTAAAATACTGGACATTGGAGAATGGCTGCGAGTTCTGTGTTACACTGACTTGAAGAGACAGGAGAGCGATAACGATGATATAATAATAGGCTGTACTAGGAATGGCTCAGTAATAGCCGTATCATGCATGGCCAAGAAACAATTAATTTCTCTCAGTATGACTGAATCTGTAGCACACTCAAAAAACACCGAAATCACCCAAACAAAAAGATACAACACTACCACATGTACGAAGCAGACGAAAGAATACAGCAAGGAAATGAAATTCCTACAACCCATCACCAATTAATAAGAAAAACCTGTAACAAAACCGTTTCTCAAAAGCTGTATTAACAAACGCAGAAGAAACCTGCTCGACAACCGCTAATAATTTGTAACTTTTACCATTGTAGTCTATCTGCCTTAGCAGAGAGGACGGAGATAGGGCGAGTGAAGGGATAGTTCCCGAAAAGACCGAAACCATTTTAATGAGCTTTGACTGATAGTTCATTGAAGAGTGACAAACTCGAGCTACAGCAATGACTCAACGCCTGTGTGTGGACACACATTGATCGTACGTTCACAGTATTGCGTGTGTACTACCCTCTAGTACAGTTACACTGACACGGGTCAAGTGAATCAAAAGGCAGCGCCTGTGTGTGGACACACATTGCCCGTACGGTCAGAGTATTGCGTGTGTACTACCAAAGAGAATACTGCCTACGGTAAGAGCGCCCACTCTTCCCGAAAAGTGAAGCCAAGAGATGCCCGCATTCCAAACGGCCACTCCCTCCCTCCCTGACTTTAACAGGAGGCAGCAACATAGAGAGCCGAGGCAGTGGTAGGGTGCAATTAACTGCCATACTTCTCGAAAGAAAGGATGCCGGTTTTATTTCCGCTGGATTAAGAATGATAAATTTACTATATATGTACACGTTGATATTATTTACGATAACAATTGTAACTGAGATTTATAATTATGCAAAGAATGATTTAGATTTCTAGTTGGATGTTCTAATAAACTTGCCAAAGTGAAATGGGGCGAGAGGGAGGGGGGAAAGAGAGGGGTGAGAGAGAAAACGAATGAATGAATGAATGAATGAATGAATCCTTATCATCCGAGCACTAGATAACATATATTGTACACTTTTATCTGGCCCTGCCCAGAGAGGAAGTATAGCACAGAATATAACACTAATTGTAACTGAAATAATAGCTAGAGGTCTATACTGCAATTCAGTGAAAACTAGAAACACAGCATGAAATTTATAGTCTTGCGTGTACACACACAAACACACGTGCGCACGAACACGTGTGCGCCTGAGCGCGCGTGTGCGCACACACACACACACACGCACGCACGCATTTATATTCACACACAATCCTCAAATACAAAAGCACAAAAATATACACATACACGCACATGTTGAAGAGAGAGAGAGAGAGAGAGAGGGAGAGAGAGAGAGAGAGAGAGAGGCAAAGACAAACAGACAGGCAGACAGAGAGAGAGAGAGATAGGGGTATTCTGTATTAAACAGATTTTACTGTATAAAGTATGTACAAGTGCTATTTGTTGTGAATTTGTTCCTTAATATCAGGCTCCACTTCACCATAAAAGACAACAACAGGAAATTCGCAGCAGCTTTAGGGAGACAAAACAGAAAGATGCTGAAGCTTCAGCATGTGTAGGACTTATAGATTATTGAACATGTGCACAAATGTGCTTTTTCAAGGAACTGTATGATTTTGTTTTGGTGTGTGTGGAGAAAGGTAGTGGTAGAGGAGTGTGTGTGTGTGGTTTTTGCTGGCTTGTTTTATGTAAATTAAGAGCCTTTGACCTGCTGTCTTTAACCAGTCAATCTGTAGATAATGCAAAACAACAAACAAAACGATGCTGATCTCAGAAAATCTCTCTCTCTCTCTTTCTCTCTTTCTCTCTCTCTCTCTCTTTGGGGGTTGAGGTGGGATGAGAGTTGAAACAATAATCAGACGATGGCCTTGTTAGTTGCAACACATGTATTGCAGAGATTACAAGAAATACATGCCCAGTGTCAGTTTTAGTTTAGTAACCTGGCACAAGAGACCTACAACACATTCCATCACCTGACACACAGACTGGCTTGTTATCGTCAGGAGAGATGGGAGTGGCTGCTCCTGCGCTCACAGCAACTGTCCAGCCGCCGACTTCACTTTCGTTAGTAAGGCCAGATAGAGAGTGGCCCCTCTTATTGTCTACCCTCTTTGGTACTACCCTCTACTACAGTTACACTGACACGGGTCAAGTGAATCAAAAGGCAGCGCCTGTGTGTGGACACACATTGCACGTACGGTCAGAGTATTACGTACACGTGTGTCCGACCCTCCACTGCAGTTACAGAGACAAGGGCGGGAGGGTGGGCAAAGTTTGTTTATCGCTGTGTGTTCCATGTGTGCCACATCAATTGAAATAGGTAAAAGGACTATGCAGTCTACTATCTCTAGGACTGTCTTTGTCACTAAGTACTCATATGACGCAAGCAACCAGCTTACGAACTATTCGAAATGAAGAAACTACACACAGAAATGCACAACTGAACGAAAATGAGACTAGTACTAACTTGGTCAGTAATAGAAAATCATCTGTAACTTGTCTCAACACTGTGTCCAGGCCTAAAAGCTTTAATGAGCTAATAAAAACGAATCAAGACTGAGGCTGTAAGTTTACTGAATTGCCAATCTAAGTTGCTTCACACATGTAGCTTTGTCATTAGCCTGTAGAAATACCGCACATTGCTTGGCTTAGATCCTTAACTGTGTCGGTAGGGGATATGTGGCTGTGTCAGTACTTGAAGTTGACTTTGAAATGCTTTTCACTTTACAACACTGTACAAGCAAACAAACAAGCAAGCAATAAAGTCTTCATATATGTAGAAGTAGCAAGGAACAACGAACGAAACGTTATTTCTCTGAGGCTCTCAGTTTTCTCGTTCTGTGTGTCTCATTTTCGTTATTTCTGTTAACATTTAGAGTCAATCCACATGTTGTTTTAGATTTGTTTTAACTCTATTCATGCTAACGAATAGGTGAGGGGATCGATTGCAATCTCCACCAAGTATAACAAGAAGGGGGTTGGTGTATATCCACCATCTATGGCAAGAAGGGGTTTGTGTGTCTCCACCGTGTATAGCAAGATGGGGTGTGTGTGTTGTCATCTCTAACAGGTAGATGAATTGGGGATGTTTATAGAGGAGTTGTTTCTCTACTTAGCAGTCACACACACAACAAGGAGGAAGGGGAGAAGAGAGTAGAAGTGCACTAAGCATACTAGCAATAAGTTTCAAAAGCAGTCCACACATGGCATTACAATTCAAGATAGTTTCTTTAATTAAACATATTCAACTGAAAGCATAATCATTCATCCTCTTATTCTTCTTTGCCTACGTCCTAAAACAACCTTACTTCTTTGCCTATCAGCCCTAAACCCTACATTGAAATAAAATATCAACATACCTTTACTACATGTTTCTGGCAAAGGCTCAGCACCTCTGCCAAGTTGAGTGGCCCATCTGCTAACACAGCCGTGACTGACTGACCATTCGGTCTCTCTGTGTCTGTCTTCTCTGTAGGTCTCTATTCTCTTTTATTTATACATGTCGAGCGTGGATCAGATCACGCTGGGGCTCTGACCCCGCCTATCTTACGACGACTTTTCGAGAAAGTTCTTCTACCAGTGAATGCATGAAGGAGGGGTTGACGTGGACAAACACAGGCCAGACCCTGTCCACTGAAACAATGGACCGCTCTCCTCCAGTGTCGATCTTTGAAAACGTCCCAGCAGAGCTGTGATTACAGATGGCTCTATTGATTAACTGTCTTGTGTACAGTGTACATAAGTGTGAGAACGGCTGTGCTGCCTGATGCTGGTGTACACTGAAGTACACGTAAGGGCCTGTTTCTACATGAGGGGTTGTACATTGATTAATCCTAAGCTTTCATTACAGGCTAGTTCGTCTGCCTCAACATCATGGCTCAGACTGAAGTACATGTATGGGCCTGTTTCTACTTGAGTCATTTCTACGATAGAATATTGAAATGAAATGATATAAATTAAAAATAAAATTAAAATTAAAAGGGCATATGTGCATTTGCAAAGCCCAGACGTTGCTGTGATGAGATAATGGTTGATAATATGGTCTATTTCAGTAAATCATCATCGAGGTAAAATATACGTGACTCAAGGTCACATTAAAAGAAGATTGTATGCATAAATTCGTGCCAGCAGTATAAACATAAATCATACAAGAAGGACAAGGAAGTTGATATCTATACATTCGAGCGAATACACAGGCACACACATGCACACACACACACATGCACACCACACACACACACACACACACACACACACACACACACACACACACACACACACACACACACAAACACACACACACACACCTACATTCACACACTTACAACTCGTGAAAGCAAAATGGACTCACCAAAACACGTAGTGACAGAAAGGCACACAATAGCAATCACCACAGTCTTCATCACTCTCGCTGGAATCAGCAAAACACAGTCTGTTTAATATTTATCTGTAATATTAAGTACAGAGATCATTCACAACACGACCAGGTAAAATATCAACACTTGTTTGACCCTTTTATAACCAGTGTCGCCTATACTCATGCAACACTTTCTCCCAATAGCATTGCCTAAACAAACCAGCACATATCACTTGCATAAACTGGTTTTCATATTAAAAGATCAAAACTGGCACACGCCACAATACATAACAAACACACACACACACCACAATACACACCACACACACACTACAATACACAACACACACACACACACACACCACAATACACAATACACACCACACACACACACCCCCACAAACACACACTAACACAAACACACACACACACACGTACACACACCAGAATACACAACATACACACACACACACATAGTAGTAGGCCTCCCTCGGTCATGACTGACCATGGACAAAGTACATCCGTTCTAATGTCTAGATGGGCTGTCTGCTTGGTCCAAGCAGCGTCGCCTGTGACTGTAGAGACCAATGCGAGAGAGGCAGTCTCTGTCGCAGCGGTCGCATGTGTATGCTGATGCTGGTCTGTTGGCTGTCATCCCTTTTCTGCGAACTCGCTTTTCTGCTGCAGCAGATGACAGTTTGTCCTCACCAATCTGCAGCTGTTTCTTGAGAGTAGTTCTCCAGCTGTTGCGGTCGTCTGCGAGGTCCTCCAGGACTCAGTGTTGATCTCAAGCGCCTTCATGTCACGCTTGCAAACGTCTTTGTATCTCAGCTGTGGGCGGCCAATGTTTCTCTGCCCTGTGGCAAGCTCACCATAAAGGATGTCTTTTGGGATGCGACCATCTTCCATGCGGCAAACGTGGCCCAACCAGCGCAGCCGACGCTGTCTCAGCATGGTATGCATGGTTGGGAGGCCAGCGCAGGTTAGGACTTCGGTGTTGGTCACCTTGTCTTGCCAGGAAATGCCAAGTATACACCGTAGGCTTCTCAGGTGGAATGTATTGAGCCTTTTCTCCTGATGAGCATGCGTGGTCCACACCTCGCTGCCATACAGCAAGGTGCTGAGGACACAGGCGTTGTATACAGCCATCTTTGTCTTTGTGGTCAGCTTGGGATTTGTCCACACCCTTTGTGTGAGGCAGGCTAGTGTTGTGGCTGCCTTCCCGATCCTCTTGTCGACCTCTGTGTCAAGGGAGAGGTTATCGGTGATGGTGGACCCAAGATATGTGAATTGATGGATGGCTTCAAGCTCGTAGTCATCAATGGTGATGGCTGGTGGAGATGGCGTGTCTTGGCCCAGGACGTTTGTCTTCTTAAGACTGATGGTCAGACCAAAATCTTTGCAGGCGTGGGAGAAGCGGTCCATTAGTGACTGCAAGTCCTGCTGAGTATGGGTTACAACTGCGGCATCGTCGGCAAATAGCATGTCTCTGATGAGGGCTTCACGGACCTTTGTCCTTGCTCTGAGGTGGGCGAGGTTGAAGAGCCTGCCATCTGATCTGGTCCGCAGGTGGATCCCTTCTTGTGCTGTGCTGAACGCATGCCTCAGGAGGAGAGCGAAGAAGATTCCAAAGAGGGTTGGGGCCAGGACGCAGCCTTGTTTCACACTGCTGCGTACGTCGAAGGGCTTGGAGAGGTTTCCGTTGAACTGCACCGTCCCTTTCATGTTTGAGTGGAAGGACTCAATTAAGCTGTGTAGTTTAGGGGGGCAGCCGATTTTTCGGAGAGCCCTGAAAAGGCCATCTCTGCTGACTAGGTCAAAGGCCTTGGTGAGGTCAATGAATGCCACATACAGGGGCATCCACTGCTCTCTGCACTTCTTCTGGATTTGGCGAAGGGAGAAGACCATGTCTACCGTGGATCTCTCTGCTCGAAAACCACACTGTGATTCTGGGTAGACGCGTTCAGCCAGTTTCTGCAGGCGGATTAGGAGGACCCGAGCGTAGACTTTGCCAACAATGCTGAGGAGCGAGATACCTCTGTAGTTGTTGCAGTCGCTCCTTTCGCCCTTGTTTTTGTACAGGGTGACGATCTTGACGTCCCTCATGTCCTGTGGTACAGCTCCCTCATTCCAACACTGACAGAGAACTGCGTGCAAAGGGTGCAGAAGAGAAGTCTTGCAGTGCTTGATGAGGTCTGGGGGAATTCCGTCGTTGCCAGGTGCCTTCCCTGATGCCAAGCTATCAATGGCCTTGCTGAGTTCGTCCGCAGTTGGCTCTGATTCAAGTTCTTCCATTACCGACATGCACTTGATGGCATCGAGGGCTAAGGGGGACACCATGTTCTGTGTGGAGTAGAGTCGGAGTAGTGTTCCACCCATCTTTCCATCTGTTGGCTAGGATTGCTGATTACTTCCCCAGTGGAGGATTTGAGGAGGGCGATCTTGCTCTGTGTTGGTCCCAGTGCCTTCTTGATGCCATCATACATTCCTCGGATGTTGCCTCTTTCAGCAGCACTCTGTATCTCTTCGCTGAGCTCTGTCCAGTACTCGTTTGCGCAGCACCTGGCGTTAAGCTGAACCTTACTTCTGGCAGCCCTGAGGATTTGCAGGTTCTTCTCACTGGGTGACCGCTTATACTTGGTGAGTGCGGCACGCTTGGCCTCAACAGTGGGAGTCATCTCTGATGATTTGGCCTCAAACCAGTCGTGGGACTTCACAGTTTTCTTCCCAAAGGTGGCCATAGCAATGCGGTGCATGGTGTCTCGTAGCGTTTCCCAGCTCTCAGTGGCAGAGTCTCTGGGCTGCAATGCATCGTATTCTCTCTGAAAGGCCTCTGCGAACTGTTCTACAAGATCTGGCTGAGACATCTTGCTGACGTCAATGCGAGGGTTCCCTTGTTTCTTTGAGCAGTGGAACTTCTTTGGTTGTAGCCTGATCTTGTAACATACCAGAGAGTGGTCTGTGTCGCAGTCTGCACTGTGATAAGAGCGAGTGTGGAGAACGTTTTGATAGCGGCACGTCTTACTAGGATCAAATCCAGTTGGTGCCAATGTTTTGAGCGGGGATGCCTCCAGGAGACTTTGTGCTGAGGCTTCGTCTTGAAGAAGGAGTTGGCGATGCACAGTTCATGGCAGGCGCAAAACTCAAGCAGTTGCTGTCCGTTCTCATTCATTTTCCCCACTCCAAAGGAACCGAGACAGAAGGGCCATGAGTCATTGTCTACACCCACTCTGGCGTTGAAGTCGCCCAGGAGAACAAGTTGTTCTGTCCTGGGGATGTTCCTTATGGTTGATGCAAGATTTTCGTAGAACTCATCCTTGGTGTCTGGAGAGGCGGACAGAGTTGGGGCATAAACGCTGATGAGAGTGACATAGCCTTCGGTGGTGTTGAGGCGGAGAGTCAAGAGTCGTTCTGAACCGCCGCTGCCTGGTTCAATCATGTTCAGCAGGCTGTTCCTTACTGCAAAGCCTACTCCGTGCTCTCTTGGGGCATCAGAACTCTTTCCTTGCCAGAAGAAGGTGTAGTCCCTTTCCTTTAGTGTTCCTGAGTCAGCCAGCCGTGTTTCCTGCAGAGTGGCAATGTCCACATTGAGCCTCTTTAGTTCGCTGTTTATGACGGCGGTTTTTCTGGCGTCGCTGATGTCTTTGCAGATCTTGGGAGAGCCCAGGCATCATTGTTCGGACATTCCAACAGCCCAGTTTCACTGCTGATCCTTTTCCTGATCCGTTTCTTGAATTTGAATTTTTCTTTTTGTTTGGTGCGGTAATTAACGACCTGCTTGTCAGATTTTCTCCTAATCTTCATGCACCCAATGAAGAAGGCAGGTCGTGGCGGGACAGCACCTAACTGGCTGGGGGCTGCCCAGCTTAGGTGGGCGGTAGCTGTCCAGTAAGACACGAAGGTCTCTCCCATCGTCAAAAGCAACCCCTGGCGTGAGCTCTACGCCAGTTGAGCAATGATTTTTCACCGGTATCTGTTGCTTCCCGTGTTGTGCCGACACTAGTGTTAGTAGCGAGGCTGGAGTGTCCTCTCCAGGTCGTAGGTGCAGAGTGTTTGTGGATGAATGGACGGATGTAAGCCTGGGCAGTGTAATATGGAAGTCAGGCTGTTGCCCATGCAACTTGTCCCCCCTCTCCACCTCGCTGACAGATCCAAAGGAACAGCAGGGCTGTTACGTTTTGGTGCCAACGCGGCCGCAGGAGCTGCCGGAAAGTGACAAAGTTTGCCATCCAACCGCCTTAGGGGCCCCACACCGGATTTACTGTCAGGGTTTACTCCCTTAGCTAGATGGCCGCGGGTAGCTCTCCAGAGCTGGCGCCCTTTGATGGATCTAATTTATTTCCACCAGGGTTTCTAGCCACCCTCACACACACACACCACTATACACAACACACATACATACATACACGCACAACACATCACACATACACAAGCACGCGCAGGAACACACACACACACTAACACAAACACACACATATATGTATATACACACATACCCCACATTCCCAGACATACAGAAACAGACATGGAGTGACAGACAGACAGACAGACAGACAGTTGTACACGCACTGAGAGAAAGAAAGCACAGAGAGAGAAAGAGAGAGAGAGAGAGAGCACCCAGCAAATACACACACACATTACAGCTATGTACTTCAGAGAGACAAACAGACAGACAGGAGAGAGACAGAGAGAGAGAGAGAGAGAGAGAGAGAGCACCCAGCAAACACACACACACATTACAGCCATGTACTTCTGAGAGACAGACAGACAGGAGAGAGAGAGAGAGAGAGAGAGAGAGAGAGAGAGAGAGAGAGAGCAAAGAGAGAGAGAGAGAAAGAGAGAGAGAGAGAAAGCACCCAGCAAACACATACACACATTACAGCCATGTACTTCAGAGAGACAAACAGACAGACAGGAGAGAGAGAGAGAGAGAGAGGGAGAAAGAGAGAGAGAGAGAGAGAGAGAAAGCACCCAGCAAACACACACACACACACATTATAGCCATGTACTTCAGAGAGACAGACAGACAGGAGAGAGAGAGAGAGAGAGAGAGAGAGAGAGAGAGAGAGAGAGAGAGCACCCAGCAAACACACACACACATTACAGCCATGTACTTCAGAGAGACAAACAGACAGACAGAGGAGAGAGAGAGAGAGAGAGAGAGAGAGAGAGAAGAGAGAGCACCCAGCAAACACACACATACATTACAGCCATGTACTTCAGAGAGACAAACAGACAGACAGGAGAGAGAGAGAGAGAGAGAGAGAGAGAGAGAGAGAGAGAGAGAGCACCCAGCAAACACACACACACATTACAGCCATGTACTTCAGAGAGACAAACAGACAGACAGGAGAGAGAGAGAGAGAGAGAGAGAGAGAGAGAGAGCACCCAGCAAACACACACATACATTACAGCCATGTACTTCAGAGAGACAAACAGACAGACAGGAGAGAGAGAGAGAGAGAGAGAGAGAGAGAGAGAGAGAGAGAGAGCACCCAGCAAACACACACACATTACAGCTATGTACTTCAGAGAGACAAACAGACAGACAGGAGAAGAGAGAGAGAGCACCCAGCAAACACACACACACACTACAGCCATGTACTACAGACAGACAGACAGGAGAGAGAGAGAGAGAGAGAGAGAGAGAGAGAGAGAGAGACAGACAGACAGACAGACAAACAGACAGAGAGACATAGAGAGAGGGACAGAGAGGGAAAGAGGGAGAGTGAGAGAGAGAGAGCACCCAGCAAACTCACACACACACATTACAGCTATGCACTACAGGCAGACAGACACAGGAGACAGAGAAAGAAAGAGAGAGGGATAGAATGAGAGAGAGAGAGACAGACAGACGGACAGGAAAGAGAGAGGGAGAGAGACAGACAGACAGTAAGACAAATGGGAGAAAGAGAGAGAGAGAGAGACTTCAGACTTCAGACTTCATACTTCAGACTTCAAAAGTTTTATTCAAGAAAGGCCATAGACCCTACTGAAGGGGTTCTTATAAGTATAAGTACAATGAAATAATCAGATATCATGTCATAGGATTAACGATCAACAACAAATTAAACTTATATTATGATAAAGCAATTTCCCTGATTTTAGCTGCTTTGACCAGGAACAAACCAAAATTCTGAATATAATCGAAACGAGTTGAACACATTAACAATCACAGTTTAAACATATTTGGGCATCTATAATACTTTTGAGGCATAAACCTTGAACGGATTTCATCTAAAGCTGGACAACACGGGACAAAATGTATTTCGTCTTCTTCAGCTTGCATACACAAAGGACAGAGCAAATCAGACTCTTTGTGTTGATTGTATCCCAATTGATGGACTTTCAAAGTTGATAGACCAAGTCTAAATTTTGCTATTGTGTTTTTCAAATTAATATCCAGATCAAGGCTTATGTATGGTTTAACACTGTGAGAATCTATGACAGTTCTGTAAAAATCATACCTTCCACTTGTCTTTATATGGTCATTCCACTTTTGCCATCTACAATCAATCAGTCTTTGCCGAAAATCACGAATAAACTGTCTCTCATCGCCAGCTCCTTGGAAAAATCAAACATCACCAAACCCACATTCATTCAGACACATACGTATACCAGCTACCCAATTCTTCTTACCTTTAGAATCTAGATCAAATAGCATTTTATAGGATTTTTTCGGCAGCCTGCTGTCTTCCATGTGCAATAGTTTTAACCAGAATTGAGTACATCGTACATCTGAATGAACACACAATGGGTATCTGTTTGTTTCTCCATATACTAAATCATTAGAAGTGCGCTTATCCAGTCCTAAACATCTTTTCAAAGCAAATAAGTGTACAGCTTCACAATGCATAACTGCCTTATCTAATCCCCAAATTTCTGCTCCATACAGCAAAGCTGGCTGTATTTGTGAGTCAAATATTTTGACAAGTAAATCAAATGAATTGTTATTCAATAATATTCAATCTTTTCATCACACATATCAATGCATTTTTTGCCCTGTTAACAATATCTTTACCAGCCAGAGTAAAACTCAAACGTGTAGAAAAATAAATTCCCAGGTACTTATGTGCATTTACAACAGGCATAACTATATCATTGTACACCCATCTCTCTCTAGCAGCTAAATGTCCTCCTTTTGTAAACACGGCAACACTACTTTATTGAAATTTACCTTAAGATGCAAAGAAGTAGCCGCTTTGTGTAGAGTATTTAAATGCCTCTGCAAACCTAAGAGACAGAGAGAGAGAGAGAGAGAGAGAGAGAGAGAGAGAGAGAGAGAGAGAGAGAGAGAGAGAGAGAGATCACGACTGGTACAAAAATCACGACAAAAGGAAATGAACAAGTGTTTTGCCAAGAGAGAGTTTCACATGTGTTGTCGATGATTGTGGACGGAGAGTAAGACTAATAGAGTGTGATGTCATGAATGTCTGTTAGGCCTGTGTGTGTGTGTGTGTGTGTGTGTGTGTGTGTGTGTGTGTGTGTGTGTGTGTGTGTGTGTGTGTGTGTGATTTGGGGTTTTACGTCTGCATTCTGTAGAATGCGAACTCCATCGCACAATCAGTTTGAAGAGTCATGTAACAAAAATCCTATATCCACACTATATCCAAATACATGGTTGACAGACATTTATCCAAAATATTACTGCTTGCCTTCTAAAAGCCGCAGTCAGTTTACATTCACAGTGCCATCCAACAAATATTCTACACTAACTATCAATTTCCAAAAGATGACCACTGACTTGACTTCATATCCATTAAACAAAAACGATATCTTACAAGAAAGAATTTAAGACAAAATTTGCCATTCATGTTTCAAAAGTCCAAACTCTCAATACATGAGATTGTCCATAAACGTTCACACTGACATTACAGCATTCAAAGATCAAAACCCCAAAACAGTAATTCATAAAACATTCTGTTAAGAACTACAACTCAATACAACTCTTAACTTGCAAGATACTTAATTCACTTCACTTTTACACAAGTAGGTTTTTCACCTCAAAAGTTTACAACAAATAGTTTCCCTTCTCGACCATTCATCCATGAATCCTAACTTTCCTGTAACTTGTTTCACAATAGGCCAGTTCAACTAGCTCCTTCATAATCTTTACAAGTTTCAATTTTTGGAAAAAGTAAATTTCTCATGCTAACACTCTACAAATCCAAAGGTCAATAAATGCTGCAAAAGAAAACTTTTGTTTAAACATTAATGATCTAAAAAAAATACAAAAGATTCACCAACCTGCTAACACATTAGCAGCTTACAAAAAACAAACTTTTAATTCTCTTTGGACAGCAAGGAAACACTACTGTTCAACCTGGCAATCTCTGTAGAACTGAATTTGGGCTCACAAATTTTCAATATGCACTCCACAATTTTGCTTCAGAGGCCAATCCCAAAACATTTCTCATTTCAGCCAATGAGAACAAAGATAATGAAACCAACACTGGGTGTTCCAATCCACAGTAGCAAAATAAACTAAAACACCTTCTTACGCAACAGTGTGAAAATGCAAAAACAGCAGTGTGAAAATGATAACAGCACATCTGTCACAGAGAAGGAGAGAGAGAGAGAGAGAGAGAGAGAGAGAGAGAGAGAGAGAGAGAGAGAGAGAGAGAGAGAGAGAGAGAGAGAGAGAGAGAGCCTATGAGGAGGAAGCAAAAATCTGCACAAGTATTATCATGTGAGATCATGGATTAGGAAGGACTGTACAGTTCTTGTTTGCATGCAGGGGAAAAAGGTTCTTTCCTTGATTGTTTTTAAACCATACTTCAATACACACACGCATGCACGTGCGCGCGCACACACACACACATGCACGCACGCACACACACACATACACACACAAACACACATACACACACACAACACACATACACACACGTACAAACACACATACATATACACATACACAGATGTATGTATATAATACATACATATATATATATATATATATATATATATATATATATATATATATATATATATATATTACATACATAATTATGTACAGATATACACACACACACACGTACAGAGAAACAAACAAACAAACAGACCAACAAGAGACAGTCACATATTCTTTTTTCTTTTTCCTATAATAGGAAGCATACGAGTTATATCACTGTGCGCATTCCTTATTTACACGTGTTTTATCTAGTTATTCAGTAGCAGAGATATACTGTACCATTTCTTAAATAATCATATGTAACAATTCTTTTAATTGTCCTATTAAAAAAAGAGAATAGTACTTCACTGACACAGATGTTTCAAAACAACGTAGAGCGATGAGGAACTTTGAAAAGCACGGTTCAAAATCAGATGAAATAAGATAACATTCTCTATGAAGGACAGTAATCGATGAGCACTTGCGTGCTTTCGTTATCGCTACACCTGTTATATCACCCGTGAAAATTTACCAGTTAAAAGTTAAAAAAATAGTGATATAAAAGGTAATAAGAGTCCAATCAAATTAAAACATTAAGAAAACACAGAAATCAAGATAAAACTATTAGCAGATGATAAAGTTAATATATTAGCAGATGATACAACTCTGTCAGAACAAAACAACAACAACAAAAAATACCCGGTGAAAGCATAAAAATGATTAATCAGATTATTGCATTGTCCAGCCTCAGGCTCACCACTGCAAAAACAAAAGCCACGAAAATAGGAGAACAGATCACTGACAGAGAAAATTGAAATAAAATAGTTGAAATATACTTTAAAACAACACACGAGCTGAATATAATGAAGATAACTGTGACAAAAAAGAAATGAAAATATGAAGAAATGGATACAGTCCTAGGGTCACAGAGATCTTAATGTTAATGGCAAAACAATTACATTAAAACTTCTCTTATTGACTATTTTACGTTTGTGATGCAGGCAATCAGATCACCTCAACATGTTTCACAAGATGCTGATACAGATACATGAGGTAGAAAACTAAAATCAAGTTATGAAAAAGAGACTACAAAGGAGGTGGGATTAAACTTTTAAATATGATCAGTATGCAAAAACATACAAAATTATTATACTTAAAGTGGGCAGGTAAATTGTTTAATTTTTTCATCGAAAACTAGTGTTACATTCCGAAATTTATTTTAAACGCACAGGCGAAGGATGAAACATTCCGAAGTAAACATTTGTCCAGGTAATATGCATTTACTCAAATAAAATAAAAAGTGAATTTTGAAGGACTGTTTTAACTAACTACCAAAACAACAAAGTGCTAATGAAATGAAAAGATGTACACAGTGACGATTTTCAAAATCACAAATTTTGGAATGACAACTTATTTGAATACAAACAGAACACGTGGAACTATACAGATAGAGAAAGAACGGATTTACTTATTGAATGAAAGACGTGGTACATATTAATGCATGAAAACTATTCTCTTTACAATAAGTACACAATAAAATCTAACAAATTTATGCTAATGTCATCCTTGACAATAATGCTCTCATACATATCATCCCCAAACTTGGAAACAATTGCTGTAAAACCATGACGTAGGAATAATTCTATACATGTATAATGAAAATACATGGATAGCACAGAAGCATACAATTCTAAACTAACAGCAGTCTTAAAATGATAACTTACAAAGACAAGCTACCAAATGAACTGCACACAACTTTTGACCCAGAAAACTAAAGTTTAAAGAGAAGATAGATTAAGAGAATGACGATGGAAAATTCACCACTGTATGTATCTACAAACAACAACAACAACATCAACAACAACAACAACAACAACAGCAGCAGCAGCAACAACAACAACAAAACATTACTGCACAAAATGACAATGAAAGAAAGTAAGAAGTGTTCATTTTGTTGGCATAAAACGACTACACACAATACGTTTTATACAAATACATCCTACTTCGATGATTTTGGAAAAAGTCGAACGAAGGACTCTACCACCTCACTTCTCAAAGTAAACAGTGTAAAAATCATTAT
>JAPXFY010000029.1:32439320-32446820 GCA_030674185.1 Monoplex corrugatus
AACCACAGCAGCAGCAACAGTTAGACAATCACTCATTTATGTTGCGGACTCTGTGATCTGCAGCATCTAAAGACAACAACAGCAGCAACAATACATGTAACAGCAACAACAACAACATCAACAATAAGAACAATAGCAACTACAGCAGCAGCAATGCTTAGACAGTCAGTCAGCTATGTCGCGGATACTACAGTTCACAGCAATTAAAGAGAAAAACAACAACAACAGCAGCAGCAACAACAACAACAATAACAGCTACACTAGCTGCAATAGTTAGCGAATCAGTCAACTATGTCACGACGGCTGAAGTCCGCAGCAAGAAGAAGAAGAAGAAGAAGAAGAAGAAGAAGAAAAAGAAGAAGAAGAAGAAAAAGAGAGGAAGAAGAAAAGGAGGAAAGGAGGAAGAAGATACTAAGGAAGCTTGTGTCAGTTAGATAATGTGTTGATTATCTCATAGAGATCCGGACAGTGCGTCGGGCTTATGCAATGGTATGGGACTTAAGCCATGATCATTTTGGATCGTCTCCATCACATGATATCGGTGTCGTCAGCGCATATGGAATTTATTCTGAGTGCAGTATTGTGAAATTGAAACTGATTGATCAATTCATTCAGTTATGCACTTGTTTATTTATTAATTTCATTCCATTTCGTTTGTTCAGACAAGGAAACAAAGAGACACAGGCTTCATCAACGTTTACAACTTAAAACGTGTTCCTAAGATTGCTTTCATGAAACTAAGTTTTGAGTGTTGCATGGAAAGGATACCTTGCGAATATAATATTGAATATAGTAGAAATAGACAGCAAAAGTAAAGGGCTGGAGCTAAGCAGTAAGAAGAAGGAAGTCATGGTAATCAGTGAAAACAAGAAATCCCTCATGCAAAATAAGAGCAAATAGCACAACGCTGAGACAGGTTGATAAATTTAAATATCAGGGAATGGTCATCTAACCAGACGGCAGATGCACATTAGAAATAGCCAGCAGAATTGGTTGTGCCAAAACAGCTGTCAAGATGATGCAAATCGTTCTTACTAACAAATGCCAAGTAATTAACATCAGGAAGAGTGTTTCCGAGTATTATATAGAACCGCTACTGTTGTATGGATGTGAGGCATGGACAGTCCACACACAAAGTCAGAACAATATTGATGCAGCTGAAATGCGGTTTCTAAGAAGAATGATGAGAGTTCCATGGGCAGCAAAGAAAACAAACTAGACAGTCTTGAAGGGGGTAGACACAAGAAGAACATTAATGAAGAAGATTAGGAAAAGACAATCAACATTTTTAGGATATTCCACAAAGCAAAATAAATTAGACCATGTAGTCACAACAGGAAAGTTGGAGGGGAAAAGATCACCAGGTAAACCCAGGAAGAAAATGTTGGAAGGGCTTGCAGAGTGGCTGAGGACAGAGAGGGTAGGAGATGTACTTGCAGCGACAAGGGATAGATTCATATGATGATGATGATGATGATGATGATGATGATGATGATGATAAACTTGCTTATAAAAGACTGTCACTGTCCTTTCTCAAAACACACGTCTTCGCGCTCGGAACGAATTCCAAATACACTAACGTCACAGGTGCCATGTGTATGGTGATCATGGCACAAGCTTTAAGCCTGCACATAAATCCATGAGCAGGCCAGGTCCTGGCACTGCTAATGCAAGACTGTCAGTGTCTTGTTAGATGTATGTCAGTGGCTTGCTGTACATCAAAATTTATGATCGAAATATGTTCATTATATCAGTATCTTTGATAAATGGATGCATATGATTTATTGTATATCATATATATTAAAAATGTAGGTAATTGAAATCTATGGCTGACTATTATGCCAATAGTAGGTATGCTCCACAACAATGAAATTAATTTAATTCATGCGATGGAAGAGATGTATCTCACATAACTGTTGATGGAGTGTGTGTGTGTGTGTGTGTGTGCGTGCGTGTGTGTGTGTGCGTGCGTGTGTGTGTGTGTGTGTGTGTGTGTGTGTGTGTGTGTGTGTGTGTGTGTGTGTGTGTGTGTGTGTGTGTGGTCACTTTTTTAGTGTTCAGCATTTTTTAGTTGACGGCATTATATACTCGTCTCCATTTTCAGAGGCTTCTCATTTGTTTTCAAGTAAGACTTTGTACCTGTTTACTGTCTTTCCCTGAGTTTGACTCGGGGTAAACATGGCAGGTTAACGAATAAGTCTTGAGACTCACTCGGGGCTTAATGTGTCGCGCCTTCAATGGTTAAAGGAATGCAACTGCGTTTTGACTTGTATGGACTTCTAAGACTATCGTGTTTATGTCCCTTGTCAACCCCGTTACTTCATGTTGATTTTCTGCCAGGAAGTGTTGTAGCATTCAGCAGCTTACAAAATCAGAGCTAACGTCATCCCCAAGTAGCACTGTTGGCAGCCCTTTTGCGGATGGTTTAGGCTGTCGTCAAGTTGTACCAAAGTGAGAGGAGAGAGCTTTGAAGGATGCTGTAATCTGGGCCAGGAGCGTCAAACAGTCACCAAGAAAATCACATCTGATCACTTTGTTTGGATCATTCCTTGTACACTGTCCACAACGATGGGATCGTAGTTAGTCCACAACATAGCAACCAACGTAAGCAGTGTGTATAAAAACAATGTCATGTTATAATCAGTCCACAACATAACAACCAACAGTAAGCAGTGTGTATAAAAACAATGTCATGTTATAATCAGTCCACAACATAGCAACCAACGTAAGCAGTGTGTATAAAAACAATGTCATGTTATAATCAGTCCAAACATAGCAACCAACGTAAGCAGTGTGTATAAAAACAATGTCATGTTATAATCAGTCCAACACATAGCAACCAACGTAAGCAGTGTGTATAAAAACAATGTCATGTTATAATCAGTCCACAACATAGCAACCAACGTAAGCAGTGTGTATAAAAACAATGTCATGTTATAATCAGTCCAAAACATAACAACCAACGTAAGCAGTGTGTATAAAAACAATGTCATGTTATAATCAGTCCAACACTAACAACCAACGTAAGCAGTGTTATAAAAACAATGTCATGTTATAATCAGTCCAACACATAACAACCAACGTAAGCAGTGTGTATAAAAACAATGCCATATAATCAGTCAATAACACAACAACCAATGAAAGCAGGATGTATAAAAACAATGTCATATAATCAGTCAACAACACAACAACCAACGAAAGCAGGATGCATAAAAACAATGTCATATAATCAGTCAACAACACAACAACCAACGTAAGCAGGATATATAAAACAATGTCATATAATCAGTCAATAAACACAACAACCAACGCAAACAGGATGTATAAAAACAATGTCATATAATCAGTCAATAACACAACAACCAACGCAAGCAGGATGTATAAAAACAATGTCATATAATCAGTCAATAACACAACAACCAACGCAAGCAGGATGTATAAAAACAATGTCATATAATCAGTCAATAACACAACAACCAACGCAAGCAGGATGTATAAAAACAATGTCATATAATCAGTCAATAACACAACAACCAACGCAAGCAGTGATGTATAAAAACAATGTCATATAATCAGTCAATAAACAACAACCAATGCAAGCGATGTATAAAAACAATGTCATTAATCATCAATAAACAAAACCAAGAAAGATGTTAAAAACAATGTCATATAATCAGTCAATAAACAACAACGAAGAAAGCAGATGTATAAAAACAATGTCATTAATCAGTCAATAAAACAACAACAACAAGCAGGTGTATAAAAACAATGTCATATAATCAGTCAATAAAAACAACAACCAACGAAAGCAGGATGTATAAAAACAATGTCATATAATCAGTCAATAACACAACAACCAACTGAAAGCAGGATATATAAAAACAATGCCATATAATCAGTCAACAAAACAACAACGAACGTAAGCAGGATGTATAAAAACAATGTCATGTAATCAGTCAATAACACAACAACCAATGAAAGCAGGATTATAAAAACAATGCATATAATCAGTCAATAACACAACAACCAACGCAAGCAGGATGTATGAAAAACAATGTCATATAATCAGTCAATAAAACAACAACGAACGCAAGTAGGATGTATAAAAACAATGGCATGTAAAGTAATGACCTGGTGACGGAGTTTGTCACAGAAAGAGAGAGGTCCTGATTCAATCCTTTGAGTTTCAGTTTCTCAAAATGACGTCTCCGCACTTGGAACGAATTCCATACGCACTAACGTCACAGTCGCCATATGTATGGTGATCATGGTTCATGCCTTAAGCCTGCACATATACCTGTGAGTTGGCCAGGTCCTGAGGTCCTACATACCTTATTTTTACCTAGTCTATGTTTTTTTATACTAGTATTGTATCAGAGATGGAAGGGGGGCAGGCATTATAACATCAGGAGAGCACACAATAATATCTCCTGGTAGAAACACATATGAAAAAGGAGTAGGCATCATAACTGACAGACAAATCAAAGGCAGTTAAGGGACACTGGGCTGTGTCGACAGAGTTTTGCTGGTTAAATTGGATGGCAAGCCATTTGATATCATCATCACTCAGGTGTATGCACCAACATCCGCAAGTACTCAGGACAAAATTGACAACTTTTACGAAGTATTAGAGATAGCCAAAGCTCAATGTAAATCACAAAAAGTTACAATAATAATGGGAGATTTTAATGCTAAAGTGGGACAGGATAGAGTGGAGGATATAGTTGGACTCATAGCCTTGGCAAAAACACTACCAGGCGCAGACTGCAATACATGTAGTGACCACAATCCTGTAATGGGAAGATTTAGGCTGAAATTAAAGAAAAGGAAACAGACCAAAAGCAACATCAAACTGAATCTTGGACTGTGAAAGACAGATGAAGCGATACGTGAAAATTTTAACGTACATGTTCAAAACAAATTCAGTGCACTGGAAGACGTTGGTGACAGTGAGGAATAATGGACAAAGTTGAGAAACTCGATAAATGAAACTTGTGAAGAAATCCCTAGAGTAGATAGAAAAGCAAAAAAACAAAACAAAACAAAACAAAAAAAGAACTGGATGACAAAAGACATTTTAGGCTTGATGGAAGAACGGAGGAAGGCAAATGGAAAAGAGGACATATACAGGAAGATAAACAAAGAAATCAGGAATATGTGCAATGAAGCTACGGAAGCTTGGCTGAAAACAAAATGCAAAGAAATAGAAGACCGACACAAAACGGATCCTCAGGGTTGTCAGAAGAATTGAAGAAATTGTCCACAGGAAAAATACATGCACATCAACTGGTTGCTTAAAATCGAAAGATGGTACGCTTTTCATGGAAAAAAGACAACATATTAAATAGATGGGGAGAGTACGTTAAAGACCTTTCTGAAGACGACAGAAACGAAGAACACATAAGAAAGAACTTTGAAGGACCACCCATAATGAAAGATGAAGTTAGAGCAGCACTGAAAAAGATGAAACCAGGAAAAGACCCAGGACTAGACAATATTACTACAGAGATGATTGAAGCCCTGAAGGAATTTGGTATTGAAAAGATAACTAGTCCTCCTAAATGAATTTATGACACTGGAAAAATCCCCACAGATATGTCAAAATCAATTTTCTTTGCATTTCCAAAGAAGACAGGGGCTATTGAATGCAAACGCCATCGCACAATCAGCTTGATGAGTCATGTAACCAAGATCCTATTAAGAATAATCATGATGAGGACAAAGAAAAGAATCAAAAGAGAAATAACAGAAAAACAGTGTGGATTTGTGGAAGGGAAAGGAACTATTAATGTCATATACATCCTAAGAACTATCATAGAGAGGTCAATTGAGTTGAGTAAGGATTTCTAATTATATTTTATATACACCAAGATTTCGATCAGGTAGACATGAAGAATTAACCAACCAGCTAGAAAGACTCAATATTGATGGAAATATCAACGAATAATCAGAAATATGTATAGGGACAAACAGCTGCAATGAACAATAGAAAACGATATAGGCTCTTTCAAAAATATCAAAAAAGGAGTCAGGCAAGGTTGTGTTTTGTTACCAGATCTGTTTTCACTTTATAGCGAAAACATCATGAGAAACGTAGAAGAATACCCTGGATTAAAGGTTGAGAGGAAAAATGATAAACAACATTCGATACACAGATGACACCGTGCTTATTGCAGAAAATGAAAGGGACCTACAAACCCTTGTGAATATACTAGAAATAGAAAGCAAATGTAAAGGGTTGGAGCTAATACCAAGAAGACTGAAGTCATGGTTATCAGTAAAAAAAAAAACCACATGAATTCCCCTCATGCAAAATAACAGCAGACGGCACAACCTTGAGACAGGTTGATAAATTTAAATACCTGGGAACGATCATTTCACCAGACGGCAGATGCACATCAGAAATAGCCAGCAGAATCGGCCAAGCCAAAACAGCATTCAAGAAGATGAAAAGCATTCTTATCAACAAATGCCTATCAATTAACATCAGGAAGAGAGTTCTTGAATGTTATATAGAACCAATACTGCTGTACGGTTGTAAGGCGTGGACAGTCAACAAGCAAAGCCAGAACAAGATTGAGGCAGCTGAGATGTGGTTTCTAACAAGAATGTTGAGAGTTCCATAGACAGCAAAGAAAACAAACGAGACAGTCTTGATGGAGGCAGACACAAGTAGATCATTCATAGAGAAGATTAGGAAAAGACAGGCAACATGTATAGGCCATTTTATGAGGAAAGGGGAATTGGAGCACCTGGTCACAATGGGAAAGCTGGAAGAAAAGAGAGCACCAGGTAGACCCAGGGAGAAGATACTAGACGGACTTGCAGAGTGGCTGAGGACAGAGAGGGTGGAAGATGTGCTTGCGGCAACAAGGGATGATGCATATGGAGGGCCATGATCGCCAACGCCATGTGGCAGGGCACTTGATGATGATGATTGTATCAGTCTATCACTGCAACAATCCTGCTTACATGAAAATGATATGTTATCTGTGTATCTAATCTTAAGTATAATTGGGGAATATTCCTTCCCATCCCCACTCCCTTCACCAGATTCTCCGTATTGGTCTGGGTGCTACTGTTAGATCAGACAATAGACCGCTGTCACATGGCCTGCTTGTGTTTGGCACATGTAAAAAATCTCTCGACAACAAAAGAATTGTTCCCAGCAACATTCTGTAGAAGGGTCAGCTATCATGGGTAGACAAATTGTGTGCAGGCAGGAATAGGGGAAGAAGACAGAATGGCGTCGCAGTGAGGCGACAGGTACGATAACATTCTTCTATTTTCTTTCATTGTCTACATTTTAGGGCCACATCTGCTGATACATGTGACCGTTCTTTTTTGTTTTGTTTTTGTTGTTGTTTTGTTCTTGCTGGCTGTGACAGAGCTTGGTGGTCAGAGGAATTGTACTCGACCATATCTCCTGTTGTCCCACTTGATAGTGGCCACATGGCTGTTGTCGACCATATGTACTGTTGTCCCACTTGATAGTGGCCA